>CM076850.1:120148349-120456780 GCA_039519185.1 Astragalus membranaceus
CACTGCCAAACCTCTTCCTACACCTATGGTGCCAAGCTGCAAGCTTACCAAGACTGGCTCTCCTCCCTTGCAGGATCCTACTGAGTATAGGTCTGTTGTTGGGGCATTACAATATGCCACCATCACACGGCCAGACATCACCTTTGCAGTAAACAAGGTCTATCAGTTCATGTCATCTCCCCTGGAGACTCATTGGCTTGCTGTCAAACGTATCCTACGGTATCTAAAAGGTACAGCCACTTGGGGTCTCACTATCAAGCCAAATCTTCACTCCACTCAGTCACTTGTAGCTTATTGTGATGCTGACTGGGGCTCTGACATTGATGATAGACGCTCTACATCTGGTGCCTGTATCTTTCTTGGTGATAATCTTGTCTCTTGGTGGGCTAAAAAGCAACCCATTGTAGCCAGATCTAGCACTGAAGCTGAGTACAGGAGCCTTGCCCTTGCCACTGCTGAAGTATTATGGATTCAGTCGTTGCTCACTGAACTTGGTGTTCCCTTTCAGTCACCAACTGTTCTCTGTGATAACTTGAGTACAGTTTCTCTAGCTCATAACCCTGTCCTACATGCTCGCACCAAGCACATGGAGCTTGACCTGTTTTTCTTACGAGAGAAGGTACTGCAGAGACAGTTGCAGGTTCAATTTGTTCCAGGTCACTCTCAAAGGGCTGATATCCTCACCAAACCCCTTCCAGGCCCTCGGTTTGAAGATCTGCGAGGCAAACTCACTGTTGTTGCCACACCCAGCTGAGTTTGTGGGGGCATGTTAGAAAAGTGAATACAAAAGATAACAGTTTTGTTAGCCATTGCTAAAAAGGGCAGTTTGGGAATATGATAACATTGTAAAGGGTAGTTTAGACTTTAGGCTTTGAATTGTAAATCTCAGTATATACACTGAGCTGTGACACTGTACTTGGTAACCAAAATAAGAATGAATGAAAATCAAAATTGAAATCTAACTGAATTTAGTTAGATTCAAAGAATCTCTCTCTCTCTCTCTCTCTCTCTCTCTCTCTCTCTCTTCTCTCTCTCTCTCTCTCTCTCTCTCTCTCTCTCTCTCTCTCTCTCTCTCTCTCTCTCTCTCTCTCTCTCTCTCTCTCTCTCTCTCTCTCTCTCTCTCTCTCCTCTCTCTCTCTCTCCTCTCTCTCTCTCTCTCTCTCTCTCTCTCTCTCTCTCTCTCTCTCTCCCAAATATCCAAAGTAGAATTTCAACAATAACTATCAACTAAAATATATTTTTTGACAATACCAACTAAAATATTATCAATTATCGAAATCATGTACTACATTTTAGTACCTATACAATATCCTTGAATGATTATTTTAAAAAAAATTCTTAACAAAGAAGCATTGCTATTTATTTGCTGGGAAGTTGCTTGTATTTTACATAAAATAAAAAAATATATTTGCATTTGAAAAATTGAACATCACGTGAAAGCGGCATGGCGGATCTTGATAAAAAAAATTAAGCGGGCCAAAATAGTAACAAATATATAAAGAACTTTAATAATGTAGTTATAATGATTCATTTGTGATAGTTGTCAAAGTTGATACGTTAACATTAATTAATGTCGTGGGTTCAAATTTTGTTTGGTGCAATTTTTTTTATTATTTTTGAGAAAAATATACAATTAACTATAAAAAAACAGAGTACCCAAACAAATGATTGAAACGGAGACCTTAAACACAACACTACCACTCTTAACCATTCGGATCTTTGTTAGTTTGTGTTCACTTAATTAATTATAATATAATTTTAAGTATAAAATATATGTGTATATAGTAAATTTTTTAAAAAAATTGGGGGGTACCGTGGCATCCTTCGGCTTCCAATAAGATCCGCCCCTGTTTATTAGTGCTGATTCGACAAAATCATAAAGAAAAACAAATATGTTGAGTTTAAGACACTCGTATTTGTTTTTTCTTGATTTTTGCCAAGCCAACACTGATTAATTAAGTTGGTGCTCAATTGTGTGGACCGCATATTTTAAGGTCCTAACCTAGAAGCCACCAAAAGTGCCAAAGGGAAAGTGAAAATAAGTTGTGTAACTTAGTTTCTAAATTTTTATGAATTAAAGTTTACATGAATAAAAAAAATTGATGAGATGGTTTGTGGGGGCTTACCAGAGAGTGTCAAGACTCAAAGAGCACTTAAAATATACTCACATATTACTTATAAACAAGATTCTCATGTCGGCAATGAAATTTAAACTCACGTACTTATAAGATATAATACCATACGATACGATTAAAAGGTATGAGGCCGTTTTAGTTGCTAAATTAAAGATTGTATGCAAACGGGCTTTTGATTTCTTATGATAAATTTTCACCTGTTATAAAACTCACCATTATGCGACTTCTTGCAACGGTTCATAAGTGTCATATGCTCCAGCTTAATTTGAATAATGTGTTCCTCCATGCTTAGGTGGTGGTGATTCTTCAAGGTACGTATTAAGTTATGTTCCTCTAACAAAGTATGCGAATTGCTTAAGTCATTTTATGGTATGAAAAGTTATAAACTATGCTTGTTAGTCGTCGTGTATATATTCAAGCCAATTCTAATACCATAGCCTCTTTGCGAGATCAAGACTAACATAATTGAACAAATTAGAGCTAAAGTGAGTAAGTCTTGAGGGAAACAAAAAAGAAATGCAAGCTAGAAAAAGCAAAATGATGAACAAGTCAACGAAGTGCAGTTGGCTAAAGAAATGAGATCAGAACTTTGGAACAAGTCCAACTAATGAGGCGCTTCTCGTGAGCGAAGTAAATTTTGCCGGTAATTTCTTATTCACAATCAATACAAACATCAGACCCATTAGTCCATTACACTATGGAAATAAATACACTACATGGGTTGGTTATATAGAAGCATTTCAAGTTTGATCCAACTCAAGTACTACCAGCACCTACCAAATAAAGTTTCTTCAGTTTCTGTAGTTGGATGTATATGATGTCAGTCGTTAGGAGGCAGGCTACAACTTATGTCTATTAAATTTCAGACCCAAAATTAACCAATTGCTCTCATGTTGCAGAAACTTTGAAAAATGACGAGGGCGGGGAAAAGAAGATGGGGCGATGTTCTTTTGCTGCCATTTAAACATTAGCTTACAGTTGAATTATTTAAATGAGTGTCATCTCTCATATAATAAGACTATAACCAACTTAGGTGTTGGCCACATATATAAGTAATTATAAAGTATTAAATATCAACTTTGTGGTTGGGGTGTTGTCAAAAAAATGAGCCTTTTCATAATTTGTGGATGGGGTTAAATCTACCACCCTAAAATAAGATTGATGAGGCTTGTTTTATAGGTTGCCAACCTATTTAATACGACTTAAAACTATATATTGATAGTCATAAGATATAAGTTCATTAATTTAGAGTCCGATTATTTTTGCTTTTGTAATTAAAAATCATTTTTTATACAAAAAAAAATAGTGTTTTTATTTAAGTTTTTGAAAACAAAAAAGCAGGATTAAAAATTAAAATTTAGTTATTTTAAGTAAATTATATGAAATTTTAAAATTATAATTATTACCATGTTAAATAAAATAATTTATAATATAATCAGATAAAAAAATTAAAATATCAAAAATTAAATTATATGTTACATAACCAACACTGTTGGCCGGCCCAGTGCTATAACCTACCTTGGGATAGGGGTTGACTCGGTGGTGTTCACGGGTTTGATTCTCGCAATGGATAGGGTGTTGGCCAGTGTGAAATTTGATCTTAATCATGAGCGAATATTAGTGTTTCTTTGAAAACATTCGGACACTCTGTTACATGATATTAATATTACTTTTTTTAAGTTTAAACAAATAGGGGATTATCTCAAACAGACAGTCATAACTAGGCAATAATGTTATCTATAATGCGCTATGACTGGGTTCCTAAATTGCTTGACAATATCGATCTCTTTTGTCTTCCACTATTAAAGACACAAGAGGTTGTTAAGACATCATTGTTCTTTTTCCTTATTAAGAAAATTATGACTTAAAGTGCTAATTGCATGCAAAAAGAAGATATTACTTGGATTTAGGGGCAAAGAACAGAACAAAATTGCTGAGTGCAATAACATTAAAAGAGGAACTCACGAGCATCCTCACTTGGTGCACAGATAAAAAGATACAGCACCCACCTCGCCAACTCACCTTCATCACAACACCAAAGTTATGTTGTACTACCAATGAGCTGTGAATATATATCTGCATTCATCAGCTATTCACGAGCCTATTTAAGACACTTAGTTTCAACCCCTTCACACCAATCTAGCATATAACCTTCTCCTTCTACTTCTACTTCTACAAACTCAAATCATCAAAGAGTACTACAAGTTCAAAAAAACATTAAACATAAATGTCTACTACACATATTGCAATCACCCTTCTGGCCTTTTATCTTTTCCTTTCTCTACACATGCACACGACCATGGCTGCAAGGATTATTCCTAGTAGTGCTCCTAGTACAGTTACAAGGCCTCTATTTTTATCTGAAGCTGAAACTTATTTGAAGCCACATTTGGATCATAAACAAAAATTCTTCCAAGGGAGACAAATCAAGAATTGCTTACCAAAAGGGTATAGGCATAACTCAGCTCCAAGCAGATTTGTGAACTATGACACTCTAGGTGGCTGTTCTGGAAATGGAATCCATTCAGAGAAACCATGAAGTTGTGAAGATGTATGTCTTGCTGAACGGATTTTGAGAGTTGACTTGTTTTAATTTACATATATATATATATGGTTTGGAAGATATGATATTAGAAAATCTATTCTTTTTTGCTTTGTTTTGCTTACTGTGATTGATATATTACCTATTATTAGTACAATTTTGAGGGATGTGCATAGACAAGTACTTTTTCAGACATGTTTATAGCTCAATGCATAAATATCTACCATGCATAGTGTCCTAGCATTACGCTAAGGCCAAACAGTATTTAATTAGTTTATTGCTCCTTGGGATGAACGAAGAGCCTTTAGTTTTATTTGTTAAATTTTTCCTACTAATAATGTTTTATTTGGTTTCTTGCTATATTTTGAGTCTTTCAGTCAATAAAATTATGAATTACCAAATACCAGATATCTAAATAAAATGAGGTTCATTGTCTGTCTTCACTTGAAAGTTGGAACCTTGCAATTGGCATCCTCTGACACCTCTGTTAGAGGAGTTTGTTAAGCTTTTGTTGTGCAGAGGGGGAGAAGTTTTTTGAGTTTCAGAAATGTCTACATAATTTAGAAATGAATAGTTATTAAAAAAGGGACTGAAATGTTCCAAGACATTCTGATTAGAGCCGCTAACTACAAGGTTGGACAAATTAATGGCTAGTTCATTGTCGCAATCAACATTTTAAGTCCAGTCCACCATTTTGAACAACCAGTAAATTTTGACAGCAGTCAACCAGCCAGAAAAAATCAAAAAATAAACTCTTGGGGGTAGCACAGAAATCCCTCCCTTCTAAGTTTTTTTTATTACTACACTCATTCCATTTTAAGTGTCTTTAAAAATTATTTTATACTAACCAATAAAATCAATAAATTTTACCATTTTCGATAAGATGTTTAGTCTTCTTCTTATGATTTCCGCGAGTGTTTATTACCTATCACTTATTTCTGTCTCACAATAAATAATTTTAAGTATTTGGATAAGTATGTAATTTTTTTTTGGCCTGCGGATAAGTAAGTAATTAACATAACTAACCAACAACATTGGTCCACCACTCGCATAAGCAACTTTGGGACACCGGGTCAACTCGGTGCTCACGAATTCGATTCTCACTACAAAAAAAGCTGGACTTTGCGGCGGGCGAAATCCGCCGCAAAAGCCAAATTTGCGGCGGATAATTGGACTTTGCGGCGGAAGTTTTTCGCCGGTAGCCAGCTCGAAGCAAACGCGTTGCGGCGGATTATCCGCCGCAAGTTTGCGGCGGATCTAGTGGCGCCGCAAAATCCAACGCAAATTTGCGGCGGATAATCCGCCGGAAAAGGGGACACATTTTTGACGCAATATATCCGCCGGAAAGTACCTAATATCCGCCGCAAATTATCCGCCGCAAAGTACCCCTTATCCGCCGCAAAACACCCGTTTTATTTAAAAAAAAATGAATATAATTTTTTTAAAAAAACATTTTTTAAAAAAAAAATTTTAATTAATATTATTTTAATTAAAAAAAATTATTATTATTTTTAAAAAATAAATGTTGTTTTTTTATTTTAATAATTATTATTATTTTAATTAAAATTTTTTTTTAATTATTATTATTTTAATTAAAAAAATTTATTATTATTTTTAAAAAATAAATTTTATTTTTTTAAAAAAATCGTTTTAATTAAAAATAATATTATTTTATTAATTTTTTTAATTATTGATAAAAAAATAAAATCCAATAACTAATTAATTTTTAATTTAAAAAAATAAAAATTGGGAAAAACAGTAAAAATATCCATACAATTAATAAAATATCCAGACAATTAATAAAATATCCAGACAAATAAATAAAATAATCTAAAGCTACTGGGGTGCCTGCCGGTCAATGTCATCAACATTATTATAATATGTATCATCTTGAAGTAAAGCACTGAGCGATGACATTTGGACATTAAGATCAATGTCCACACAACTTGCATTCCGACAACTCTCCATCATTTATGCCAAACTCATTGTTATAATAGAGCATGCAACCAGACACACAACAATCAATCCTTTTAGATTTTAAGCCAAGCTTCGATACCACTCTTTTAGCTTCATAATAACTTTGCGGTAAACTCCCTCTAATGGGGGTTGCATCCAACATCATTTTGGTCATATATTCCATGCACAACTCAGCAACATTAAATTGAGACTTAAGACCCAACAACCGAACACACATTGATAATTTTGAGTCTGTAGATCCTTCAAATATGGGTTTATTTGTCTCACTCAAATACATGTAAAACCTTTGAGCTTCCTCATTTGGAACTTCGTCAGCATCTGGTTCTTCAAAATCCAAATTTACTCCAACAGCGTCAGATATCATTCCCTGATAAACATCTAACGGTTGTATTCCCCATCCTTCAGATGTCGTAGTCACTGGATAACTACTTGATGTGTGATCTACTACTTCAACCGGAACATTAACCGCAGGAACTGCAGCTACCCCTGGCGCTCCTTCCCCGTGACGACTCCATGTCCAATAATTTGGCCTAAACCCATTATTGTACAAATGAAGTCTAACTTCATGTTCATTTTTATAGCTCGAAATGAACATTTCAAGCACGGACATCTAATACCGCCTTGTCGCCCAAATTCTTCATGATCAATGTACTTAGCACAAAAAATAAACTCTTCTACTCCTTCTACAAAACGTCGTTTTACACCAGTTCTTCCAGGATACAATCGATCATACATCCAACTACGATCCATTTTCAAGAACTATACGTATACTACACTACAATATAAATAAAATAAACTATCAATTATTTCATATTTTGATATATAATATATTTATTACTCATTTTATTTTGATATTTCAATAAACTACCAATTAATTACAAGCAACAGAATGAATTTTTTAATAATGTTATATACAAATAATTTAAACATTATAAATAATAATTCCAAATTTAATTTTAAATTTCAATTTTTATAAGACAATATATGTTAATAAAATTTATAAGTGAACTTAATAAATAAGTTTTTTCAATATAAATTAATTTGTATTATTATTGCAAACAAAATACTAAACAAAATTTTACTAAAAATAGTGAAGTAAGTAATATTTTATTAATTACTTTAACAACTAACCGTAGTGAAGAGAAGGCTCTGGCTTGAAGCTTATCCTGAACTCAAGCAGAGAGGAAAAAGAGAGAGGAAAAAGGAGGAACCCAAACAATACCTAAACAAAAAAAACAACACAATTAGTAACAAATTCATATTATTATAAAATAATTTAAAAACGAATATTAAAAAAAAAAATTAAAAACTAAAACTATTAACTAATATCAAAAACATACCTTGAAGAAATTTCCCAATAAGAGCAGAAGACAATTCGTAGGGAGGAAGCGCTACACTTCAAAAACAGATTTAGTAGAGAAGAGAATTTGGGAGAGAGTAAAAGAGAAATTTTAAGAAGAGAATGGGAGGATTGTTAGAAGTGTGAAGAATGAGAAGTGGGGAATGGATATATATAGAAAAACGCAGCCCAACGGTCAAAAGGGATTTGCGGCGGATTTGGACGGTTGCGGCGGATTTTGAAATTCAATATCCGCGGGTTTTTTTTTTCGGTGCTTTGCGGCGGATTCTGGACGGTTGCGGCGGATTTTGAAATTTAAAATCCGCGGGTTTTTTATTTACGGAGGTTTGCGGCGGATTCGTGGTACTTTGCGGCGGATATTCAAATTAAAATATCGCGCCTTTTTTTTTAAAAATACCAAATAATCCGCCGCAAAAGCTATAATCCGCCGCAAAGATCCGCCGCAAATGCTCAATATCCGCCGCAAAAAACACAAATCCGCCGCAAAGTACCATTTTTTTTTTAAAAAAAAAATTATTCTTTTTTTTAAAAAATTATTATTATTTTTAAAAAAAATTTATTTTTTTTTAAAAAACTAATATTTTTTTTAAAAATAATTATTATTATTTTTAAAAAATAAATTTTATTTTTTTAAAAAAATCGTTTTAATTAAAAATATATATTATTTTATTAATTTTTTTAATTATTGATAAAAAAATAAAATCCAATAACTAATTAATTTTTAATTTAAAAAAATAAAAATTGGGAAAAGCAGTAAAATATTATCACCAAAAAAATATACATACAATTAATAAAATATTTTAAACAAAAAAATAAAATAATTAAAAGCGATAAAAATTGGGAAAAACAGTAAAATATATATTTAATGTCTGCTACCCCTAAACGGAGACCTACGCCATTATCTTGATATGACACTCTCTTGAGCATTGTCGGCAGCAGCTCCATTACAGTGGCGTATGTCTCCATTTCTTTGTAAAGAAATTTCCACATTGTCGTGAACACCCTTCATCTTTTTCGTTAAAAGTAACCCATTTATCAGCAAAAAGCTCCTCCTCATTATTTCACCACAAGTGACATATACGTTAATCAAACGCTCGGTATCATCCTTCAACTTAACAGCCCGTCCTTGCAGTTCCTCAAACTTTCTATTTAGAGATTCAACCATATTTTCAAAATAGAAAGTTTCACAAGAAACCATCTTTTGAAAAGATGATTGAATCTCTAAATAGAAAGTTTGAGGAACTGCAAGGACGGGTTGTTAAGTTGGAGGATGATACCGAGCGTTTGATGAGCGTATATGTCTCTTGTGGTGAAAATAATGAGGATGAACTTTATGCTGATAAAGGGGTTACTTTTAACGAAAAAGATGAAGGGGTCTTCATGACAATGTGAAATTTTTTTACAAAAAAATGGAGACGTACGCCACTCTATTGGAACCCCGCTGCCGACAATGCTCAAGAGAGTGCCGTATTAAGAGATCGAGTGCCGTATCAAGAGAATGAGAGTATTGGTAGAGGTGTGAAAAAAGAAGAAGGGGAGAAGGGGTTTATATAGGTGAAACGAAGTCAAACGGTCAAAAGGCAAGATCCGCCGGAAAAGGAAGTTACCGGCGGATTTAGGGGTTTGCGGCGGACATAAGGGATTTGCGGCGGACGGAGGTGCATTTGCGGCGATTAATTAAAAGCTCGTAAAAAAAAAAACTGTGAACCAAAATCCGCCGCAAGAACCGTTAAATCCGCCGCAAAATCCAAGACGAATTTTAATCCGCCGCAAATGTCAATTTTTCCGCCGGTAACTTTGAGGCGGACTAATTCCGCCGGAAATTCGTAGATTCCGCCGGTAACTTTGCGGCGGATCTGTATCCGCCGGAAACTCCTGGCCGGAAAAACCAATAATTCTTGTAGTGTCTTACTATGGACAAACTCGATGTTGGCCAGTACGAAATGACAAACAATGACAAATAAAACTAAAAAGAAAAGGTTTTCATTACTAGTTGCATTGGCAATTTCAGCGGCATAGGAGGGAGTACTGATTATTAGATACATTCACATAGTACACAACTGAATTGATAGGAGCAACTAAAGAATGATAGACTCAGTTATTTTCTAGCATAATTAGAATTCCATCCATCTTAAGAATGAATGGCATCTGAATTTTACATTAAGCTGATAATTATGATATAGGTCAACTTTTGAGTAAAAGAAAAAAACAAAATATGATTAAAAGGGCTATGAAGCAATGGTGGATCCATGTTGGTAGATATGGGGCAATTTCTCCCACCAACATACTGTTTTTAGTTAGAAACACTTAGGGTCCGTTTGATTTGCAAACAGGTAAGCATTGAACTGGATAGTACAGTAGTGGACAACATGGTGTCCAGTACACTGTTTGGTGAACATTGGACTGCACAAACATAAAAACTTAAAATTTACTATAATTCTCTTTATGTTGTTTATAATGATTTTATATAACATTTACAATAATATAATTAATTAGAAAATTATAGTGAAAATAATATGCGAGAAAGGATAAGAGGGAGAGGGAGAGAGAAAGAGAGGTCATGATATAAGAAGATATATAGAAGAGATATGGGAGGTAGATGGAGGGAGAGAGAAAGGAGAGAAGAATGAGATAGGAGAGAGGCCAGAGAGGGAGAGGGAGAGGGAGAGAGAGGTAATTATATGAGAAGATATATAGAAGAGACAGGGAGAATGAGGAGAGGGAGAGAGGAGAGAGGATAGAGGAGAGGGAGAAGGAAAGAGGAGAGAGAGAGAGAGAGAGAGAGAGAGAGAGAGAGAGAGAGAGAGAGAAGAGAGATAGGAGAGAAAAAATTATTAAGTATGAAATAAAAATAGTTTTTTTTTGTAATTTTTGGAGCGGACAGAAAGTTGTACCGTGGTTTTTGTGAGGGAAATGAATTTGGGGTTTTGTCCAGTTTCTTGCCCCCACTACTGTCCAGTACCATGAACAGTTTTTCAAATCAAATAGGGTACAACTGCAATTGTCCAGTCTGGTCCCCTGCTTTTTAGCAAATCAAACGCATTCGGGGTATGTTTGGAGGGGGGAGGACATATTTTTCAATTCTAAAATGAAAATGTTATAAAATATCTCTAAACACAAGTGAAGTATGATTAAAAATGTTATATTGTTATTTATCATGTTATTATAAAAGAATTATAGTAAATTTTAAGTTGTCTCCTCTCCTATCCTCCCCTCCCCTCCCAAACATACCAATAGTTTCCTTTTTATCCCTCATGATAAAATAAGGCCTGATACTAAATTTATCTCTCACTCTCTAAAAACTTTTGCCTACGTGTGAAAACCAAGACAATTGCAATGTCCTTCTCATTATATGTACCACAGGGAACAGATCCTCTGAAGTTTAGGCAGGAAGTGAGTCTAACTTCATAAATTTTGGTCTGTTGGATCAATAAAACTGTGAAGATACAGCCACGTGGCAATATTTTTCTCTCTGTTTTTCAAAATACAACCTCAACTGGTTTGACTTTGCTTTATCTTTTCTTCCACCTTCCACCTTCTATGCTTCCATTAACGCCTTGTATCCGCCACCGTCGTCGCTCAGTCGTAGCCGTCGCTTTCGCCTATCACCGCCGCTCTACCTCCGCCGCTACAACTGATACAAAGTTAGTTTTTCACCTTTTCCTTAAAAAAATCTGATTTTGCTGTAGTGTTGTTGTCGTCGTATTTTCGACTAAGCGAGCTTGCTGACTTCGTAGTTCCTGCTAAAGCAAGTACTCTTGCTGACTTTTAGTTTTATCGTTATACCCCTCATTATTTGTTTTGTCTTTTATAAATATTTTCATGTTGATTTAGTTTTCTTTAATAGTTGTTGAAGCGGTTTGTTCTTTTGCTGATCTGTTTCATTATAAAGAAAAAATATCATTTTATTATTTTGCGTTTGTTTTGTCCGTTATGTTTAGACTGTGAATTTTTTTATTGTAAATGTGAATTGTTTTTTTGTCTTTCAGGTTCTTTAATTGAGAACAACAACCATGACATCTTTAAAAATATTGATTGGAAGCCAAAGATTGGTCTGTAATTCGATGATTTAGGGGCAGCTTATCAATTTTGGCTTGCATATGGTGCGGTTGCTGGCTTTAGAGTTAGAAAACGTTACTCTAACAAGAATAAAAAAAGTGGTCTTATATCATGTAGGTTTGTTTGTACTAAGGAAGGGTTACGAAAGGCGGACAAGAGAAATCCTTTGTTTTTTAGTTGTCACTTTATAGTTCTTGCTCCACTTTCTTCATTCATCTTGAATTGTGTCGGGTCTTCTAAAATAGCAGCTCCTTTTAGACATTGCAGTTACCATAATATTATCAAATCATTGAAAAAGAGGAGCCCTTCATATTGAAGTTACAATAACAGTCCCAAAAACATGATTCGGTTTTAAAACACCAAGTTGAAGTCATGGGTTCTGCATAAAACCAAATTAACAAAATCATTTGCACAAAACAATCTAGTAAGAAAACAGAGGCGAGGATGCAGCGCTAAAGGAACAGCAGCAAGTGGAGAGGAGCATCGGAATGGAAATCGGAGATGGCTAGAAGCGGTGGAGGTGAGGCGGCGTGCGACGACGGCATGTGACAGGAGCGTGCGACGATGGCAGAACGACAGATGGGGTGTGCAATGGCAGCAGAGCGGCGACAGCAGTTTAACGCCGAGAACACGTCTTCAACTCTCGAAGGAAGCTGTTTTGAGAGAAAAATATAAGGTTTACACATGGAAGATTGTAGACAGCTTGATTTATCTAGTGGTCTAAATTAGAGGATGTTACTCTCACGTTTCCCGCGTTAACGTCAGAGGATCCGTTCCCATGTACCACATGGTGAACTTAAGTTCAATAAAGACGCAACTGTCTTCCATGATGATAGTAAATTTGGGCTAGGGTTGTGTATTTGCAACGAGCATGGGGAGTTTATCAAAGCAAAGACAATAATAGCCCTTGGTTCACCATTGCGGCATTGCCTAAATAAGATGAAGCTTATAGCCGACTACAAGCGCTAAGGTGGATTCAGGAAGAGGGATATGATAGAATGATCTTTGAAATAGATTGCAAAATTGTTTGTAATACACTAATTAGGGCCGGCCCAAACGATACGGAGGCCCTGTGCAAATGATAAAAAATGGGCCCTAATTATATTTTTCCAAATAAAACTCAAACTTCAATACAAAGAGAGATATTCAAATCTATGGCTAGCACCTGAATTCATAGCTTTGTTACATTCAATGCCTTTGGCTATTTGATAAAAAGAGAGATATTCAACCTCAAGAAAGGTAGGTGAATAAAGAAAAAATCTGAAGACTTATGTTTTTTTTTAAGGTAGGTGAATAAGCAATGGGCTGGGCTGGTTGGGGTTAAAAAAATGGGGCCCTAAATTTTTTTTTTGTGGAGGCCCTGTGCAATTGCACAGGCCTGCACACCTATCAGTCCGGCCCTGACACTAATGGAGGATAAGACTCGCAAATCACAATACAGAACTCAGAGCAGTACTTAAAGTTGTAAGGAGAGGCTAAACCAATTCCCATACTTCAAGATTAGATGCGTCAAGAGACAAGCCAAGAAAGTTAACTATAATTTGTCAAAGGCTTCTAGGTTTTTTTTTCTAGTGACAATGTGGTTAATTATAGAGCTATGCTATACACAACGAAAGTTACCTTTGTGAAATTCCATGACCGTAGTGTTCAGGGCTTTTAAAAAATTAAAACCGCATAACACCACAAAAAGCGCGGGGTTAATATTTGACTGACCAATAGAAAACATTTCGTGTAATTTTTTGGGAAGGTTTCTCGCTACAAATATTATTTTCCTTAGTTATATTCCTATATGCATTTTGACTGGCAATTTTAATGAAATATTTTAAACATATATATTTTCCAAATGGATCAATTTTCACGGGCAGAAGCTCTAGAGGTTCATCTATTTGGGATGCTATAAACAAGGCCCTTGCTCTTCTTCAAGAGGGGTTTCAGTTTAAGGTTGGAGATGGCTCAACTAGTTTGTGGTTCGAATCCTGACTTGATAAGGAACCTTTGTGCTCTCAAGTTCCTTTTGTGGACATCCACGACCGTGACACTCAAATTCGTGATGTTTACACAGATGGTGTTTGGAACCTAGAAATTTTATATACATGACTAAGTGCTGACCAATAGCAACAAATTAAAGCTTTGAAGCCGAGGATAGTTAAGGGTTTGGAGGATACGTGGGTTTGGCATGAATCTCTCTCAAAAGAATACACACAACGAAGACAACATATAATTTACTTGCAGGGAATACAATATGCAATTTTGTCAATACTCCTTGCCGACTAGGAGTGTCGTCCTGAAGGAGAGGAATACCATTCCTTCATCCACTTGCACGATGTGTAGAAACATACAGATATTTCTTCTTCACTTGTGAGTTTGTTCATGATGTTTAGAGTGGGTGTGGTGTTGAGATAGACATCCTTCCATCTACCGATGATTTTGATCCTTTTGAGTGGGCTCGTGATTTGGTTATCAAAGATGGTATTTTCACTATCTTTGTTCTTTGGAAGTGTTGGTGCATGAGAAATAAAGTGGTGTTTGAAAGTGAGAAAGTTCTAATTGCGGTTGTAGTGGGGCAAATTTGGGGGTTGTATCATGATACCCTGCATGCCTTTAATGCAAATGAGAATACTGGGTTAAAAACAAACTTGCAGAAGAAGGTGGTTTGGCCTAAGCTCAATGATGGTTGGGTTGTTTTGAATGTGGATGGTAGTGCAATTACTAACCCCGACATGGCAGGTTTTGGTGGGTTGTTGTGTGACCATGATGGCGTCTTCATCTGTGGTTTTCATGGATCCATTGGGAACTCTAATATTTTGCATGTGGAGCGTATGGTCTTGTTTCATGATATTGAGATGTGCTGAGAATTGGGTTATAAGAAAATTAAGTGTTACACAGACTCCTTGCAAACTATCAATTTAGTTTTGCATGATGAGAGTAGATGTGTCAATTTGGCCCCAAGCCCCAAGCCCCAGGCCCAGCCTCATTGGCCCCCAATCAAGCCCTACAAAATTGAAGTCCCCTATTAATGGGACTTCTTTTAGCCCCAACCCACACTTTTAAATTTTTTAGTGGGTTAGGGCCAGGGCTTTGTGGGCTGGCCCCCAAATTTTATTCTCATTCTTTTTCCATTATTTACACCTCCACTTTCATTCTTTCACCCCCGTTCTCTTCTCTCTCCCTCTCACCACCACCTTTTTCTCCCTCTCATCACAACCATCACCACCATCTCCCACTCACCACAACCACCACCACCACCTTCTTTTCCCTCTCACCACCACCACCTCCTTATCCCTTTCACCACCACCACGCCCACCTCTTTTCCCACTATTTATACCTCTACTTTCATTCTTTCACCCCCTTCCTCTTTTCCCTCACTCCCACCACCATCACCATCTTGCACTCACCACCACCACCATCTTTCATTCACCACCACCACCTCATTTTCCCTCTCACCACCACACTCA
Source organism: Astragalus membranaceus (assembly GCA_039519185.1). Taxonomy (NCBI): domain Eukaryota; kingdom Viridiplantae; phylum Streptophyta; class Magnoliopsida; order Fabales; family Fabaceae; genus Astragalus; species Astragalus membranaceus. Next base: position 120,163,878 of record CM076850.1, read on the forward strand.
ACCACCATCACTTCCTTTTTCCCCTCACCATCACCACCCCATTTTCCCTCTCACCACCATCACACATGACACAGCCACCACACCACCTCCTTTTCCCTCTCACAACCAACACCACCTCTTTCTTCCCCTCACCACCACCTCATTTTCCCTCTCACCACCACCTCTTTATGGTATAGCCCATTTCTATTTTTCGTTAAAAATCACCGCATTTTTTGAGTGGGTTTTTTTCAAAAAACCAAGACAAAGTTGTTGAGTGGGTTTTTTTTGAATTTAGGGCCTGTGGGATGGGCTGGGCCCACAGGGCTTTATGGGGCTTGGGGCTAATATGGGGCTTGTGTTAGTGGGCTTTTAGGCCCATGGGCCATGTGGGGTTGGGGCTGGGCTGGCCCACATGGGCCAAATTGACGGCTCTAGATGAGAGTAAGTACCATACGTATGTAATGAAGTGGATCTTATTAGACATTGGATGAAGAGAAGTTGGGAAGTGCAAAACATTGCTACCATGAGGCAAATTTCTGTGCAGACTTGTTTGCGAATATTGGTGCTAGGAGCAACATCCCTCTAGTCGTTGTGTTTACCGCCTCAATGGAGATGCATCACCTTCTTTAAGCTGATGCTATGGGCACCTCCTTGAGGGGTTGAGCTTCGTTTTTTTTTTAATATTTATCTTTTGAAAAAAAAAATCTCCTGATAAATACTGATATACTTGCTCCAATTATATTTATTAATTTTATAATGTTTTGAGATGAAATAAATGTTATTTTATTTGTTATTTGTTATTATGGAGTAATAAAATTTAAAATTTTACTTACAAGTCACAGCCCAGTGTGTTTGCACATATTTTGGGCCTGGCAAATTTGGGTTTGGATGCTAACGAGAAAAAGTTGACCGAAAGAGAAAGAAGAGAAGACGAGGAAAAAAATACATAAGAGAAGGTAGAGTGAGAAATTGCATTGCAGGTGAACTTTTGAACGCGCAAGATCTGCCACTCTATTCTCCACATTGTATCATGGTAGCTAATTCTCCGAATTAATTCGATTCGATTCAATTGAATTTGCTTTTGAATTTCATTATTCTCTTATCTTGCGTTTTTTGTTTTTTGTGGAAGGCTCCAAAAGCGATCTCGAGTCCAATCCCGGATTCCTTGTACCCGACACTCTCCGTTATCACGCTCGCCATTGGTCTCCTCTTATCTGCCTCATTCTTCATGTAAGTTCCGATCCCTCTTCTGTTTCTCTAATTCCACATTTTAAAACGATTTCGATTTGTTGCCTGCAAATTGTCAAAGGATTGGATTTGCGCGGATTTATGAATCTTAGGAGGAATTTTACTGAACATGAAGGACACTTGTGGTTTTGTATTGTAACTGTTTCTGGAGCGTTAGTGGATGTCAAATTTTGCGGTAATTAATTATGTGTAATTGGGGAAGTTTCATGAGGATTGTTGTGTGGTATACATATTTTACATGCAATCTTAAATCTGTTGGCTACTTTGCTTGGGGTGATAGCTTTTGCAATTGTTGGATTGGATTTAAACTATAGGATGTAGTTCGTCTAGTTTGAATAGATGTGATGTGCTTGTTTCTTATATGCCAAGGAGGTACCTTTTTCAGGATACTAAAAGTTGTTTTGTTTGAGGCTGTGTTTGGATATTTAATAGAGTAGAGCGATTGAAATGGGATGAATGGAATGGAATGAATTGATGTTTCACTGCTTGGACATTTTAATGATAGAATGGAGAAAAAGGTTTGTTCCATCTCATTCTGTCCAAATTGGATGAAAGGAAAAATCAGGGTATTGGATGGATGGAACGGACACCTTTCATTTCATTCCATCGTATTTTAGACAATCCAACCAATAGAACTTGTGATGGTTCCATTTCATTCCATTAATTTAAAAGAAAACACCTTTTTACCTTTTGGGACATTTACTTGTATGTTGATTCAACTGAATCAACTGCTTTTGTCCTGTTGTTAAGTTAACCAGTTAATGCATAGTTGAGGTGCACATTGTTACTTATGCATGTGTCATGATCTGATCAGATCTTGCAATTTTTAGAACCTCAATCAGACCTAAATGTGTGCAGCTTTCTTTCTGAATGCATTACTGATATAGTGTGCAGCTTTCTTTTAGAACCTTAGTGATGGGTGTGGGTTCTATGTGTAGTGTGGACTTACTACTTAGTCTTACGTTTGTGATGCCTTACTGATATAGTGTGATCCTTGAAGATTTAACGAGATCAAGCGTTTTTTATTTCCTGTTAGTGCGAGTTTCACAAGCTTTAAATGTTCAGTTAACATTTCATCTTAGTCTGTATGCATTCAAATAAAGGCTGTATTATTTGCAGTTATGAAGCAACCTCATCTAGGAAAACCCGTTCCCTTTCTCAGGAGCTGATAACAGGAGCAGTGGCATCAGTCTTCTTGGTATGTATTGTTTATATTTCCTTTGTTCTGTCATTGTTTTATGTATTGTTTATATTTCCTTTGTTCTGTCGTTGTTTGACATGATACTAGTATAAAGTTGTAAACTTATACTTGTGTGTGTATCTTCTTGACAGGGTTTTGGGTCCTTGTTCCTCTTAATTTCCTGTGGCGTTTATGTTTAATCATTAAACATCAACTTGGACGAAATTTTTGCTAAGCAGATAGCTTTAAATGAAAATTTATGTTGGACATCTTAATCGTATATCTGACTCAAGACTTATGTAAGAACATTGTTGGCTGTGTAATATTTGAGAAGTTTGTGATTTGCTGAGATAGTTTTAATGCTTGATTTTCGAGGGGAAAAAACTTTGCATTTCTTTATGTTGACGAAGATCATGGCTGATATAATTCATGGCATTATTAGGGGCCTTCTTAATGGATATGTTGGGTGTGGGTTTTTTTTTGTTGAGATTGTTGGGTGTGGGTTTTATGGAAAAAGATCTTCGTTTATTAGATAGTTCAAATAAGAAATAGATAGACACATTGAATAAAAAAAATTGGTAACAACACATTGAATGAATTAATATTACTTTCAAATATTATTTTATTCTCTGTGTCAGTCATGTACTTAAATATAGCATTCTGCTATCTGTTACTAATCTATTATTTTTTTTCCAAACCGAATCTTGATCATTTAGGTATATTGATGTTGGATTTTTTTAGTTGTGAAATTGATTTTCCTATGAATCTAACAATTGTGAATGTATCTTAGAGTAATTCTAATTTATTCTAGGGTTTTTTTTACTCCCACAATATGCCCCAATACCCACAATGTTATTCCAAAAATACCCTCAAGATTTTGACTTCAACGGAATTACATAACTAAAAGGTACTTCCGTTTGTTGGAAAAACGCAAAACGGAAGTACCTTTTAGTTAGGTAAATCCGTATGTTTGAAAATTAGCGTGACGGAAGTAAGTCAAACAACATACATATGTTACGACCAAAATAAACATAACAGAATTATATAAGAGAAACATAGTTTCGTTTTAGAGTATTTTTGCTAACAGATGTATCTACTAATAAGATACTTCTGTTTTCTTAATTTCAACTAATGGATTTATTTGTTAATTAGATAAATCCGTTATTTAAAAAATAATAAATAAAATTCAGCCTTCTAAAATTACATATAAGATCTAAAAATAATAAGGAATATTAATTACAAAAAACTAGTGCTAAAATATTAGTGAAACGTCAAACAGATTCAAAATCAGTTGTTAAGTCTACGGTCTTTGGCGGATAAGATGGTGGTTTCGAGAGCGGAGCTAAAAACACCCATATTTGGAAACACCCCATATAAGCATCCAACCGCCATCACCTAACTCTCACACGCCAACCCCATCACGAACCGTATATGTAGCTCTCAACTTAAATGAACAATTACACTTCTTGGACCAGATGACTCTAGAATTATTGGTGAATTTGTCATGTTTCTCGCAGCCAAAAATAATTTTATCTCTGTGCCCCCTTTTACCTCCAGCTTTGTCAGATCTAAAGGATGATAAAGACAACTCCGATGCACTTCCCAACGTACAACATCATCACTTGTTGGAAATAGCTACAAAATAGACAATTGTTAATTAGTTAATTGATTAGTATTCTACAAAATAGACAATAGCTAAAAAATAATTAATTAAATATACTACGCCCGTCATGAATGACCCCGATGTGTCTATCGAGAACGGAACCAACGCTGACTTCGTATCCATATCTGTTTCATTTTAACACATTTAAAAATAATTAAGTAAATAAAAATTAATATAATAGGAAACAGATTTATCTCTTATATACATAAATCCGTTTTGCTTTTTTCCAAAACAGATTTATGCGTATAAAGGATACATCTGTTACCTATAACTAGAACTAACGGAAGTATCCTTCCAATACATAAATCCATATTTACATTTTTTGTAAAACGGATTTATGTTTTTTATACTTACTTCCGTTAGTTAAAAAAACAAAAGACGGAACTAAGTTTTGAAAAGGTACTTTCGTTGTCAACACATTAAATGACAAACGGAAGTATCCTTTTGGATATAATTCCGTTGGTCAAAAAATGTCAAGGACGAAAGTACATTTTCAAAATTTACTTCCGTTAAGAAACAGTATAAATGCAAAACGGAATTACCTTCTTCCTAGGTAATTTTGTTGGCCAAAAAAGTGGGTCCCACGCAGAGAATGTTGACCAGAATCGACTCAGGAGTATTGGGGCATATTGTGGGGGTACAAAAAAAAACCCTTTATTCTATCCTTACCTGACATGCGAGTTGTCAAACTAGGCCATCCGGTTCAGCTCTAATCCAATGCGCCCAAATGCGAATGTAGCTTGAGATGGACTGCGTTTTTGTAGCCCACTCCAACTCTAAACATTCGGCCAGTTCCACTCCGTCTAACTTTTTTTTGAAGCTAAAAATCTCTACCTGATATTATTTTTAAAAAAATATGTGCATCTGGGGGATAGTCTCTACGTGAAATATCATCACTAATTAATATGCATGCCTCATAGAATACATGTATGCAATTTCGCATAGAGAATATCTTGCCTTGTACAATTTTTTTTTTTGAGATTTTCCTTGTACAATTTAATGAAACTAGAAACGTGAAAGGAAGGAGTCATACAGATCGATCGAGTAGTTGAAGACGGAATCAATTCAGCTTTTTTCTCACCGTTCCTCTGATTATAAAAAATGTGATTCTATTAAATATATTTTTTTGAGATTAATGATTCTATTAAATATTAGTAATTAGTTAAAATGATTTTACTTTCAAAAATATCGACGGTTATTTTAGTTAAAAATCAAGGGGGGGGGGGTGAGAGATGAGAGATAGCAAATTATGTGTTTAGTAAAACTAGCGATTAAAGTAGTTGATCAATGTAAATGACATAAAATGATAACTAATTAATGATTAAATTATTCAATGATGACAAAATGTTTGATGAGGAAATAAAAGTAATTTAAGAAAAATAATAAGGATAAAAATATCAAAAAAAGTTAGACGATGTAAGCTATCCGCTAATAAGCTACTTGAAGTAACGTTTTAAAAAAAACGATAAATACTAGTGCTTACCAAACACTTGTACTTGTCACCCGCTAGTCAAATACGCTAGTCTCATCCGCTAACAGATGGGATGCGCCAAACATATCCTACGTGTACCCTTCACCTAAAAAAAATTGTAAATCATATATAGCATCAATTAATCAAGATAAAGTATCCTAAGAAAGACACTAAGGCTCTATTTGGTAAAAATTAGTGAATAGCGGATAACGAATGAGCTAGCGGATAACGGATTGCAGGGCTACCTGATAGCAAAATATGTGTTTGGTAAAACTAGTGTTTCAAGTAGTTGATAAATGTACATGACATAAAATGATATTTAACCAATGATAAATTATTTAATGATGATAAAATGTTTAATGAGGAATTAGAAGTATTTTAAGAAAAATAATAAGTGTTAAAATACCAAAAAAAAAAATTGAGACCATGCGTTATCCACTAAAACGCTACTTGAAGTAGCATTTCAAAAAATGTTAAACGTTACCCGAAAACGCTAAACGCTAATGCTTACCAAACACATGTACTTATCATCCACTAGTCAAATACGCTAGTTTCATCCGCTATCCGCTAGCGGATGGGACACACCAAACAGAGCCTAACAAATGACCTATAATCTTTTTTTTGTATAGTGTTATTGGTGCGCAGTATAAATCGAATTTGTCGGTGACTAATCTACGTCGAGAACCTAGATGACTACGTGTTTTACCCGACTTTGCCGATCCGTGTGATTTTCTCCTCTAAACAGAGTTTTTGCCACACTCAAAAATTGAAATCAAGACTTTTGAATGAAATCGAAACTTATTTACCAAACTTATTTACCGCTCCGACCAACTGTAACATCCCCAATTTAGCTAATTTCATTTATTGAAATCAGCAAGAGGTTATGTTTAATTAATTAGCTAAATTAAGATGATTAGATATAAATGATAATATTTCATAGTTGATTAATTGTCAATGATATAGGTATGTATACTTTGGTGATAAATTATGTGATTGAATTAGTTGAATTGTTGTGTGTTTGATTGGATAGAATTGAGGTTAAGAGAGAATTAGAATAAAAGGGCAATAGAGTCTTTTCCCACTCATTTTTACTAAAACCTCCCAGCTGACCCAAACATCCCCACACTCTCATAAACAAAACATTTCCAAAATTTCAGAAATAGGGAGAGTTGAGAAAGAAAGAGAAACCGTACGTAAGGAGAGAGGGAGAAGAATAGGAGGGAAATTCTTCAATCCATGGTGCATGTCTCCTTTCTTTGCATCATTGGATCCAGCACTTCATTCTCTTTCCATTGATACTAGAATCATCATCTACACTCACCTCTTGTCCATTTCACCATTGATGAACCTCCAAGCTCCAAGTGTTAGAAATGAAGCCTTCAAGCCCTGCATGTTGTTGCTGTAGCTCAAATATCAGTTGTTAGAGCACATCCACTAGCCACATAGAAGTTCAGTTCGTTTGGGTAGTTGTTCGAGCATTTTCAGTTGCTGGGTTTGAGTCAAAGGATTGGGGGTTGTTCCTAGGAGCTTGTTGGTGCCATTTCGTGTTTAAACGTATCTTGATTTCGTCTCAAACTCCTCTTCGGTATTGTGGTGAGTTCTATACTCGCTTAGGGATGTTTTTCGATACTGAGTTTGCATGTTTTTTGAATCGAATGATATCGAGTCTCGTTTTCCTAAAATTTCGTTTAAACCGTAATTGCGAAAATATGCATTTTTGATATTCTGAATATGGGGATTGCCTGATGAATGATTGATGAATTGTTGATTGTTTGGACTGGATACATTGCTGTTATTGAAGGTTTATGTGTTAGGAATCGATCGGAGCGGAATTTGGACTCGAAACAGAATTGAAGTTTTGCACGAAATGGCATTTTACAAGTCTGTGTAACCGGCACAGACCGTGCGCCCTCATTGCACGGGTCGTGCGCTTCCTTCGGTTCTTGGCCTTGCGAAATATCATTTCACGCACGGACCGTGCGGCCTTCAGCACAGGTCGTGCGTGTGGTTCGTTTACCTGCGCAATATTTTTACAATGTGCACGGGTCATGCGTCCATTTCGGGTTCCCTTTTTCAAAACATGTTTTAAGTCACTCCAATTGATTCAAAACCCATTCTAATCTCTTCCCCAACCTTGCCCAATGATTGTAATTCATGAATGCCATGAATTTGAATATGCTGGAGACAATATTAGAATGAATTATCTTAAGTTATAAATGTCAAGATAAACCGTACCTTAGTACAAGCGAGTGCACACAAACTATATTAATATACAAGCCATGTTAACATCCAAGTTAAGTTTCAGATTAATGTTTGATGTTTACAAGTTAAATGAAATGGAACATTATGTTCATACAAGTCAAGTTATTTCCTTAAAGAAAAGAAAGATGACATACATATAATTATATATGTATATCAAGGTGACGACCCCAGTTATTAGCATACTAGGGCAGGGGAAGTCATGAGCCCCGAACCCTAGGCCCCTTCCATGTAGCCCGCTTTCCAAGGTCAGCGGGATTGGGTGCACCGAGAATCATGAAAATAGAAAGTGGTTCGAGGTGATGTGCTAAGAAAAGAACAAGACATGATATGTAGTCGCTTATTAGGGCTACAAGTTTAAAAAAATTGTATCACGTAGTCGCTTATTAGGGCTACAAGTTAAAAAAGAAAGTGTTTCACGTAGTCGCTTATTAGGGCTACGAGTTAAAAGAATATTTGTTTACGTAGTCGCTTATTAGGGCTACGAGTTCAAAAGACAAGCATAATGAACCGCTAGTGTTAGTAAAGGGTCTCGATAGGACTCACTGAGATAATGTTTATCTCACCCTATATAATTGTGGTTTTTACAGAGAAACAGGGAAAGGCAAAGGCGATGAAGAACGGCTAGGCGGTGTGCCTTATGGAGTTATTGAAGATTCAATTTTATGATTATGCCATTTTCCCTTTGTTGTCTTTGTATTATCGATTGTATAACTATTACTAGCTAACAGTTGTAAATCGTTTCCGCTACTTATGTTTTGGGATATTGAACACCAGGTTGTAAAAGTTTGTAAGTCATGAGACTTAAGTACTTTATGTTAAGTTAATGAAATTGAATGAATGTTTGGATGTCCATTCAAGAAAAGTTTTTAGTTGTACGTGTTCAATATTCTAAACAGGAAGTCAACTCTTATGTATGCTATGCTGTGCATCTTAGTGTTTCTCGGTGTTAGAAATGCTGGGGTGTTACACCAACCCTATTGGTACAATGACCTATATAGTCTAGTTATACATCTCATTTGACCCACAACCACTCATAAAAGAAATATGTTTCGATGAGATCTTAATTTTTTTTTGTATATACCAGGGTATCCACCGCCGAACGCAGTGACTAATCCCCTCGCTGGATTGGAGGCACCTCGAAGGGTGAGACAGCTGGCCCAGAGATTTAAAGCTGCTCCATACCCAAGGCGAGGATCGAACCCTCGACACTTGCTTAAGGGAGTGAGAGAGATAGAGAGAGAGAGAGAGAGAGAGAGAGAGAGAGAGAGAGAGAGAGAGAGAGAGAGAGAGAGAGAGGTGAGATCTTAAATTTGAATAATATCCTAAAAGAGTTCAAAATTTATTCAAAAATAAAAATCCAACATTTTAACATTTTATAAGATAAGATAAGTCTTACGGTGATAGTTGATTCCGCCCTAAGAGAATCCAACGCCATCTAAAAATATAAATCCAGAGGTAGTATGACATCAGCGCTGATGTCATATAACTCCCGCCAAATTCTCCCCCTCTCCCTCTCTTTTGGCCCCATTTTCCTCTCTCCCTCTCTTTTTTTGTTTTTTTCCCCAAAAAAATCATTCCCTTATTTTTTGTTTTATTTCTTTCCCCAAAACTCCCTCCTTCTCTTTTTCCCCCTTTTTATCATTCTTTTTTTCCCTTCATATTTTTTTTAATGTAGAGTAACTTGTGATGCAACAAAAAATGTAATTGTTCAAATATGTGAAAATTTGTTCCTATAATCCATATTTTTATGTTTTAAGGGCATTTTATGGTTCAGTAAAAAATTTAGCTTTTCAGATAGCCGAAGTCTATACCTTCATAATCAGATTAATAAAACCGAAAATTAATTTTGTTACAAATTACGTAAAGTGTGACGTTAGACAGTGTGTTTTGGGATACTTTAAGGTCCAACAAAATTTTTAATTCTTCAAATATTCGAATGTTGTTCCTGTTCCTCTATTACCAATTTTGTGAAAAGAAATAATTTTGTAACAAAATATATAAAGCGTGATGAAATGCTTGTGTCTTATAATCCATTATTTGACATATTAAAATGTCTAGCAACCTGTTCAGTAGAATCCATCCAGTGCTTCTATTTTTGCAGATGGTCTAACCCCTTATAGCCCAATTATTATGTAGGGTAAAATATGTTTTTAGTCCCTGCAATCCCGCTCCACCATTTTCATCTTTAATTTCTGCAATCGTTCTCTGTTTTTCGATTTGGATTGCGTCTCTAATTTCATTTCTGAATCGTTTCTGATTTTGTTCTTATCTTCGTTTCTGATTTCCTTTCTTTTTTCGATTTCGTTTCTTTTCTGATTTCGTTTTGATTTGTGTTTCTGATTTTGTTTTTGAATCAATTTCTGATTTCGTTTTCTGATTTCGTTTTGATTGCGCTAATTTGCTCATGATGGCAGCAAGAAAGGGGGCGATGGCGGAGATGGCGGAAACGCGATTCCAGAAAGGCACAGAAACGTGATTCCATTTTGTGGTTCGTTGCCTTTCCTCTTCTTCAAGAACGCGATTCCAGAAACGCACAGAAACAAGATTTGTTCTTGAGTTAATAGGCATTTTCATTAACGCACAGAAATGAGATTTATTAATCGATCTTTAACAGAGACCGTGGTTTTCTCATCACCTTGAATTTTACCCCTTTTGTTTCCACTTCTTTGAGTTAATCTCTTGAACAAAGACCAATGGAGTTTCTGTGATGGGCCAAGGAGAGTAACAAGTTGGATTGAGAGATGTTGAAGAAGAAGCAAATGTTAGGGTCCTGGGCAGTTTCGTGAAGATGGTGATGATTTAGGGAAGAAGAAGACTAATTTTTATTTTTGAAAATAAAAACAAATTTAATAAACAGAGAAAAATAAATAAAAGACCACATGGATAAAAAAACCCACCTCTAAATGACACGTCAGCATTCTGTTAGCCTAGTCAGCATCATTTAACAGCAGAGACTAATAATGGAAACGACAAAAATAAGTTGAGGACCAAAACGCTTATTTCGTTAATGTAGGGACTAAACTTAGAAGTACCCAATTTTGTAGGGACCAAAAACATATTTAACCCTATTATGTAATAACTAGCATTTCTACTACTAATATCGTTTTTCCTTTCGCTTTCATCCTTTTAAATCTTTTAAACATAACTTTTAGTTGTTAAAATTTGACTTCAATTACTATTAATTTAATTTTGGTCTTATAATGCTTCTGTAGACCATAAAGCTTTGATCCCGTGCATCGCACGGGTCACGACGCTAGTAAAAGGTATGATTTCGATTGACCGACCACATGAAAGAGATTTTGGAGCATGTTTATTTAAGAATGTTCTCACCGCAAAATCTGGCAATGCAAGATATCAGAAGCTGCCCCATTAATACTTTTTTGTTTTTGGTACGTAATACTTTTTATATAGGAAAAAAGTTACAGAAAAAGTTATAAATTGAACAGCCGCGTGAAATAGTTAGACATGACATGACAAGACAGACACGTACACATACAAAAGACATTTCATGGTAAATCAAATGTTCAAAAACAATGCACCAGACATATACATGCACGGGTCTCATGTACTTAAACTACGTATTCGGTATTTTATGACATCTCACATTCCCTCATGTTTGGTTTCTGCTAGCTAACTTCATCTACCGTCCAAATACCTTCCTTGTCTTCGCTAACCCCACAACACTATAAATAATTAATATATTTATTAAATTCTTCAGATAACAAAACACCTGCAGATCCACTACTTATGGCCGAGCTCAGAGTGAGAAATGTTGTAACTGAAATTTTGAAGCTCAAAGTTGTCTTCAAAAAGCTTAAAAAGACACTTTTATTACGAGGAAGAAATTCAGGTGAAACAAAGGGAGGACATTTTGTTGTGATTGCTGAAGATGGAGATGAAACAAAGAGATTTGTTGTGCCATTAAGTTGTTTAACAAACCCAACATTCTTGAGGCTATTGAAGCTAGCAGAAGAAAAATATGGATTTGGTCGAGATGGTGCAGTAACTATTCCTTGTAGGCCTAATGAGCTTGAGATGTTATTAGCACCACAACGGTTCGATGAAAGAAGCTATTCCTTTGATCAAGTCATGGTTAAATGTAACCGACGATGGCCTAAGTTAAAGCAAATTTCTCGATGATCAGTTTTTGTAAATTAGTTTAAATAAATTATGAAATAATCATAATTTTATTTAAAATGTATAGTTTATATTTATTTTTTAATTGCTCTGGTGTGGAAATTAATGGCTCGTGTATGGGGGTTTGGCCGACGCGTTGATAGTATCATACTCGAGCCGTCAATGAACCAAACTCAACTAGGTTGAACCATTAGAACTACATTACTCTTGCATTTTTCTTATTTTTATATTTATTTATTTATTAGTCAACTAATTCAAACAATGATTAAAAACTCAAAGCAATCATCGACTCGGTCAAGCTATTGGTTCAATGGTCGAATTGGGGCATCACTCATTGAATCACATGAGTTGGAGTCTATTAAGTTTTGTACATATATATTTAATATTAAGATATAGAAATAATATTTGCACAACAGTACGTAAGGTGGTTATATGATGTACTGGTTACTAAGCCTTTGAGGGACCTTAAGCAACTAGGTTCAAACCCAAGAAATGTAACTTATGAAAGACATTTGAAAAATATTCGTGATTTTCCATAAAATGGTCGGTCTGGTTATTTCACCAATTTATTCAAAAATCGATCGGTTGGGTTCAACTTGGTGAACCAATTCAACCTTGTAGGGCACAATGGCACCTTGTCAATATGTGGTTTAATGAGGCACGTACCCGTATGAGTAGGGATGTAAACGGGGCGGGGCGGGAACGGGTAAAATCTACCTGCCCCGCGAGATATAAATGAGACCCGTGCCTGCCCCGTACCCACGGATACCCACAGTTATTAGAGTTATAAAAATAATTTTTTATAAAGTTAAATTTGATCTGTACCTTATCTCAAGATCGGAATTCGATCAGAGACAATCGGTAGTGTATGCTCGACCAACACATTCCTCGTAGCTCCAATCTCGAAAAGCGGGGTACCTACAAAGACACTCTGACGCTCAATTCAGTAGAGTCAAGTCAATTGCAAGTATTTTGTAAGATAGTGTGTGTACCTGGTAAATAGTGTTAACACCTATTTATAGGTGTTAGGGTGATGTTAACTCACCAACGCGAAACCCTCCGATTTGTAACTGACAAATCGTGGCCATTGGATGAGTAACGGTACATTAATGATATTGGGCCTCAACACCGCGGCCCATAACAGGTCCGAGACTTCTAGCCCAATCTGGCACAGTTGCCGCCTAAGTCGGATCTGTAAGGAGGACCATCCAGACTTGAAATAAACCATGATCGGAAGCTCGGACGGTCGAACCATTCGCAATATTAGGCATATACCACTGAGGGTTTTGCCCCCAACATCGGAACGTCGGACGGACGCCACATAGTCAAATCATCTACTTTTCGAAATGATTGATGTGACTGTTGAGTAGCTCGAGGTGTCAGGTAATAATGACGCCTCGTTAGTAGCCCAAGGCGTAGAGTGATGATGACGCCTCATTGTCAGTGCCTGCAATAAATGCCATTGATTGGACGCGTTGTTTCGACTTCGGCCCAATCCCTCGCTTTTAGCCCACTATATAGTGGTGGATCCTTCACTCATTTGTTTCGAAACTTTTTGATATTTTGCTCTGACTACCGAGATTAAACTCCGGCGAACCCAACGTTAGAGCTCCAGTGACGATCCTGAAATTCGAATTTTCTAAAACGTGGCGAGGACTTCACCGTTTCAGTGGAGCGATCTTGCTAAATTTTGGAAGCGAAGTTCATTGAGTGCACCTGCTTCAATCCGAGGTATGGTTGGACCCGAGACTGATTCTTCGGAAGCTACTAAGTCGGATAGCTCTTTAAAGAGGAATGAAGTTGAGGCGGTACAAGAGGCGAACCTTGATGCCTAATATGACGAAGAAGAGGAAAGCTTAGGGACAGCTTCTGAAAAATTCCCGTGACAATTGGTCCTTCTGCTGTCCGGGATTATTCTTGGGTTTCCGATAGTCTCCGGGAGATTCAATCCGTATACACTGAGAACGCCGACTTATCCATAAATTGGGACTTGGTCGGTAAGCGCGACCAAGTATGGCTCTTGGAAGGAGTTTCTAGAGATGCGCATATCGTTGTCTTTCCTTTGGAGTTAAAATTCTCCATGTACCTGGTTACTTTGAAATTAATGCATGCACATTAAACCCCCTTTCACTCGTTTCCAACAACAGATCTTAAGGTTGTTGCAAGTCGCTCCTTCCCAACTACATCCTAATGGTTGGGCCTTCCTCAGAGCCTTCGAATTGGTAATGATCCACTTAGACCGAAAAGTATCAGCATCCCTGTTCTTTCATATTTTTGAAGTGAACTGGAGGCACGAGCTTCATTTAGGTAATGCTCGATATGAGCATGCGAGCCTCCGATCTAAAAGGAAGTTGAAAATATTCCGACCCTACACTGATTCACTAAAAGGGGACTGGAAACAACAATACTTTTTCGTCTCTCCAGTAAGTGCCGATGCTATTGAATTCGTGGCGAAGTACGATGAGCAGGGGGACCTGGTGTCAACCAAGTTTCCCATTGGTTGAACTAAAGCACATTTCAACCGATCTTCCGGTTCATACAACTTGAGCGAGAAATCCTTGGATGACGAAGATAATAAAGAGACTTTGAGAATCTTATTGCGATGTGGCGAGCTTATTCCTTTTGATCCCCAAAACATGGGTTTTGGCACACAAGCCTTAGTTCATTGTCGAACCAAATTTGAGGTTCAAGAAGCTCTTGGTAGGGCCGGATATCGCCGATCTTCCATTATATTTTTCTTCAATTTTTCAATGTTTACTAACCCGTTTATTTATTTCGTGCTGCAGATAATATGTCAGGCTCTGTGTCTTTCCTGGAAATGAAGGCTTTAGCAAAACGCAATCGTGAAAGTGGATCCGGGGTTCAATCCACGCCTCAAAGAGAGGTTCCTACTGTTGATAGCAATATTGAGGTTCCGACTTTCAAAATTGTTGAGGATGGTGAAAGGTCGCCTATCCAGAATCTCGATCATCGGAGTCGGAAGAACACTCAACTTGAGAAGGGGAACCCTTCCGATCCACCCAGAGTTGAGAAGAGGTCATCTGTGGATCTTGAGGTAAGTGGGTTTCCTCAGGCTCAAAAGAAAAGTAGGCACGGCAAGGAGGGCAACAAGAAACCGAAGTCACCTGCTTTTTCCCTTGATGGATTCCTCAAGGTGAGTTATGAGGAATATTGCAAAGATCCTCTGGGTGCCTTATCTCAAGTGTTGAAGCACAGATCAAATTTGACCAAGCAATGGAGACAAGATGCTGATGACCGAGTTAAAGATGCAGAAGAGCGAGTTAACGGTAACATCCTAGCCTGTATCCATTCACTGTTTAATCTTTTTCGAATAAGCCGAATCTAATTTCTATTGTTCGGTGTAGAGGCACAGAAGGAGCGAGATGCAGCTCTCAACCGGATGGAGGAGGTGAAAAGGGCTCTGGAACCGACCTCAGCTGCTTTGACCAAATGCCAAAAAGCCATTGCCGAGTTGAATAAGGAAAGGGACCAAGCAAAGAAAGACGTTAAAGATGCAAAGGATGCCTTGAAGAAGGCTGAAGCCGTTGCAAATGATGCCCAGAAATCAGCTTCAGATCTTCAAATTCGGGTGACCGAGCTTGAGGGGAGTCTTAGGGAAGCTCGGGAAGAAAATAAGGCTGCCGATGAGAAGATCGGGGAGATTGTCGACCAAGCTTGTACTCTGGCCGAGGCTTCCTTTCAAGACGCCCTTGCGCAGGTTGCCATCCTTGACCCGTCAATCACCTTGGATGCTAGGGTCCTCAAGCCCGACCATGTGGTTAGAGATGAGAAAATTATGAAGCTCGTGGAAGGAACTAAAGAATTTGAAGTCGTCGCTACTCGTCCCTCGAATGTGTAATATTCCTTTAATTTGATGAAGGTTCTGGACTCGTTCCAGGACCAGTATTTTGTGTAACAAACTCGAGGGCCCGGCCGTATCCGGGAGGTTTCACACCTTTAAAGTTTATTTTCTGCAATTTTAGTCTAGTTTATATTAGCTAGGTTATTATGTTTATAATTTTGGCGCTTTTCGTTATATTTTTCGCCTTTGAAACAGTTTACCGGGACTCGACCCAAATTTAACTCGTATCAAAGGGTTGTGGAAATCCTCGACCACAGGCGACGAGCTTTATGAACTCGTGTCTCAGTTTATAGGGAAAACGCAAAACACCGTAGCGTCGGACTTTTCAAAATGGTATGAGAAGTAAAAATATAAGTAGACAGAAATCTGAGAACATCGGCGGCATCTTGGCCGGTTTATTAAAAGGAGATTCGTTACAAGAATCGGAGTACATTGATACACTTATGTTGCGCCCGAAAAAGTCCCCGAGGGAGAACCTTCCTCGTTCACAACTTTTCTTAAGACAATGAAGCCGCCACCAATATTTATTAAGGAAAATATTAGGAAAATCTTTTTTGGAAAGCGATTGGTCTTGCGAAACTAGAGAATAGGGTTCGGGGGTCGGTTACGCGCAGGGAAGGTGTTAGTACCCCACACGTCCTCTCTACTGAGAGGGAACCTTTAATTAAATGTGTGGTTTTTAGTGTATTGACTTGAAAATACTTAATTTTGCCTCTCTACTTCTTATTGAAAAAATCTTAATGAAAATCTTTATTTATTATGAAAAAGGGGGAAAATGGTTTTTTAGAAAAAAAAGTGCTTGACGGGACATGGCCCGTTCCTACGTATCTCCAGGTGCGATGGAGAACTCAAAGCTACGTAGTTCTTCTGTGTAGAAAATGTTTGTGGGTTGGTGTTTTTTAATGTAGGGGTTTTAGGACTGTGTGATCTGTGTTGGAGGACCACTGGGGGTCTGAAGGAGCACTGGGGCTCTGAAGGGCCACTAAGGGCTGAAGGAGCGCTGGGGCTCTGAGGGACCACAGTTCACTTATCTTAAAACGATGATTAACCCGGCCGTACGACCGACTTAATCCCCTACTTTGAAAATAAGACTTTTGCTTTTGAAATGAAGGAGATCTGTTTGTATATTCTTTAATTTTAGAAATTGTTTATTTTTGCGCTTAACAGGGGCGTGGCCCTACTCCTACGTATCTCCGGGTGGAGAATCAAAGGCGACGTAGTTCTAGGTTCTTTTGAAAATAATTGTTGAAAACTTATTGTGAAAATGATTTTTATTTGTTATGCTTGACGGGATGTGACCCGCTCCTACGTATCTCCCGGTGCGATGGAGAATTCAAAGCTACGTAGTTCTTCTTTGTTTGGAAAACGGTTTTTGTTTTTTATCTTGTTTAATTGTGAGAATTGAGCTTTCATGATGATCAATTGAGCAAAGGCTCCAAGTGACCACCATTAGCACTCCATTGTTAATAATCATGCAAGCAAAGGCTTCGCAAGACTACTAACAAAGTTTTTGATTTAGTGAAAATCTTTAGGAAAATTAGGCGTTCATGATGATCAATTGAGCAAAGGCTCCAAGTGATCGCCACTGGTACCTCATTGTTAATAATCATGCAAGCAAAGGCTTCGCAAGACTACTTAACAAAGTTTGATTTTGAGGAGTTTTCGCAATTGGATTGATTCTCGTTTAGGGAAAAGAAAATCTGTTATTTTGAAAAAAAGGTTGGTGAGAAAAAGGTTTACCTAGGGGAAAGAAGTATGTTTGTATTTATTTTAATTTAGAAATTGTTTGTTTTAAATAGGGATTTTAGGACATGATCCGTAACGGTTCATTTGTAGTCCTAAAAAGCTGACTAATCCGACTGTACAGTCGACTTAATCCCCTATTTATATTTTTGAAATTTTTATAAAATAATTTGTGTATTTAAAAAAATTAATGACGACACTAACAATTAATAAAGCGTAAAGTTAATAAATAAATAACTATACATATAAATAAATAAATGAATAAATAATAAATAATTATTTACATAGATAAATAAACAATATAAATAATAAATAAGCATGTACATAAATAAACAGTATACATAATAAATAAATATATACAAAAATAAATAAATAAATTAAATAAATAAATGCATAACTAACCTCCAGCTGATCAATGCGATCAACGCCGAAACGGACCGAGCAATCTGACCATATCAACCGCGAACCGGACTCCTATCTGGTCCGTTTTCACCCGAAAACCACCAAGTAAAGGACCTCAACGGCCATCCCAAAAATAACTAAAGACGGGCTTTCAATCTAACGGACTGCAAAAGCTAGTCCAAAAGAATTAAAGACAGGCTTTTAATCTAATGGACTGCAAATGCTAGCCCAAAAGATCACTTACCCCATCAATCACCCATGTCCATAGCCTTTGCATCTCCATCTCTTTTATAGCCAAAGGCTAGGTAGTTCTTGTTTCTCCCAAGCAATGTGGGACTAAAACAACATAGAAAAGCAATTTTCGTTTTTCTCAAACCAGCTATATTGACAATGCGATTTCGGATTCGTTAACCGTTGGATCATCGTTGTTTTTTGACACCAGGTTCATGAGACATCCATCTTCACTTCTACCGTTTGGATCGTCGAAACGAGGTCTGAGGAGAGAGAAATTGCCTGCGCAAAAAGTAGAAAAAACAACTCCCGTTTTTCTCAAACCAGCCACCGTACAAGTGCGATTCTGGATTCGTTAACCGTTGGATCATCGTTGTTTTTTGACACCAAGTTCATGGGACATTCATCTTCACTTTCACCGGTCGGATCGTCGAAATGATGTCCGAAGAGAGAGAAATCACCTTTGCAAAGTAGCTGCAGTTTTGGGTATTCGGTTTATTTTTGTATTTTTGTAACTTTGGCATTCTTGGGCCAAGTCATGTACATGGACATTCTCCTTTTTTGTAATAATAATCTTTTATTGCACCTCCCCTTTTTTATTTTCTTTTGTAATTTGTATTATTTCTTATCTATTTTATTTTTTATTTTCGTTTTTTTAATTAAAGATATTGTAACAAGAAAAATAAATTAAATCTACTATGTAATTTTTGTGTTGAAAGTTAGGGTTTGGACCTAAGCCGGACAAAATTGGGGTATGACAACTTAGCATTTTATTAATTAGCTATAGTATTTGCGTAACTTCGCAGCATTCCAAGTCCTCGGAATCGGCTTACGATCCATGGTCTCTAATTCAAAGGCGCCGTTACCGGTCTTCAATGTGACCCGATACTTCCCTTCCCAATTAGGTGCCAGTTTGCCTTGAGCGGAATTCTTCAAACCGACGTCTGCTTGTCGGAGCACTAAACCTCTGATCTCAAAATCCCTCGGCACTGCCTTAGCATTGTACCGGGGTGCAACTCTTTGTTTGGTTATCAGTTCCTGGAAAGAGGCTTGATCTCGGATTTCATCCACAAGATCGAGTTCCTCTCGCAGGGCCTTCTCATTGTCTTTGGGCGATTTTGGGTGAGTGGTCATCCACGTTAATTCATCGATTTCAACTAGAATGACAGCTTCACTACCATAGGAGAGTCGGAAAGTAGTTTCCCCAGTAGAGCTTTGGGGGGTAGTTCAGTATGTCCATAAAACATAAGGCAATTCTTCAACCCAATTACCTTTAGCATCATCAAGTCGTCTTATGAGACCTTTTAAAATTACCTTATTAGCCATGAGCTTTCTACTGAGGTAAAGTGATGTTTGATTCTTAGATCGGTCATGAGCTTTCTGAAGCCCTTATCAGCAAACTGAGTTCCATTATCAGTAACCACAACTTCGGGATGCCGAACCAGGTCATAATATTCTTTTTAAAGAATTTAATGCAGTTCTTGGCGATGATGGTTCTCAGAGGTTCGGGCTCGATCCACTTTATGAAGCAGTCGACTGCTACAATCATGTATTTGAACTGACCAGAAGTCCTTGGAAATGGACTGAGAAGATCAATGCCTCACCAAGAAAAAGGCCATGAGGAGGAGAGGCTGCTAAGCTCGGTGGGTGGTGCCAAATGAACGTTAGCATGGAGTTGACATTTTTGGCACTTCTTCACATAATTCTTAGCATCGGCTGCCATGGTCGGCCAGTAATATCCGAATCCGAGGACTTTTCTAGCCAAGGATCGTCCCCCCAGATGCTATCCGCAGATTCCTTCATGAATCTCGGCAAGGACGTAGTCCGCCTCATCCCCTTCTAAACATTTTAACAATGGCGAAGAAATAACTCTCTTGTACATCATCCCATCTAAAACTGACTAGGATGATGCCCTTTTTCTGACCAACTTTGCTTCTCGAGGATCCGAGGGCTCGTCCCCCGACTCAATGTATCTGATGATGGGCGTGATCCCGCTTTTACTCTTCTCCACTACGCAGATCAATGTGGCTAAGTTAAGATTGGGATCTATACTCGGTCGATCCAGTGTTTCCAGAATTATAGATCGATGGCTTCCCCGGAGTCCTGGTGCTAGCCAGTTTAGATAAAATGTCCGCCCTGGTATTTTGTTCTTGGGACATGCTTGACCTTCACATGTTCAAAACAGCTCAAGAGCTCTCGAACTCGGGAAAGGTACTTCTGTAGTGTGGGATTCTTAGCTTCAAATTGATTTTCGATCTGGGAAACCAAAAGGAGCGAATCTGAGAGGAGCTCGACATGGGTTACTCGGAGATCTCGGGAAAGCAATAGTCCGGCAATGCAGGCTTCGTATTCCGCCTGGTTATTGGACGTCGGAAACCGGAAGGTAAGTGAAACCTCGATCATTACTCCTATAGAATTTTCTAAAATAAGACCGGCTCCACTCGCCTTGGGGTTTGAGGAGCCATCGACGTGTAGAGTCCATAGATCGTTGGCATCACTTGCTGGGGTCATCTCGGCCACAAAATCGGCAAGTACTTGAACTTTCATTGTCGTTCTTGGCTCATACTTTATTCCAAACTCGGAAAGTTCGACTGCCCTTTTGATCATTCTTCCTGCTAAGTCAGGTCTGTGTAGAATCTGACGAATCGGATGATTCGTCCATACCACAACCTGATAAGCGACAAAGTAAGGTCGGAGGCGACGAACTGCGATTACCAAAGCAAGGGCGATCTTTTCTATTTTCTGATACCGGACCTCCGGACCTTGCAATGCCTTACATACAAAATGCACAGGGCTCTGCCCAGCTTCAGTTTCTCGAATCAATACGGCGCCGAAAGCTTCTTTCGAAGCAACCAAATACAGATATAAGGTTTCTCCTTGAAGTGGCCGAGTTAGGATCGATGGTTGGGATAGGACATTTTTAAGTTGAACCAGAGCTTCTTCCCGTTCTCCCGTCCATTCAAATTGGGTCTCTTTCTTCAATATTTTAAACAGGGGTAGAGACTTAAAGGCGGCGTTAGAGATGAAACGAGACAAGGCGGCAATCATACCGTTTAATTTCTGCACTTCCCTTTTTGTAGTTGGGGTACACATTTTGATGACTGCCCGGCATTTATCCGGGTTAGCCTCAATACCCCGTTTAGTAAGATAGAATCTGAGGAACTTCCCTGCTTGGACGCCAAATGTACACTTTTCTGGGTTCAACCTCATGTTATTTTTTCGAACCTTAGTGAATATTTCTTTGAGATCGGCAACATGCAGGTGATCTTCTTTACTTTTTGCTATCATGTCGTCAAGATAGACCTCAACGATACGGCCGATTTGATTTCGGAATACCTTGTTCATCATTCTCTGATATGTTGCCCCGGCATTTTTTAGGCCGAAGGGCATGACTCGGTAGCAAAAGCTACATCGATCAGTCATAAAGGTGGTTTTCTATTGATTAGGGGGATGCATTGGTATTTGGTTATACCCGGAATATGCATCCATGAATGATAACAAGCGATAACTAGAAGCGTTATTCACTAGGCGATCTACGCTGGGGACGGGGAAGGCGTCCTTCGGACAAGCGTTATTAAGATCGGTATAATCAATGCACATACGCCATTTTCCATTACTTTTCTTAACCAATACAGAATTTGAGAGTCAAGTTGTATACTTGATGTCGGTTACAAAATTTTCCTTAATTAAATCATCAACCGCCTTTGCAGCGGCAGCTGCTTTCTCTCCACTCTGCATTCTTCTTCGTTGGGCGACCACCTCGCCTTTGGGTCCACTGTTAACTGATGGGAGGCGACCTCAAGAGGAATTTCGGGCATGTCCTCGGCGCTCCAAGCAAAAAGGTCA
Source organism: Astragalus membranaceus (assembly GCA_039519185.1). Lineage (NCBI taxonomy): Eukaryota > Viridiplantae > Streptophyta > Magnoliopsida > Fabales > Fabaceae > Astragalus > Astragalus membranaceus. The sequence continues at coordinate 120,185,902 of CM076850.1, forward strand.
GCGTGGTCTCTAAGACATTGAGCAAGCTCAGATTTCACATGCTCGGGAAGATCGGCGCCAATTTTAACAGTTTTTTCGGGGTCGTCTCCCAACTGAATCTCAATGAACTCTCCATCAGGTTCGGGGCGCTTGATTCTCTTCTTCAGTTCTCGAGTGAGGGCATCATCCTCCTCTTCCTCGGAACTATCAGGGTCATTCCTTGCATCCAGATCAGCTAGGTTGACGTCAGTGCGCGGCTTTCATTTTTTCCTTTCCTTTAGCCGATTTCTGAACATCTTCGGGAGGCTCATCCTCTTCTTTGGCTTTCCGATCTGCTCTGATATGCATGTAGTAGCATCTTTCTGCTGATTCTAGATCAGCATTAATGGTGATGATCTTGTTGCACAGAGAATAGAACCTCATCTTTAAATGGACTGTGGAAGCAACCTCCCCGGGCCTACCCAGGGTCGGTCTTTCAATGATGCCGTTGTAGATAGATTCGCAGGGTAAAACCATGAACTTGGTTTTGATAGTTCTAACCAGAGGTTCTTCTCCGAATATTACCATTAGCTCTAAGTGGCCCATCAGTTTGGCTTTTGACCCATTGAATCCGGACAGATCAGTTCCCCGGTATGGAGTTAAGTCTTATTCTGAGATGCTGAGCTTCCTCAAGAGGTCAATAAAAAGGATATCTGACGAGCTTCCCTGATCCACCAGCATCCGTTTAACTTGGGCATTAGCCATTACAGCTGAGATTAAAACTGGAATGTGTTTGTTGGGTTTTCCATCAAGCAGATCATGATCTCCAAAAGCAAGTGGAGGTCGTGAATATGCTTTTGGGGTTGCCGATGTGGAGGCGATGTTCAGAATATCTTTCCATTTACGCTTCATGGTTTTACCAGTCCCTTCATCAGGATATCCCCCAGAAATCACATTTACCACAGTTGGCCCTTTGGCTTTCCGGTTATCTTCTTCTTCCGAGGATTCATCCTTCGGTGCTTTGCCGCTCTTCTTTTTATCATCGGATTTTTCCTTTGGCTCTTCTTGTTGGGGTTTCTTAACATATTGATTAAGCTTTCCCCAACGAATCAGATCCTCGATGTCATCCTTCAAGGTGTTGTACCGGTTGGTGTCATGTCCATTACTTCGGTGATACCGACAGTATTTGTTGGATCTTTGACCCGGCCTCTAGGGGGAGAGGGTCGGGAAACTTTACTTATTTCAACTCAATGTTGGCACACTCGGCCAGGATCTTAGCACGGGAACACTTGAGCTCAGTATGCTCAGGATACTGAGTTCTGGACTTAAACTCCTTGTTGTTATTATCATGAAGGCCTCTCTCGCTCCTCAGTTTGCTTGCATTTGGCTTTACATGAAACTTGTTGGCCACATCTTCCTCTTCATAGTCAATGTACCTTTGAGACCTCCGGAGGAACTCCGCAAGGTTCTGAGGTTTATGAACTCTGATGCTGACTTGGAAGAGACTTCCTTTCCGCAGACCATACTTCATGAAGTAAAGTCGGAACTTATCTTCCAAATTTCGGACCGCCGAAGCTTCCAAATTTCTATATAGTCTCGCCCTGGCGGATTGTTTTAAGTACCTTAGTTGATTTAGGCTTTATCTTGGAATGGGCAAAGTGGGCGGAAAACATTTTCGCCAAATGATTCCATGACGATATCGAGTTTGACCAAAGTCCCCTGAACCATCCCAAGGCCGACTTCTCTAAGGTCAGAGGGAAAATCTTGCGTTTAATTTCTTCTCGAGCATTACGATATTGCATCGTCAACTCGAAATAGTCTAGGTGATTATCAGGATTACCAATGTCGTCGTACATCTTCAGCTCTGGTGGTTTCTCTAAGTGCCGCAGAATCGAGAAGTTGACAATTCTTCTAGTGAAGGGACCTCAGCGTCTAGAAGATCTTCTTCTTTCAGGAGAATCTCGGTATTGATACCAACCTGGTGACCTTCTAGAATGAGATCGCCGACGTTCATGCCTCGGGGATCTAGCCCGGCTTCTAGAACGTCGACGAGGTGATGACGATGCTAACGACGAACTTCGCTCCGAAGACTCTTCAGGATAAGACAAATAGTCTGGAAATTATGGGGATGGTCTTGGTGGAGTTCGGGAACCTCGACCCCTCCGGCTTGGAGGAGTTCGGGAACCTCGGCCTCTTCTGCGAGGAGGAGAACGATGATGATGCCTCCTCCAAGCCGGAGAGCGATGTCGCCTGGATCCTGTTGTTCCGTGACGAGGGGAATGACAGCGAGGAGATTGCCGATTCGGGATGGTATGAGCTCGGACTGCAGCAAGCTCAGCCTCCATTTGAGAGATGCGAATCTCCTGCTGATTGTTGATCTGAGTTTGTTGATTCAGCAAATGTACGAGCTGTCGAACAGCATCGACTGGAACCAGAACCGCCTCAGGCGGGGGAGGGAGACGATTCTGTCCCGAGGTAAGGGGAAGGCTTACAACGACTCCTTCTGGGGTAGGTTGTGGCCGGGTTGAACCCTGGCCAGCGCTCTGGCCTCTGAGGCTCAGTAATGATTCTACGTCATCCTCGAGGAGAGGTTGTGGCCAATGTTCTATACCTTATCTCAAGATCAGAATTCGATCAGAGACAGTCGGTAGTGTATTCTCGACCAACACGTTCCTCGTAGATCCAGTCTCAGAAAGGGGGGGTACCTGTAAAGATACTCTGACACTCAAGTCAGTAGAGTCAAGTCAATTGCAAGTATTTTGTATGAAAGTGTGCGTACCTGGTAAACAGTGTTAACACATATTTATAGGTGTTAGGGTGATGTTAACTCACCAACGCGGAACCCTCCGATTTGTAACTAACAAATGGTGGCCATTGGATGAGTAACGGTACATTAATGATATTGGGCCTCAACAATGCGGCCCATAACAGGTCTGAGACTTCTAGCCCAATCCGGAACACTATACAAAATTAATCTTTTGAACGCCGTTTATTTCATTCATTTATATAAGAAAATTATGTATTTAGTTAGAGATTTATCTTATCAATTATTTACTAACTTATAATCGTTAACAAATGGAGATAAAAAATACTAGAATTACAATAATAGGAAACTTTGAAAATAACAACTCACTGATTATCCAAAATATTAGGATAAAAGATACAACCACAAGGTGCCTGTTGTTTTTTTTGCACCCCTATGTGAGAGTATGTGGAAAATTTTTAGGGTTTCCATTTTAAACTAGGTATATATATTACGGGTAGGGGTACCAGCGAGCACAGGTACGTCATTACCCGGCCCCGCCCCATTTATTGACGGATATTTTTATAGCCTATTTATTTTGCCCGTGGATACATGTTAAGGGACCTGCCCTGTGCCCGTCGCGGGTTTTACCCACGAGTACCCGTACGGCACAATGGCACCGTAATGGCACATTTTTGCTCCTTTTTTTCTTTCACTATGAGTACATATATTGTAGGGCACAATGGCACATGACTATTTGTCTTCCACTACACACTACACCTATAGATGGAGAGATCTAACATTTCTCCAGTGGCGCATTCTTCATCACACAATCTCCTTGCCCATGCACCGAATTAAAGATATTTTAACCTGTTCAAAATAGAGAGATGCATTGCAACCGCTATATGTGCCAACACAGTAGGAGACCAACTCCCAATGAAATCAAAATAATTTACTTATTTATGATTAATAAAAATATTTATCCCCATAAAAAAAGGGTTTCCCCATGATTCAATTATATTTTTAAATGTTTACACAAAATAATATGAAATATAAGAGTTTGGTACTAACTTTATTCTTTTATTTGTTTTACTTCTATTGTTTGGGTCTCTTCTAAAACTAAATAAACACATAAAGAGTTTAAGTATTTTATGTTATTTTAGGAGTAAAGGCGAAAAAAAAATCTTACAGAAAAAATAAAAATTTATTTTCTCTCTAAAAAACGAAAAGTACTAATCTACTATCTACCTATACTATTTACCCACTATCAAAATTACAATTGTATCCTTTTCACTTTTTCACTTTTCAAACTTTTTCACTTTTTCACTCTCTCACTCACCTTTTACTCTCTTCTCCTATTTCTTTTTCCAATTCTCTCATTTCTCTATTTTTTATATTTTTTCACTCTCTCACACTTTTTCACTCTCTTCTCCTCTTTCTTCCTCTAATTCTCTCATTTCTCTATTTTTCACAATATACTTACTTTAATTTAATCTACATTGTCACCTTCATTTTTCCTCTTTACTATCTTGATTTTCACGGGATAAAGTTCTGACTTTTGTCTGAGTCCATACATTACCCACTACCAAAATATCAATCTTATCATTTTTCCAACTAAGCAATTGGAGTATATTTAGGTAATTTTATTTTTTCACTTTTCAAACTTTTTTACTTTCACACACTTTTTCAAACTTACCATTTACCTACTACCAAAATATCAATCTTATGCTTTTCCCAACTAAATAATTGGAGTATAATCAATTATTTAAAAAAAATTATTCATTTTTATAATTTACTCAAACCTACTTTTTTTTAACTTTTTCCCACACAACTATTTAAAAAAAATATTCATTTTTATAATTTACTCAAACTATTAAAATTACTAAAATCAATTAAAATGAGTAAAATCAATTAATTTTTTCATAAAAAATAAAATCAATCAATTTAATCACTACAAAAAATTACCAAATAACTATTTTATAATTACTAAAAAGGAGTAAAATGCCAACGGAAGTGCCAACGGGACTGCCAACATGAGTGCCAACGGGAGTGGCAACGAGAGGGCCAACGGGAGTGCCAACAGGATGACCAATGAGGATGCAAACGGGAGGGGCAACGGGGATGCATATTTTACCTCTAATGTCCAAATACAATATTATGGATCAATGTAATTCTGATTGTCAACGGGGATGCATATTCCACTTTGAATTTCAAATCATACATTTTGGACATTGCTCACAACTTATCAAAAAAATTTCAAATTACTATTATGACTTCATGGTAATACACCGACCATACAGTACCACCCGTGCGTATGCACGGGTAAAAAACTAGTTTGACTGTTACAAAAATCAAATGCTAGTCAAACTAATCTCGAAAAAGAACTAAAATGTTCCTAAAATTATTTTAATTTTAATAGAACTAATTCAACCTACGTAGTAGTACCAAATTGATATTTTCATTATTTACCGACTAAATAAGTCTTTGTTTATTATATCAGTTTGAGTATCTATTATTTTTCATCGTGAGAATATGTATTTCGTTAATGCTTACGATATTTTTTGGCTAAAAGTTATACTCCCTCCGCTCCATATTATATGACTTTTTAGCCAAAAAAATTTGTTCCATAATACATGACGTTTTTGAATACCAATAAAACTTTAATTATGTTTTCCCTATTATACCTCAATTTTGGATGCAGATTTTTTTTAGTTCATTTTTAATTCAATGAATGATGAGTATATTAGAAAGAATGAAAATACCTTTTATAAATTATAGAGTAATAATTACATTCTTTAGTTCCTCTACCACGACCTTAAACGACATATAATTCCGGACGGCATGAGTATTTGATTATTCTTTGCATTTGTTATGGATCTGTCACTGACTACATTTGTTATGTGTTGTGAGAGACATAAATACCACATCATTCTTAATTGTTCCAACATCTTCCGTACATATTAATGATAACATAAATTCTCCAGAATTTATTTTAGGGATTTTTTGGTACCCCATCATATCACCATATACTCCCACAGACCCTGCGAAAAGACGAAAATACCCTTAAAATTTTTACAAATTTACAAAACATTTACCATTTTTCGCTTGCATCTGTTTGACCAGAAAGTTTGCTGAGAGAATCGGATATACCATTCAGAGAGCTATATCTGATTTACCATCGGATCTACATACTTCCGTTTTTCCTCAGATTCTGCGTAAAAAGTAAATCGGATCTACCTATATCCGATTTTCCATCGTATCTACCTATATCCGATTTCCCATAAGAAATAGGTAGATCCTATTTGTGTTTTATTTTTGTTTAAAAATTCATTTTTTTCAGTGTCCAATAGGTATCGAGGGGAGTCCTCGGCCCAGGCCTCGCCATCTGCTCCCAGTACACGCACCCGCCATAGGATTTCGGGACATGCGTCCTCCCGGCATAGGCGACGGCAGCAGTATCAGCAGGTGGAGGAGGCCCCAGACTATCACTATGAGGAGGGCCAGCAGGGGCACCCTTTTGATGAGCATTCTATGTCTGAGGACCATTCTATGCGTGAGGACCGGTATATGCCTGAGCACTACCAGCAGCAGTATTATCGGCAGCAGCAGCAGTACCAGGAGTATCAGCCTCAGCAGGGGCATCAGGAACAGCATGAGGAGCAGCCTCCTCTATTCACTAGGCTAGCATCTCATGTTTGTACCGTTATACTGAGAGACCCGGTAAGTTTAATTTATTTACGTAGCCTTCTTAGTTTAATTTATTTACATAGCCTTATTTTTTTATTTTTTTATAATGCATACATATGAGCGTAAATTGAAGGTTACCAACCATGGTAGCAAGCTGGCTCAGAGACTGCTTGGGTTTTCCCAAAACCACCAGTTGTGGGCCTTTATCACAGGTTCCGGATTAGCCCCCCTCGTCTCGACCGGACATACACTACAAGAAAAGCTGGACTTTGCGGCGGGCAAAATCCGCCGCAAAAGCCAAATTTGCGGCGGATATTTGGACTTTGCGGAGGAATTTTTTCGCCGGTAGCCAGCTCGAAGCAAACGCGTTACGGCGGATTTAGTGGCGCCGCAAAATCCACCGCAAATTTGCGGCGGATAATCCGCCGGAAAAGGGGACAAATTTTTGACGCAATATATCCGCCGGAAAGTACCCAATATCCGCCGCAAATTATCCGCCGCAAAGTACCCGTTATCCGCCGCAAAACACCCGTTTTATTTAAAAAAAATGAATATAATTTTTTTAAAAAAACGTTTTATTTAAAATTCCGCCGCAAACGACACAAATCCGCCGCAAAGTACCATTTTTTTTAAAAAAAAATTATTATTATTTTTAAAAAATAAATTTTATTTTTTTAAAAAAATCGTTTTAATTATAAATATATATTATTTTATTAATTTTTTTAATTATTGATAAAAAAATAAAATCCAATAACTAATTAATTTTTAATTTAAAAAAATAAAAATTAGGAAAAGCAGTAAAAATATCCATACAATTAATAAAATATCCAGACAATTAATAAAATATCCAGACAAAAAAATAAAATAATCTAAGGCTACTGGGGTGCCTGCCGGTCAATGTCATCAACATTATTATAATATGTATCATCTTGAAGTAAAGCACTGAGCGATGACATTTGGACATTAAGATCAATGTCCAGCGGGGGTGACCGCTGCTGGGGGTACTGCTGGTTTGGCTGGATCAGGGGTGACTGATGTTGGGGCTGCTGGTATGGCTGGCGGGGTGACTGATGTTGCTGCTGGTATGGCTGGAATGGCGGCGCATACTGCGGTGTATACTGCGGGGGATATTGGGATGCATACGGCGGGGGATACTGGGGTGCATACTGCTGCTGGTAGTAATGCTGCTGTGGCGGCGGCGGGTAGGATGCTGATGAGGATGGCCTCGAGTGCTGAGACACCATCTGATCCTGCAAGAACTTAAAGCGCTCCTCCATGCGCTCCTCAGCTACCCTAGCCTGCTCCCGAATCGCCTGAATTTCCCGATCACTTCGATCCCGAATCGCCTGAATTTCCCGATCGCTTTGCTGCTGCCGCTCGGCAATCTGACGCTGAGCCTCGCTCAGTTGCTGCGTCAATTGCCTAACCTCATTCAACTCACCAGCATTGGGAACATAATTGCGACCAGTCGAGGATCCAGAATGTGAATCTGATAGACTCGGAATAATGCTTGTTCGAAAAGCATCCGGTCCAATACCACCTGATCCTACCAGACGATTAGTCTTTTGGGGACCAACTGCTCTCTCCCAAACATCACGAGCTACTCTAGCCTCCTCCACTGGATCGACAGCTGCCCCACTTCTCTGTTGTGACTGATGGTACTCAGCCATCCCACCCTCGAAGCTCTCCTGAAAAAAATAACCCATCAAATAAATAACTAATTATTAATATAAATAATAAACATTAATTAATATATATAATTGTAAAAGTAGTTTTACCTGAATACGCCTCGCCCGATCTGTAACGTACTCACCAGTCTCCTCCACCATATACATGTGGCAATGCAACTCAGGCAAAGTGATTGGCCTTTGTTCCCTCTCCACCTATATATATATATATATATATATATATATATATATATATATATATATATATATATATATATATATATATATATATATATGTACATAAATATATATATTATTAATTAAATACACATATTGAAAATGACTAGTTAATTATTATAAATAATTGATTAATTAATCAAGTAATAAATTAAGTAATAAATTTACCAAACGTATGTAATGCGTTGCAGTATTAACACTCCCCCCCGTGTGTGTGCAGCCACCTTTTTCAGAAGCACGGTTCTTCTTGGCTTTCTCACAATAATTCTTAAATCCTTCATCTTTCTCCCAATACTCATTAAACTCAGCCCAAGTTGAGTCTCCCATATAAGATGGCTTCGTACCCGTATTGCGCGCCCTCCGCATCAATTCAGAATAGCGATGAGAACATCCCTTATGGAACACTCTCTCAACTGCGGCTTGCTCCCCTGGATACCATGTACATTTTTCCTATTTAAGAAATTTACAATAATGTTGTTAATTATAAGGCAATAATTAATTAATTAATCAAGTCAATATAAAAGATAATACACCAAATTAATTATTTCGTAGAATCGAATAACTTACCAAAAATGATCTTAACATCTTCTTATTTGCATCCTTATCTTTTCTAACTTCCGTCCAGTTCTTCCAGCTCTTGGTAAAATTCTCCTTGATTGTTTTTGTGATGGCGGTAGCTGAAGCCTTCGAAGGAATAAAACTGCATTAAAAAAAGATGAATTTTGTTACACCAAATATAAGTTATATATAAATGGCAACAAAAATAAATTAATAAATAATATATATATATATATATATATATATATATATATATATATAGACTTACGAATCGCCAACAATTTGCAATATGATACGCCCATCAGGTGTAACCCTAATCACATCAGTCCCATCAATGAATGTGCGTACCCCATCCGCATCAACATGTGTCGGGGATAAGCCCTCAGTACCAACAGGAATCGATGGGCCCCCTGCAGTACTAGTACTAGCACCATCCTCAGACACAGGTGGTGGCAAATATCCGCCAGTAGTAACAACAACACGCGTAGGCTGAACACTGCGCCCTAGGTGAGTAGATGTCTTCCGCCTGCTAGTGCTGGCGGCATCGGGAGGTGGAGGAGGAACATATGCGCCGTCATGATCGGATCCCGAGTCATCATGAGATGCCATATCTGTATAGATCTAGCTAAACATATACATTTAAACAAAACAAACATATACTAAACAAGGTTAACATAAACATATACAAAACTCATGCATTAAAATAAATAATTTGAATCCCATTCATTCTCAAACAAATAACATCCTTCATTAAAAATAACATCTTCATTAAAAATAGAATTGTTGAAACATAAATTACATTCATTCTAATTTGAATCCCATTCATTCTCAAAATCATCATCATCGGAGGAGTGAATTCTTGATACACCAATGTGGTCTGTTGCATCATCACCATCAGCATCTTCGTCATCAACAACTTCATCGCCGGTGTTTGGCTCATCACATAAACGAACAATGGGTTCAACTTGAATCACTTCATTTACATTAGACATCTCTTCCATTTGATATGGCATATCTTCCACCGTGTCATCATTTGTCTGATCAATGCGACCTCTTGGTTTTGTTTTAATTGCGACACACCAACCACGCCTATCAGTCCGCATTGATGGATAAAGGACATAATAGACTTGTCTCACATTTTGTGCAATGACGAACGGATCATACGGTCGATATCTACCATTCATTTTAATGTCCACTGTATTTGACTTTGGATTCACCTTTGTTCCTCGAGCAGACGGATCAAACCAATTACAATAAAAAACCACTACCTTTGGACTAAAATCTAGATGGGGGTACTGAAGTTCATATATGTGTTGAACCACACCATAAAAATCATCTTCACCTCCTCCAGTGACCCCCTTCATGCACACTCCACTATTGACTGTCTCTCTGCCCTGTGTCCATTCATTGGTGTGAAATTTGTATCCATTGACAAAGTATGTGTGCCATTCTTTAACACATCTTCGAGGACCGTCTGATATGTTCCTCAAGTGTTGGTTGGTAGGATTTGGCGGGAGGGAATACACATATTGACTAAACCACATTGGAAAATGCGCATGAATATGAGCAGAAGATTGGTCTTCACGTACTGCCTCTGATGACAAGAACTCCCTAAAAAGAAATAATTTAATTGTTACACTTGTCTACTATATTAACTAATCAAGATCGATTGTTAATGTTGAGGAACATACTCAATAAATGGTTGCACCTCAGTACAGTTTATCAACACATGAACATGTGCTGAACTTAACTCTTCATCTGTTAGCCAGTGAGTTGACTCCTTCCCAGATGGACGACCGGGTAGACAAAAGACAGACAAAGCCAAAGGATGTCGCCATTCAGTATCCACTTCATTTCGACTGCTTCCAGGAGAAAACTGATTCTTGAAATAATGAGAACAAAAATGTGTTGTTTCACGGTGTAGGTAAGAAGAACATATCGATCCTTCAACTCTAGCTTTGTTTTTCACCGATCTTTTTGAATCACCCATGAACCTAGAGAATATGATATTAATATAATAGTCATATATTTCAATTTAAACTTGTTTCTTATATTATAATTAAAAATTAGCTGACCTTTCAAACGGATACATCCATCTGTATTGGACAGGTCCGCCAAGTTTAGCTTCATATGCGAGATGCACCGGTAGATGCTCCATAGAATCAAAGAAACCAGGTGGAAATACTCTCTCCAACTTGCATAAGATAAGTGGGATGTCTTGTTCCATTTTTGAAAGATCATCAGCTTTTAGCGTTGCAGAACACAAATTCTTAAAGTATTGACTTATTTCAATGAGCGGATTCAAAACGTGTGTTGGCAACGAACTAAAAGCGATAGGAAGTAAGCACTCCATGAATACGTGACAATCATGACTCTTCATCCCATGCAACCTCCCATTATCCACATCCGCACATCTAGATAAATTGGAAGAATAACCGTCTGGCATTTTCAACTCTTTTATCCACTGATAAACTGCTTTCGCTTGTTCGGTAGATAAAGTATAATTGGCTTTGGGTTTCAAAATTCTAGTACCTTGCTCAACCAACAACAAATCCTTTCGTCTACAGAAATGATCTATATCCTTCCTAGCTTTCTCATTCTCTTTCGTTTTGACTTTCACGTTCATGACAGTGTTAAATATGTTGTCAAAAAAATTCTTCTCTATATGCATGACATCGAGATTGTGTCTCAATAGATTATCTTTCCAATAGGGAAGTTCCCAAAAAATACTTTTTTTTGTCCAATTGTGCCATTGTCCATAGCCATCTGGACGAGAAACAACACCGGCTACGACTTCCACAGGAGGGATATCCCTAACATTATTCCAAACTTCCTCTGGTGTCAACTGACGAGGAGGTCCAGCTGTTTCAACATTTCCCTTGATGAACGCATATTTCTTCTTTCTAAATGGGTGATCCATAGGTAAGAACCTACGGTGCGAGTCAAACCATGAAACTTTTCCTCCGTATTTAAGACTAAAAGCCTTTGTGTCAACCATGCAAATCGGACACACCATCTTACCATGTGTCCCCCATCCAGACAACATTCCATAGGCAGGGAAGTCATTTATGGTCCACATCAAAGCCGCCCTCATCACAAAATTTTGTTTCCGTGCCACATCATAAGTTAAAACACCATTCCACAACCTTTTTAGGTCATCAATCAAAGGTTGCAAATAGATGTCAATACCAGCTGTTGGATTACTTGGCCCTGGAATAATAGAATTTAAAAACATGTATGGTTTGGACATACACATTTCTGGAGGAATGTTGTATGGGGTAACAATAACTGGCCAACATGAATACGGTGTTGCCGAGGCTTGAATATATGGTGTGAAACCATCAGAGCACAAACCAAGCCGAACATTGCGTGGATCACTGGCAAAATCTGGATGAACACGATCAAAATGCTTCCAAGCTTCACCATCAGATGGGTGACGTAATTCACCAGAATTATTTCTATTTTGATGGTGCCATGTCATTTTACCTGCGGTCTCCATTGAAGTAAACATCCTCTGTAGCCTTGGAATAAGAGGCAGATAGAACATTGATTTTCGTGGAACCGGTTTGCCTCTGCTCATCCCTGATCTACTGACACGATAGCGTGGTTGTCCACACAACTTGCATTCCGACAACTCTCCATCATTTATGCCAAACTCATTGTTATAATAGAGCATGCAACCAGACACACAACAATCAATCCTTTTAGATTTTAAGCCAAGCTTCGATACCACTCTTTTAGCTTCATAATAACTTTGCGGTAAACTCCCTCTAATGGGGGTTGCATTCAACATCATTTTGGTCATATATTCCATGCACAACTCAGCAACATTAAATTGAGACTTAAGACCCAACAACCGAACACACATTGATAATTTTGAGTCTGTAGATCCTTCAAATATGGGTTTATTTGTCTCACTCAAATACATGTAAAACCTTTGAGCTTCCTCATTTGGAACTTCGTCAGCATCTGGTTCTTCAAAATCCAAATTTACTCCAACAGCGTCAGATATCATTCCCTGATAAACATCTAACGGTTGTATTCCCCATCCTTCAGATGTCGTAGTCCCTGGATAACTACTTGATGTGTGATCTACTACTTCAACCGGAACATTAACCGCAGGAACTGCAGCTACCCCTGGCGCTCCTTCCCCGTGACGACTCCATATCCAATAATTTGGCCTAAACCCATTATTGTACAAATGAAGTCTAACTTCATGTTCATTTTTTATAGCTCGAAATGAACATTTCAAGCACGGACATCTAATACTGCCATGTCGCCCAAATTCTTCATGATCAATGTACTTAGCACAAAAAAAAAAAAATTCTTCTACTCCTTCTACAAAACGTCGTTTTACACCAGTTCTTCCAGGATACAATCGATCATACATCCAACTACGATCCATTTTCAAGAACTATACGTATACTACACTACAATATAAATAAAATAAACTATCAATTACTTCATATTTTGATATATATATTTATATATTACTCATTTTATTTTGATATTTCAATAAACTACCAATTAATTACAAGCGACAGAATTAATTTTTTAATAATGTTATATACTAATAATTTAAACATTATAAATAATAATTCCAAATTTAATTTTAAATTTCAATTTTTATAAGACAATATATGTTAATAAAATTTATAAGTGAACTTAATAAATAAGTTTTTTCAATATAAATTAATTTGTATTATTATTGCAAACAAAATTTGTAACAAAATTTTACTAAAAATAGTGAAGTAAGTAATATTTTATTAATTACTTTAACAACTAACCGTAGTGAAGAGAAGGCTCTGGCTTGAAGCTTATCCTGAACTCAAACAGAGAGGAAAAAGGAGGAACCCAAACAATACCTAAACAAAAAACAACACAATTTGTAACAAATTCATATTATTATAAAATAATTTAAAAACGAATATTAAAAAAAAATTAAAAACTAAAACTATTAACTCATATCAAAAACATACCTTGAAGAAATTTCCCAATAAGAGCAGAAGACAATTCGTAGGGAGGAAGCGCTACACTTCAAAAACAGATTTAGTAGAGAAGGAGAGAATTTGGGAGAGAGTAAAAGAGAAATTTTAAGAAGAGAATGGGAGGATTGTTAGAAGTGTGAAGAATGAGAAGTGGGGAATGGATATATATAGAAAAACGCAGCCCAACGGTCAAAAGGGATTTGCGGCGGATTCTGGAGGTTTGCGGCGGATTTTGAAATTCAATATCCGTGGGTTTTTTTTTCGGAGCTTTGCGGCGGATTATGGAGGTTTGCGGCGGATTTTGAAATTTAAAATCCGCGGGTTTTTTATTTACGGAGCTTTGCGGCGGATTCGTGGTACTTTGCGGCGGATATTCAAATTAAAATACCGCGCCTTTTTTTTTAAAAACACCAAACAATCCGCCGCAAAAGCTACAATCCGCCGCAAAGATCCGCCGCAAATACTCAACATCCGCCGCAAATGATACAAATCCGCCGCAAAGTACCATTTTTTTTTAAAAAAAAAATTATTATTTTTTTAAAAAAATTATTATTATTTTTAAAAAATAAATTTTATTTTTTTAAAAAAATCGTTTTAATTAAAAATATATATTATTTTATTAATTTTTTTAATTATTGATAAAAAAATTAAATCCAATAACTACTTAATTTTTAATTTAAAAAAATAAAAATTGGGAAAAGCAGTAAAATATTATCACCAAAAAAATATCCATACAATTAATAAAATATCCATACAAAAAAAAAAATAATCTAAAGCAATAAAAATTGGGAAAAACAGTAGAATATATATTTAATGTCTGCTACCCCTAAACGGAGACCTACGCCATTATCTTGATATGACACTCTCTTGAGCATTGTCGGCAGCAGCTCCATTACAGTGGCGTATGTCTCCATTTCTTTGTAAAGAAATTTCCACATTGTCGTGAACACCCCTTCATCTTTTTCGTTAAAAGTAACCCATTTATCAGCAAAAAGCTCCTCCTCATTATTTCACCACAAGTGACATATACGTTAATCAAACGCTCGGTATCATCCTTCAACTTAACAGCCCGTCCTTGCAGTTCCTCAAACTTTCTATTTAGAGATTCAACCATATTTTCAAAATAGAAAGTTTCACAAGAAACCATCTTTTGAAAAGATGATTGAATCTCTAAATAGAAAGTTTGAGGAACTGCAAGGACGGGTTGTTAAGTTGGAGGATGATACCGAGCGTTTGATGAGCGTATATGTCTCTTGTGGTGAAAATAATGAGGATGAACTTTATGCTGATAAAGGGGTTACTTTTAACGAAAAAGATGAAGGGGTCTTCATGACAATGTGAAAATTTTTTTACAAAAAAATTGAGACGTACGCCACTCTATTGGAACCCCGCTGCCGACAATGCTCAAGAGAGTGCCGTATTAAGAGATCGAGTGCCATATCAAGAGAATGAGAGTATTGGTAGAGGTGTGAAAAAAGAAGAAGGGGAGAAGGGGTTTATATAGGAGAAACGAAGTCAAACGGTCAAAAGGCAAGATCCGCCGGAAATGGCAGTTACCGGCGGATTTAAGGGATTTGCGGCGGACTTAAGGGATTTGCGGCGGACGGAGGTGCATTTGCGGCGGTTAATTAAAATCTCGTAAAAAAAAAAATTTGTGAACCCAAATCCGCCGCAAGAACCGTTAAATCCGCCGCAAAAGCCAAGACGAATTTTAATCCGCCGCAACGGTCAATTATTCCGCCGGTAACTTTGAGGCGGATAAAATCCGCCGGAAATTCGTAGATTCCGCCGGTAACTTTGCGGCGGATCCATATCCGCCGGAAACTCCTGGCCGGAAAAACCAAAAATTCTTGTAGTGATACAAAGGTGGACCATGAGCTGATGTCTGCTTTTCTTGAGAAGTGGCACTCAGAGACATCGTCATTTCACTTACCATTTGGTGAAATGACGATTACTTTGGATGATGTCTCATGTTTGCTGCATCTACCCATTACGGGGAACTACTATAGAGCTCCACCTACTTCTGTCACCACTGATCAGGCCATCCACCTAGCACATGTTTATCTAGGTGTGACTATGGAGGAGGCGGGGCTGGAGTGAGCTTCTTGTCCATATTTCCGTTTTGAGTGGCTGCAAGAGATAGTTAGTAGAGGGTCCACACAGAACGACATGCGTCCTGCTGTCAGGGGGGCACTACAACAGAATTAGGAATGGGTAGCGCGTATTTTAGCCATAGGTAGCGCTTTCGAGCGCTACTAATCTTAGCGCTACGGATTCCACTCCCACGATGCGTAGCGCTTTCAAAGCGCTACCCATTGATAGGAATGAGTAGCGCTTTCCTTAGAAGCGCTACTCATTCCCTTAGCGCCTCTTAGGAATGGGTAGCGCTTTTAGTAGAAAGCGCTACTCATTGCCTTAACGCCTCTTAGGAATGGGTAGCGCTTTCCTTAGAAGCGCTACTCATTCCCTTAGCGCCTCTTAGGAATGGGTAGCGCTTTTAGGTGAAAGCGCTACTCATTGCCTTAACACCTCTTTAGAATGGGTAACGCTTTTAAGGGAAAGCGCTACTCATTCTCTTAGCACCTCTTAGGAATTGGTAGCGCTTTTTATTGAAAGCGCTACTCATTCCCAAAAGCCGCTAAGAGAGTAGTAGCGCTTTTCAAATGAAACGCTACCATCTACTATTCATCTACACGAGTATCCAATACTACTGATGCTCTCCCTTTTAGATTACAAATTTCAAATCCATTTCCCTGGACATGTACACAACATCCAATATATATACATATCAACATATATAAACAAATTAGCTAACAACATATATATATCGAAATCAAATGAACAACTTTCATTACATTATATCTAAAAATATTACATCAAATTCAAAGTTGGTTAGTTAATAAAACCGGTAACATAGCGACACCACTCTCCTTTGAGCTCAGTAAGTTGCTCATCAGAGTATTCCTTGAACTGACAGTCAGGAAAATACTGAAAAAATAAAATTAGAATTAAAATGGTTAAGTTGGAGAAACTATTATAATATTAATATCAAAAATAAATCTAACTAGATACCTCATTTGGAATTTCCATTTGATTGTGAGTGATGATTTTCTTCATATACTTCATAACATAGTTCCCACAATCATTGGTATTTGGTTGTTTGGGACCCTATAAAACAAAATATTAGTTAATTGTTAAATTATATTAAATATATTTTTTTGACCAAAAAATTTAATTAAAAATATAATGAATATTGATTAGAAACTTACAATTATTGGAATCCATTTTGTTTCAGATCTCGACTTCCTGTACATGGTCCTAGTTTCACTCAGTGCCCAAAATGTTGCCAAACAACTGAACACAACGTCATATATATAACTATATTAATCGAAATATATACATATATAATTTAATTATGAAATATGAGAAAGATCCAAATACACACCTATTTATTATCCCGATCAACTTAGGGTAGTTGTTGTAATGACCTTGTAATGAATCTAAGAAGTACACCACATCTCTCTTAGGATCGATTGCCAACAATATCCAATGTTGCCTACAAATTAAAATTTTGAATAAATAAATGACAAGTATTTCAAAAATGCAATTTATATATGATTGATGGATTAAATTTCTCACCCCCTTAAGTTAATCGGTGCCAAAAACATGGTATCAAAGCTTGTATTTTGAGCAAGTCTCAAGCGTTGACTGATATAACTTGTAATTTCACGCTTGTTTGTTTCCATAATTTTGGTCGCACCTTTTTGATTGAGGGGAACATTGCGCACATAAGTACGCTCCGGGCATAAGAACACAAATCTTTGTGTGCGTTGGAAAGGGACCAATATGTCATGGTACAAGTACCTATAATTAATATACATGAATAATAGTAATCAGAACATGTCAACTACTGCACTGTTACAGAAAGCTGCTCAAATGGGATCTACAAGGACTACCAATGATATGTATTACTAATATATATATATATATATTAAATTAACGAAATAATAGAAAAAAATCAATAATGTCAAATAATAAAAAGACATAGTACCTGATATATGCTCTAATAACAGTAACAGTTGCCCACTTGCTCTGATATACACATTTGAGATCCTCACGATTGATCGTCAGATCTTGCTCGAGTCCCAAAACTTCCTCATCCAATGGTATGAAAAAATTGCTTATATCAGTCATCTTATTTAACGCGTGCATTTTTATATAAGTGATGAATTCTTTGAAATCATTGGAAGAACTAATAGCTTTTTTGTTTGATACATTTTCCTTTCCATTAATAGAAGGGGAGGGTCGAGACACTTTTGTCTGGCCAGTAGAAATGGAAGGTCGTGATTTTGCCTTGCTAAGACTTTTGTCTTTAGATTTTACCTATATATATAAAAAATAATTAGTTATTAGCACACAATATATATATAGATATATATATATATATATATATATATATATATATATATATATATATATATATATATATATATATATATATATATATATATATATATATATATATATGACAATCAGCCAACGAGTGGTCAACAAATATATTGTCACTTACAAAGACAAGGTGTGATGGCCATGCCACAAAGGTACCAACTGCATCATCCACAATCCTTAAATCTGTACTGCCAACCGGAACAGGCAATGGTGCAGACCCCACAATTGCACAGTCAATTCTGACTCTCAGATGATTTTCAGGTATAGGTAAATTGTGCATTAAGGCACCCAATTGGTTACATAAGAAGCCAATTGCAACCATTTGATGTGGGTTTGAGATATATAGTTCACACTCATTGTTGTCCTAAATCAATTATAAACAAAAATGAATATGGTATTTGATGTAATATATATGTACAAGAAAGAGAGCGTGTAATAATTAATACCTTGGTTGACGCAATGGTGCAGCTATCTCGTACACTATTTTGGGCAGGGGATGGTTCCTTAGGCGTTACCCGAAATCTCTCTTTTAAATCCCGAACTTCTGCCATTAGCTCAAAATACATTGCTCGCAACTCTTTATTTTCTTTACAACAGTTATCTTCTTTTCCACGCTTCTTTGGTCCAAACATTGCGGGCTGGAGCACTGTGTGGGCGTTGGAGGAAGAAGAAGACCGGTGGAGTCAAGCTGGGGGTATACAGGCAGAGGATTGATGCGCTGACCTCGGATGATGTCTGTTGACGACTGTTTGAGGAGCACAGGGGGGATAGAGACTTTGAGCAGGTGTCATTATACAGGGGACACATCAGCTGGGGAGACATCACTGTTCCCTACATGCCAGATAGGTGCCTCGGACAGTTTGGGTACGTGCAGGTCATCCCATGTCACCCTCTTACTGGTCGTCCGAGCCATGCAGACTGCATTTTTCGTATTGCACATTATAGGCATGTGGTGGAGGAGGTTTTGCGTACTACTTATCCTACTGAGGAGTTGGGTCAGGTTGCTCCGGACTACTTACATTGGTATGTGAGAGCATCTATTCCAAGACTCTTACGGGTTGCATCACCACCACCACCACCACCAGTATAGCCCGCTGCACCACCAGTACAGCCAGATTTGCTCGAGATTGTGGAGGAGGAGATTCGGAGGGGGACTTCGGAGCGGAGACATTAGGATGGGTAGTTAGACATATGCTCGCCTCACGCGGTTACTGGATATGCTACCGAGGCGTGACTAGGGGTTTTGTGGGATTGTATGTTGAACTATTTTTATATGACTTGATTATTATTATTTCTTGTTTATTATATTTGTGGAGTTTCATTAAAATTTCGATTTCATTCATGCAATAAAAGATAAAACATAACCAACTACAATAACAATAGACAGATACATTTTCCTAAAATTCTGGTCCTCGAACACGACGTAAAATCTCATTCACACTCCGTTGAGTTTCCACGTACAGCGCCAACGGCTTATACCCCGGAAGCGTGTCATGGATGTTTAACATGTTCGCCACGTCTTCGTCAGTCTTGATTGTCATGGACGAGAAGGAAACGCGGTCATCGTCTCCAAGATAGGGTTTGCGATAACTGATACTAGTGACGTCACGATCGTCACCAGTCACTTAAACTTTAGACCACACTTTATCCTTCAAACCCCATGCCGCGGTGGATTCTGCATAACACCGGCTGAGGACTCCAGAAGTGGACATCATCTTCTCTCATCGTGATTTGGCCCCGATGATGTATACCGCAAAGCCTATTGTCATCTGAGCGTTGAGTGAGGCATATCTCCATTTTGGATGAGTGAAATAAGCAAGTGAGAGTGAAATTTTTGAGTGAAAAGAATGAGGTTGGCAATGGGTATTTATAGAATTCGTCAATGATTATCAACCGTTGATATTGTCGGTGCAATCTACACCGTTGATCAACATTGGCAGTCAAATCCTACCCGTCGAGTTTAGTACAAATCGAATTTACCTATCAGGGAGGTACATCCGATTTGCATTTTAACAAAGCAGACATCCCCCCACTGATAGGTATATCCGCTTTGTTAATTGCAAAGTGGATTTACCTATCAGGGAGGTAAATCCGATTTGCATTTTAACAAAGCGGACATACCCCCACTGATAGGTATATCCGCTTTTATATTTTAACAAATCGGATCTACCTCACTAAAGGTAGATCCGATTTCCCCCCACTAATTCTAATGGGATATACGAAATCCACATTTTATTTTTGTGAATCGAATCTACCTACCTTATATGTAGATCCGATTTAAGTCAATTTAACCACGGGTATTTTCGTTTAAAATTTCTTGTGGGGTTAAATGATGATATGATGGGGTAAAAAAAATCTCTTTATTTTATCATGTTCAACTCGGGTGATAGCACCGTGTCTTGCTTGCCTCGAGCATTTACTTCTCCCTCGTGATGTGGTGCCTTCTTTAGTTACTTGTTGTCTTCCTTTCTTTTTACTTATTTCTTCCCTAATTACTTGCAATTACACTTTTCCACTCTTTTAGTGAGAAGATCCACAATGGAGTTCGCTATATTTGGGTACTTAATGGGGTCCTACTTAAGTGGGTCCTATATTTACACTTCACCTTTTTTTCATCTTTTTTAATGTTAGAATTTATTAAGTACCCGGCTCCCCAAATCCAAAACCTAAAACAAATTTACTAAATGAATCTCATTAATAATCGGGGCAATTGCCCCCTTATTTTATGAGTGGTTGATACATGAACTCAAAATTAGAAAAAAGAGAAAATGTTTGTATAGTTATCCATTCTCAATTGGTACTCAGTTTTTTTTCCACAATAGTAGTACCTATTCACTTAAGTCAGTGCTCTATAAGTAGTTCCAACGTAGGTGATCTTACGGAACCAATCCGACCAACTTGGTCCTACTTTTATAAACACCGCATGAAACTAAACATAAAATAAATTCAAGTATGTAATAAAGAAAGGATATTCTAATATTCCTCTTGTATAAATGCCACTGCTGAGGCAACCACTGGAGTTCTATTCCTGCCTGCGTCGTTTAACCATCGATTCATGAAACACTATGGACAATACTTTTTTAAAAAAATGACTATATCCAAACTTCCCTAGTTCCCTTCTACCGAAAAAATGGTAAATAGGCGAGGTTAAATACACAGTGAAGATAGTCCCGTGAGGAAACTAACAATTAAAACATTTATAGCAACCTACATAATACCAATGACTAATAGCATAAATAAAGTATTCTCAGTACAAAATATATTTAATAGAATAAGCATTGTTCGTAATTCAAATCAGGATCACATCTACCTCGAGATGACATCCCATTATCCATTTTGCTGGTCAAGAACCAAGCAATTAAATGATAAGCACAATAAAAAATATCAAAGGAAAAATTGTTACCAATCACCCGTGGGTGAAGGACAGATCTCGGCTCAAACAAAAATTCATAACAAGCTTCCAATTCAGCCATTGAACTCAACAATCAAAACCGGGAGAAAAATGGCAGAACCCAAGATATCGGATGTACTAAATTCTTAGCTAGCTATATATCGAACCGCCAATATCCAGGGACCTGATTTATTTAATAAATAAGCTTGATCAGGTCCTGATGTAGGATAGGTTATCAACTCCAATAGGTTAGGTTAACAACCCTAATAGGTGGCCGCACCTACTTTCATCCTTATAATCCCGCCTTTGACTTTAGATGCATCTTGAAATCCATAATGTCACCCTCCCATCTGGTCACAGTCTGATCAGCACACACCCATATCTCGTGGGCCACCTGATTTATGAGCCTGAAATCGTGGCTAACAAGCACCATGCCGCCATCCCATTCATTCAATGCTTCAGCCAATGAGTCAATTGTCTCAATATCCAAATGATTAGTTGGCTCATCCAAAAGTAGCATATGAGGTTGCCTCCAAGCTAACCACGCAAATATCACTCGACTCTTCTGCCCATCAGACAAGTTCTTCATAGGCATCACCTGTGCTTTACCTGACAGTCCAAACTTCCCAATAGCTGCCCTCATCTTCTCTTCCTCAGTTCCATAGTATTCTTTCATCATAAACTGAAGGGCAGATAGTTCCATGTCTAGCTTTTCAGTCAAGTGCTGGTGATATTGTGCAATTCGAAGATGATTATGCCGCTTGACCATGCCATCAGAAGGAAACAAATCACCTGTCATTAGCTTCAGCAGGGTACTCTTTCCAGCACCATTTGGTCCAACCAATGCAATCCTAGAGTCTAAGTCAACCCCAAAGTCGATGTTCTTGTAGATGAGATAATCAGGAGTGTAACCAAAACTCACCTCTGAAAACTGGAGAACAGGAGGGGGGAGTTTTCCGACATCAGTAAAACGGAATACTAAAACTTGGTCTCTGGATACCTTCTCTGTGAGACCACCTCTTTCCATTTTTGCCAGTGTTTTCTCTTTACTCTGTGCCTGGCGAGCTAGTTTTGCAGAACCATGACCAAAACGGGCAATATATTCCTTCATATTTGAAATCTGCTCCTGCTCCCACTTGTACTGCTTCATCTGGTTCTCTTCCAACTCAGATCGTGTCTGAACATATTGATCATAGTTACCAGTGTACAGCTTCAGTTTTTTGCTTTGCATGTGGATAATATTTGTGCACACACCATTCAGGAAGTCCTGAGAATGTGAGACCACAACCAAAATTCGCTCAAATTTCTTCAAACTCTCCTCCAGCCACACACAAGCTTCCAAATCTGCAAACAGATTAAAAATGAATGGATATACGTATAAAGTTAGTCAGGTAACTAAGTAAAAGATTTTTACTGACAAAACCTAACAAAGTAAGATGTAGACAGGAATCCCACTGTAAATAATAATAATAATCACAATGATATTGCAGCAGTTGTGTTAGGAAAAAAAGTCCCACATGAAAGTGATAATGCATATAAAAGACACAAGAGAGGAGGATAGAGCTGTTTTCCATATGATATAACAAGACATAACAAGGCATGGATAATGACAATACGCAAATGATACCATCTAGCATTCACAGTCCCATATCAAACATGTTTATTTATATGATCCAACATGAAAGTAACCCTGCCATGGCAACATTGATTGTCCTTCATACTAGTCAGAGAGGATTTAGTAATAAGCATTCAACCAAAGTCCCAAAGGATGATAATTATGTATTCCAGTGATACATCAAGGATCCATCCAACTAATTTAGTTCATAAAACATGACAAGGTAATCAAGTATTCAGATAAATAAGGGGGGTTCTATACCGAGATGATTAGTTGGTTCATCAAGAAGAAGAACAGTTGGGTTCATAAATAACGCTCGTGCTAATGCAATTCTCATTCTCCAGCCCCCAGAAAAATCACGTGTCTTCTTTGCCTGCATCTGCTTGTCAAAACCAAGACCATGCAAGATTTCAGCAGCACGCTTTTCTGCAGTTGCTGCATCTAGGGCTTCCAACCGTTCATAAATACGTTCAAGGGATTCACCACCTCCATCATCCTGAAATCAAATTCGCAAAAACAAAGTTAGTAAGCCATCCGAAACTGGCAAAAAATCAGATGCATTGTTGCTTAAACAAACCTGTGCTGCCAAAGCTTCAGCTTCTTTCTCCAATTTCAATCTTTCCTCGTCACAGCTTATGACAGCTTCCAATGCAGACATGTCAGAGGCCTCAATTTCACTGGAAAGATGATGAATATCCATGTGATCGGGAATTGGAAGTTCTCGGCAACCTATTGCAGTGAGAAGAGTAGACTTTCCACAACCGTTTAATCCAAGTAAACCATAACGTCTGAAACAAATTCAAATCAATAGCAATCATTGATAAAAGTTTTAGCCTTTCAGCCATTAATAATAGTAGTTTTAGCCTTTCAGGCATTAATAAAAGTTTTATCTGGTAAGGAAAACAAACCTTCCATAATTTAGCTCCAATTCAGAATCAACTATGAGATCATGTCCGTGGAATGTGACTGATAGAGACTCTATCTGTAATAAAAACACAGCCAAACGTATCAGTACAACAGTTTTAATTTTTAGCATTCAGAAATGTCCTATTACTGCATATATGACCTATGTCAAAAGAATATAATAGGTGAGTAATTGGTTATAATCACAAAGGAGAACCAATTTACTGACCATGGCAACATGGTAGAATGCCCATGCCACAGACCCAGCAGCTTGGCTAGGCGCTCAAACACGTGCACCCACACTAACAACAATAAGCTAGAAGTAAGGCTCTCTATACCAGAAATGACTACCACACTTTAAAAAACACAAAATATTGTGCTTAAAAAAATTGTGACTGATAATGATAAACAAAAGCTGTACATAGATTATCCCCTACTCTCTTCTTACATATGAGGGATATGCATGATACCATATATGATATAAAATCAAGCCAACTATTAATCAAGGCAGAAACTCTCGTATTCTCTTAATAGACCGAGCAGGAAATTCATGGAGCAAAACATCATACGGGTTGGCAACGTATTTTCAGTTAACACCAGTACATTTCAAAACAAATATAGTTTGAGCTAAATGTTTTTAAATCAATTACTAATATAATAGAGGAACAAGCAACACCTAAAAAATAGCTGATGAGTTGCTACTTACTATCAGAAACAATTAGAAAAAATTGCTTACAGTCAAAGGCTTCATTTTCTATCATGAATAACAAAATCCAAGAAAATGTTAAACAAAAAGGCTTGAAAAACCACCCTCTTTTATAGAGACATGCCACAGATTCATTAATATCGGGTTAAACTTCCTTACGATACATGTAGATCTTACTCCCCTCTTACTTTTACATGCCATCAATTTTTCCTTTTTCTTTACAAAAAGATGTATATACGAATTGATAACAAGTCTGAAAGTAGTAAAAAGATAAAATACAAAAACTCAGAAAAATTAACAAGTTGAGAATACGACAACACTCTCCGATACATGTATACAGCTAAAACAATTTCATTCCATTATATATTTATATTGATTAATTTTTGTAAGATACATATCGAAAAGAGTAGTGTGAATAAATTGAAGGATAGATTTGTTACTCTTACTTACCCGAATATCCCTGGAAAGCGGATGAGAACAGAGGACGCCGGTACAGGTCCGATCCGATATCTGAATATCGGCAAGTTTATCGGCCACCTTATCGGCGGCTTTAGAAGAGGCGGCGGCGGCCTTGCCACCTCTCTTAGCTACGGCGGCGGCTTTCTTCTGTGCCGCCTTCTTCTTGCTAGCATCAGACACCATCTTCGATTTCCGATTGATCTAAACTTGGATCGGAAATGAAGGAAGGAGGTAGATCTGGCCTACTTTCCTTGTAGTTAGGGTTTCGTTGTAGACGGGGAAGAGAATCGAAGATGAAGCCGACCTGGGCTTAGGGTTCGATATTTGAGTTAAGAGAAGGGAGAAAGTGAATGGTTAAGTTTGGAACGTACATATAACAAGAGAGTTTAGAGAGGAACGTGTGTGTGGGCTTCGCTATAGTTGCGTATTGGACCGGGACTCTCACCATGGAAAAGTCAACCACTTTTGCTTGGAAGGCCATCGTTATGGGCTTCGAAACATTTGGACTTAAACATGAGCCCATAGTCAAGCCAGTTATCTATTTACTGTCTATCTATATTATTAACCTACTATCAAAATATTAATCTTACTATTTTCCCAACTAAATAATTTTAGGATATTTATGTAATTCCACTTTTTCACTTTTTCAAACTTTTCAAATCTTCAAACTTTTTCACACTCTCTCACATACTTTTTCAAACTTTTTCACAATCTTTCATATACTTTTTCACTCATTCTCACACATTTTTTCACTCTCTCCTCCTCTTCTTTCCTCTAACTCTATCTCATTTTTTTATTTTTCACAATATATCTACTTTAATTTCATCTACATGTCTCCTTCATTTTTAATATTAATCAGTAAGTTTTATTTAGTCTCTACGAGAAATATTACAATTTGGAAAAATTGAAACTTTAATACAATTTTGTTTTCTAATATCTACGGAAAATATTACATATTGCTGGTAAATTTTCACGGGTTAATGTTCGGACTAACTCAGTTACAATTTGAAACTTTTTGTTTATCTACTTTAATTTAGTCTTGATTTTCACGGGGTAATGTTCGGACTAATTAAATCATGTCTAAGTCTATTAATAAAAATAACACGACAACACCTGTGCGTATGCATGGGTATACTGCTAGTCTTCTATAAACCCAAATATGAGGCAACCACTTCGACCAAAAAAAATATGAAGCAACCACCAAACAATAGAAGGTTTTAACGAGGTTTCACATCCATCTCTTTTGGTAAAAAAAATAGGCAAAGACCAAATAATAGAAGGTGGCTGGTATTTAGGAGAATGCATCACAGCTTATCTTTTTTATTTTCAAAAATGCCCCCCCCCCCCCCACCCCCCTTTTCTAATGGACATCACATATGATACACTTCTATTTGAAAATTTTATGATGGAATGTATTTGTATATATGTCTCTAAATGTATCACCTCATATTTTTAATAGATTGATTAATTGATTTTATGATATTTAGTATTTTGTAAAATTATACGTTGTTTTGATTTGTGAGAAATTGTGTGTTTGAAATCAAATCAAATTTTTATTTGAATTAAAAAAATTGGATTAAAAAGGAAAATTAAATATGATACTATGATTTTATTTCTATATTTACCTAATTAAAAAGGGACCATTTTGCAATTAACTAGCAATTGCAAAACAACCCCTATATATGGATTCTCATAATTTAGGCGCCCACTAGTAATGAGAAGCACCATAGCATGCAGAAAGGGGATAGTGCATGTTATACACCACTAGAACAAGCCCAACTGATCCACACTTTTCTCATAAGTTAAAAATAAAAATTAGAAAGAGAGATCGAGAATGAGAGGGGGAAAGAATGGAGAGCTGATGCAATTTCTTTCTTCTTCAACCCCAAAACTTACTTTCAATCTTTAATCTCACTAAAACGCTACTCCTTTCATCATTATCACTTCTACACCCATAACATTCCTCACATTACTCTCACCTAAAATAGAAACAAACACCACCCATGAGCCTTCAATCATCTATTCTTATGTGAAGGAGAAAACCACATGCTATGATTTTGTTGGAGGAGATTGAGGAGCTGGGATTTGGTTTCATGCTAGAGGAAGCTGTGAAGAGAAGTATGAAGCCGGAATCATGCAGTTGGGACTAAATTTTGTGTACTAGAGGTCTAAGGAAGAGGATATAGAAGTTGGAAAAATTCTGCATTCATCACTAAATTTATATACTTCAATTAATTTTGAATGAATTGTGAAATTAGAAAAACATGTTTGGTATTGGGTCTCTAGGACCCTATGAAAATTTTACTGGAATTCGCTGTTTATGCAAATGTTTGATGATATTGATATGTTATGTTATTTTGACTTTGAAATTATAAATGTTTGTTGAAGTGTTAAAGTGATTTATGGTTGTTTGTATATGTTTTGTGATGGTTGTTGAATCAATTATGAGTGAAATTAAATAAGGAAGCATGTAAAAACAAGATTCTATAAAAAAATCTTTCAAAATTCGCTTAGCCAAACCCTGGATAGTCAACTAAAATTTAGTCTACATTCTGTCTGAAATTCCCTTAGCCAGACCTTGGCTGGCTTGCGAAAATTGCCTAGAAAATTTTAAATTTTCAGTTTTCTTTTTCATTCTTCGATCCCTTTGCTTGCACCATTTTAGCCTTACTTGAACCTCTTCAAAATGCCCTTTCATTAGGAATTTAGATTAGAATAATTACGAGACTTGAGATTATTATTATTATGAGAATAAACCGTAATATCAAGTTTATTAATCGTATTGGTATTGCTATGTGAACTTTCGATTTTTTAAACATGAGGGTAGGTCGTTTATATCGGCCAGGATTAACAAGGTATTGCTGTGTGAACTTGCTAGTTATTTATTCGGTGATAAATGTTTGCCCAGTTACCTTGGTAGCGTGGGGCATGTAGTGGAAAAATTTATTTAGTGCGCTTAGATTCCGGTCTTCAGATAATGCCTTCATTACACCATTTGTTGGTTAGGCATGACTTTGAGGTTTTTTTAGCATTTATCACACCTACACTATTATTATCATCGAGATGAAATTTTATTATATCATGGATATTGTGGATTATATATTAGCACTTATTATTTCTGATAGTCTAGAACTGCACGTGTAGCTAATAAAATGAATTAACTTGTTTGAACAAGTTTACTGGGATTCAATCTCATGTTTGTTCATTGTTTTGGATGCACGTGGCTGAGATGTCCTCCTCATGGATATATTTCATAGTTATAGTTTATGATTTAAAGTCCTTAAATTTGGGTTGTATTTTGGATTAGTCGTGATTTATATGAGTTACCGTCGTGTACTCATCGACTAAGTTCACTACTTTGTGTTATTAATTATACTTCATTTTCGAAAGGATAGAGCTTGGCGGTACAAAATGAATCGTACCATACAATAATATATTAACTGTCATCTGCGCGTGAGGTGGTGTTGTGTTATACGAGCCCGTTGTTTTCTGACATTTCGTGCAATGGTATTCGTACTGAATATCATTGTTGTTTTCGAAAAATTTAGTACGACTTGTAACGATTTACTTTTAGCAAGGACTTAAATATAACTATTTAGGTATGAAGTTTGTTTTATGTTATCATGTTTGTTATCACTTGTAAATATTATAGATAATTTTGTAAGGTGTTACACTAAACATGATAAATATGATATACTATTATTTACAATTTTCTTAACCCTAATTCCGGATATATTCCATAACATTAGTTATACACTTGTTGTGTACCACAATGGGCTCATAACATTAGGTATATAGGGGGTAAAAATACTAATCTTTTGCTAAGACCCCTTTGATGTGTTAGTGTCATTCTATAAATAAACAAAAGTTGATAAATGGGTGGATGGAATCGCATAGACACTTTGAACTGTTGAAATTGTAAGAGCTGGATAAACCAAAATGGTGGTTGACATCTACGATCGATACATTGTATGGGATCGTGATGTCTTGTAGATGAAACTCTAAAACTTGAAGATGAAAGCAACGAGAAAATATGTTCTTCGTCAAAGTTATACATATATTTTAGAAAAAAGTACATAACAATGTTGTTGCATTGTTGGGACCATCCACTAAAACCGCTCCTCAACTTCCCTCGCTTGCGCCATCTCGAAGTCAAAGCCCCATAAGAACCAACTGTACTGCACATGTGCGCCTTTAATTTTGTTCTCCTACGTTTCGTCTCTGCCTCATCTTGAAAAGTGCATATGTAGCTTTTGTGTTATGTGAATGTCCCGCCTCCGCTAATGGAGATGAGTGGTAAAATCATCCTGAATATCATGATACAAAGCAAGCAAGAGATCACATTGTCAAAGGTGATTGTCTTCTCGCCACAAAGATGTAAGTTGTTGGTCTCGTTATGCCACCTCTCAATAAAAGCAGACATGAAACCCCTCTTCACGGTACTGTTAAAGCTAAAATGTTTCAAGAGCTCAAGCCAGGAGACCCCTCTATGATGATATATGAATATACTATATGTAAATAGGAATTAGTATTGGGACAGGGGGCTGGAGCCACTCGAGCTCTATACATATTTCCGTCCCTGGTGGTGGGGGTGTTGGCCAAATCCCTTCACCCTGTGTTGGTGGAGACAATGGGGGTGTTGGTGTAGTTGGTCACAGAGTATCCTCTATTTTTTGTGGTTGGTGGTGGCACAATCTCATCGTGTTGTATTAGTGGAGGCGAAAGTGATGGCGACATATATACATCGTGAAGTCTAACCCTTTTGGGCCTAACCACATGCAGCATGTAGTCCTCCCTATGAACCCTCACTAGTTGGTCATTGTCATACTTGCACGAAAATCAAAGAATTAGAATTCAAACATTTGAAATTATTAGCATGTCCTTGAATATATAATTACGGATGCATGTTATGATAACTTCCTAAATTTATTGTCAAAAAAAACTTCCTATAATTTATTTATAGACTCGATTCATAAGTTGTACACATTTGTAAATTTATTTATGGAAGTCATATGTTTTTAAAATTTTTAAAACATCTGAAAAGTTATTTACAGAAGCAATTTTTAGCATGTCCCTAAATAAATTTCCCAAACTTTTAGAAATCAGAAAGGTATTTTGAAAATTGCACAAAAGCACAAAGAATTTAAATGTGGAAGAGTGGTCTGGTTTTTGGGTTGAAGGTGCAACAACATCAACAATTGTGGAGACTGGAGGTTTGTGGGATTTGGGATTGTGATTGATTTGTGGGATTTGAGATTTAACGAAAGATGTGTTTGGACGAGTTGAAGAAACATGTGAGTAAATAATTGGTCGCAGTTTGATGGCTCATCAAAGTTTCTCGGAGTAAATTGATTATGCCTTTCTTTGATACCTAAAAGCTAACAAAGGGAATATATATATATATATATATATATAGATAGATAGATAGATAGATAGATAGATAGATAGATAGATAGATAGATAGATAGATAGATAGATAGATAGATAGATAGATAGATAGATAGATAGATAGGGGTGTCAAAATGGATGGATATGGATATGGATTATAATGGATGGATTGGAGAAATCCATTAAAAACTTTATATCCATTAGGATTCTATCAAACAAATCCAATCCAATTCATCCATGGACAAAAAAAGTCCATCCAATTCATCCATTAACAACTTTTTTATGGATGGATATCCAATCCATCCACTAAGACCTTTAAAAAATAAAAAAAATCTTTTAATAAAAAAATCTTTTTATGAAAAAAAAAAATTTAATGTTGCAGCAAAAAAAATTTATACTTTTTTTGACAAAAAAAAAATTATATTTAAAAATATATATTTATATATAATATTGTTAAAATATAAATATATATTATATATAATATAAATATATATTACATATAATATAAATATATATTTATATATGAGGTGGTGGAAGCGGCGGCCGGTGGCGGAGCTCCGGCGGCCGGCACGGCGGCCGACGGCGGAGCTCCGGCTACCCACGGTGGTCCACGCGGCAGCGCTCCGGCGACCGGCGGTGGTCGGTGCTGATGGTGAGGCGGCGGTCACGGCGGCTCTCCGGCGGCCGGCCGCCAGTCATGGTGGTGCTATTTGTAATATTATATATATATATATATATTATATTAATATATATATATTATATATTAATATATCTATATTATATTGTCAAAAAATATATAATATATATATTTTTTCTGAATTTTAAAAAAAAAATTGGAAAAAAATTTTAAAAATGAAAAGTCCTTTTAAAAAAAACTGAAAATTGTTTTTAGAAATAGTTTTTTGTAAAAATGTATTTTTTATAATTATCCAATTGATTTTATAGTCAAAAAAAAATAATTCTCCATTGGATTTTGATTTTCTACTTACTGATAATCCATTGGATTTAAAAAAATTAATGGATGGATCACAACCATCCACAAATCAAGTGGATGGATCCAATCCAATCCATTATTATTTTTTTGTTTGTAACGGATGGATTGGATGGATTTTGCTATGGACGGACCGGATATCCAGTGGACAAATGGATCACTTTGACACCCCTATATATATATATATATATATATATATATATATATATATATATATATATATATATATATATATATATAGTGGCCGACCCAGGACCCCCGGGGTCAGGGGTGTCAAATTTTTTAAGGTCGGTGTCAAATGGGTGCAAAACTTGGTCTACTAGTACAATTTCAAATTTTCAGAGGTGTCAAAATTAAAATTTCAGGAGATTTAGGCTATTTATATAGGGTGTTTAGTGCAAAAAAAAATTCAGGGGGTTCAACTGAACCCCTGAATACATGTCAGGTCCGCCACTGTATGTATGTATATATATATATATATATATATTAGACTTTGGTACAAGAAATCTAGTATCTAATATACAATGCATTTTTATGAATTACCATGTTGGACAAATAATCATCAACTTCGACAAATAATATTTGTTAATTACAGTGAAGCAGTTAAAAGCAAAAGTAAAATGGTTATAATTAAGATTTATTATTTCTAATTTTATTTTGTTTATGTATAAAAGAAGGAATGCCAAGTAGAAAGTTTGATATAGTAAGTGTTTCACTTTCTTAAAATTATATTTGAAATATTTGAGCACATATTTATTTATTATTTATGCATATATTGATAATCTTGAATTGCAGCGGAAAAAAATCGATGATGAATATTAGATGTGCCTCATTGCAAATTATGGGTTTGATGAAATCTACCATTTAAATTTCTCACTTGTGTGTGTAAACACGTCATATCTTACTAGTTACTACTAGGGGAATAACCGTGCGTTGCACGGAGTTGTTATAAATTTTTTTATTTAGTTTTATTGAGTTTATGTACAAAAATACAATGTATAAAATATATAAATTGTTAATGTAAATCATATAGAATACAGTATACTATAAATATCAGTTATATTTTTTATATCCAAATTATCAAATTTAGGTAATATTTTTGTATTGTCTATGTGTTTTTTAATATAAATATATAAATTTTAACCAAAAAATATATAACTCTATAAATATTTGTTTATAATCTTTATTAGATTAATTTTTTTGAAATGTAATTGTACAAAAGTAAAATAAGTTTTACAAAGTTCATTGAAGATTTTACAAATGATATGAATATATAGTAATGTATATAAAGCATATGAACTAAGTGAGGGAATAAAATGAGTTAATATTTTTTGTCAAAAAAAAAGAGTTAATATTTTTATTACCTATTGGTTTCTAACTATATGTAGATATAATTATCTTCACAAAAAAATATGTAGATATAATTAGTGATAGCATATATTTAGAAACTCATGTTATTCTATAGTCATTAGATGGTTTTAGGGTTAAAGCATAAGTTGTTGGCTATATGGAATATGGTTAGTTTTCTGTAAAGCATTAAAGAGATTATAAAACTGACGGTATTACGGATATTACAATTGGGGGCTAAAGACAATTTATATATATATATTCAATAATAAATAACGTAAATTATAACATTTAGTAGTGAAATTCCATCAAAGAAAACCATCTGATAGTTAATCATGCATAGGGTCAAACTATTTATTTTCATTCTCATATTAAATTGAATCATTTTTTTAGAGCAAAAATGAGAGCAATGTAAGTTTTCATTACAAACTATTCAATTTCACTAAAGACATCATTGAGAGTGACTTTTTATTTCATTGTTTTCTTTTGTCCAATTGCATGATTCAATAACTGATCCAAAATATTCCTTTTTCCCTTATGACTATAATAGAATTGTGTAGAACACGAAGCTCGAATCATTTTGCCTCCATTGTGTTTCTCTCTGTGCACTCTGCCTCTTCACGTGTGACCACTCCTTTCTAATGCTCGCATGCACAATCTATTTTTTATTTGCCAAAATTCCACCCCACTCCATCTAAAATTGTCTCCTACAAATAGTTGTATGTTATTATAATTGATTAAAATTATAGTTCTTCGATATATATATTTTACAAACCCGTGAATTTATTGGCAACAAAAGGAATGATTCATATTAATACGAAACTCTCCCCTTTCAATGCATAATATAGTTACACCAAAAAGAATATTAAAGGCTCACTCATTATTTCTTAACTCGAAAACATTTCTGATTAAATTTGATTTAAGAGTGATCAATTTTATTTTATATAATTGCTAGAAATACAAAATAATACATTTAAACTTATGATATATAATCGAAATAAATAAGTAAATAATTTATCGAAAAAGGAAACATTGGATAACCTCAATATCAAAATAAAATGAAACAATTCATAAGAAATTATATAAATAAATGATGAATTTAAAAACTCTGCCTCTTACTCATATTATATTAAAACATGAGTTTATTGACAACTAAAATAATTCTTTATATTATTTTGACACTCTAATATTTCAATACTTAACTATCACACCAAAAATAATTTCGAAGGAACATATTAAAAAAACTTTTAGATATAACACATCAGTCAATTTCATGGAAGCTATTAAAATTAAACATTTTTTTAAAGAATAGTATTAAAACTAAACATAATCCATACATGTCTATAGCTTGACAAAAAAATTGTTCCTCAATTACATGACTCACTATCTAATCCAATTTTTTTTTGTCTTTTTGACTACATTAGAATTGTCTAGAACATGAAGCTGAAATCCTTTGCTTTTCCTTTTCAATTTCTTAAATATCTATGTAAGCTCCATTTTCCTTCCATTGACTACAATTTGAAACATATAACAAACTCAATACTTAATCAACAATCAATAAACGATAATGAATAAAAGACAAATTTACACAAATATTTTTTGGAACTACAACTACTACAATGGCTTTCTCCAAGCCTGAATAATAGTGATGTAAAAAAAATAACATAAGTGATGTTACAACTGTCATACCCTAATTTTGTCCGTTAGATTAATGCGATTCGTTTTTCTAAAATAATAACAATAATCTTGTAGACATTTGTTTTTTATCGGTTTCTTGTTTCATTTTCAAAAAATCCCAAAAAAACATGTTCCATGGTGCACGCGTATTATTTTTAGTCGCGTACGCGCGTTAGTCTTAACATTTTTGCATTGTTGCGTGCACATGTTATTTCTAACCACATACGCGTGTCATTCCTAATCGTATGTGTGTCGTTACTCTCTTTGCGCGCGCGTATTCGCCTCTCGTCGTGTACGCATTTTTCGGTGCCCGTTGTTTATTGTTATCATTATTTTACTACTAATGATACTGTTTTTTAAAAAAAAACAACTGCAAAGAAATAAAAGAATCTATAGATAATTAGCTGTCCAGTTTTTATATATTTACAATATAACCCAAAAAGTCAAATTTGTTACAAATGAGGACAAAAAAAAAGTAAAAAAGATACAAAAAATTAAAACAAAGGTGAAAAAAAACAACAGGCAGCGCTGCTGCCCTTGTTGTTGCTGTGGCAGGAGTTCATTTTGGCTACCAGCTCAAACTTATTTCTCCTTGTTCCTTGCTGTCTTCCCATTTTTGGCACCAACAATACTATCTTCTGCTACAGCAGTACCACCACTCCTGGGCTGTTTTGTTTTGGCTCTGCAGAATTTGTCTCCAAAAGATTTGATACACTGCTTTGCACCCACAACTACACCACACATATTGGACTATAAACACAATAAGCAGCAACAGTAACCAGGGGGACGCACAAAAAAACACAGGCTCACAATCACTGAGAACAAACACACAATACTCATTCAAAATGAAAAGGGAAAAACAGAGAATGAAAAAAGGGGAACCTGAGAAAACATACAAATGAGAGAGGAGAGGGGCGAGAACCACTGAACCTCCCCACCACCGGGGCGCCGCCGCCATTTTCGCACCACATTATCAACCAACAGCCACCACCATGAACTATATCCACAAAACCATCATCTCCATCGTCCTCTCTCCCATCGCTCCCTCCGCCACTGTCACTACAACCACAACCACCTCTCTCACCTCCCCTTCACGTGCTCCCTCTTCTCCACGACCGCCGTGAATCTCAGCCACCAAAACCACCACCATCACCGTACACCCACAACCCATCACCAACAACCCCCCCTTCGTAAACGCACCACCACCGAAGCTCCGCCTCAACCGCCACCCCTCCACCGTGAAACCCATCGCGTCCTCCCATACCACCACGTTTCCCTCTCCACCACAAACCGCCTCACGCCCATCTCTCTCCTCGCGAATCACTCCTACGGCGTCTTCTTTTTCCCTTCACCGGCGCCACCACCATGGCTCCCTCCGGCGAAGACCAGCGCCTCTCACCTCTCCCTCCGTTCCACTCGGTCTCTCCCTCCGTTCCACTCGGTCTCTCCCTCCATAGCCATCACGCGGTTCCTCTCTCCGTTGAGTTTGCACTCTCTCTCCTTCTGTTTTCAGAGAAACGGCGCTAGGTTTGAAAGTGAAAGGAAAATATGATGGATTAGGGTTCTTTGATGGCGCTAGGTTTGTGTCTTTTTTTGTTAATTTTCGTTTTACTGGGCCACTAATCGCACCCCTGGTTTACGTCGCGCACCCCTTCCCTCTCTTTCTCAATCATATTAATCTTCACACCCCCTGTTTTACCACGTACACATCCCTACACGGGCCATGCCTTTTTTTTAAAAAAGAAAACGCAGCCTAGTCTATAAAAACCAGCTGGGCTCACTGCTTACACCCCTTTTTTTAAATACAACATTCGTTGCTATTCACACCTCTTTTTGATAATACAACACCCCTGTTAGTTATATTTCTTTTATTACAATTCATTTTGTTTTTTTATTATTATATCATAATGCTTTCAAACTAATATTTTTCTTCCAAACAATCCAACTCACAAAAAATGAGTTATTGTTGATGGTCACTCCGAGTTCCGCTTGCTTGACCGTTAATAACAACTTTTGTTTTCAAACAGACCAAGAGTGACGACCACTCTGAGTTTTACTTGTTTGGTCATTACGAATGTCCATCCCAATTTCAAAATACTTAAAAAACACCAACACACAATTTTTTTCTACCAAGAACTACGTGTGATTTGATTCTCTACCAGAAGATACGTAGGAGCAGAGGGCGGCCGACCTCTGTCAATTGCATTAATAAAAAACCTTTTTTTCTTCTTTTAATCCATTTCTCTTCTATTTCTCAAAAAGTACAAAAATAATTAACCGTTTAGCGAGTCTTTTATTATTATTATTATTATTATTATTATTATTATTATTATTATTGTTATTATTATTATTATTATTATTATTATTATTATAAGGGTAAAAAACATTATTTTTGAATTAATAAACGCTTACACATTTAGTTAAAAGGTAACCTTCCTTAGGAAGGATGTCGTAGGGTGCTAATACCTTCCCTACGCATAAACGACTCCCGAGCCTAAATCTGGTCCGCAAGCCCCCTTTATCCACTCAATAGGGATTTTCCAATGTTTGCCCTTAAACTAAAACTTTGGTGGCGGCTTCATTCAAGAACTTCGAAGAATCCCCTCCTTCGGATTTTTCGGTCGCTACAGCTGGCGACTTCACTGGGGAAATATTAAGAGAGTCAAGCCTAGTTAACTAAATGTGTAAGTTTTATTAGCTTTATATTTTGTTTTTACCCTTATGCTTATTTTATTTATTTATTAGCATTTCTTCATATTATTGAACCTTAGGGTAGACGACTCTCTTGTTATTGTTGTTGTATATCTTTTCCAGCTTGGTTACTTTAGGTATTTTGCCCTCATCACACACCTCACTTACACTTTTGCACACACTTTTGAGTGGGGCCCTATACCCGGGTCTGCAAAGAACCTAGGACGAGTGGAGATTATTAGTGACAGTCATTCTGGATTTTATCTGTCTGACTCTCATGAAAGTCTCAACCAGAGTACGCTCTTTCATGGTATCCCACACCAGGTAGCTCGCTATCGTTGTGGATCATGTCATGGGGGGGATTTTAGCTCTGAGAACCTTTGTGAGGAAGTGAATAGAGCCACCTGAGAGACTGATCACATGAGCGATCCTAGACCATGTTGAAAATTCCAATTTAGACATGACCCACCTAGGACACAGGGGCACTATACTTACCCTCTCTATCAATCTGGTTAGTTTTTCTCCAAAATTAAAATCACTCAAAAAAATTTTCATGCTTCCTTCATTTGCATGCATACGAGACGACATCATTCCTTTCATTCATCATACAAAAATTATCATAAAATAAGATCATTTTTTTCATCATATGCATCACATTGCCATTTCCCTACCGTACCATTCATCATATATTCATAATTCATAAATATCGAAAAAATCATCAAATAGTGTAGGCATCTTGTCATTTGCTACATCATTATTACAAATTGCATGAGACATTCTATAACATTTCGCTCATATTGTCATCATAGTCCAACTGCACAATTCCTCCATACATGCATCATTTCTCCATACATGCATCATAGTCCAAATACGCAAATTCTCCATGCATGCATCATTTTATCCTAGTTGCATCATCTCTCATACTCATACATCGCATTGCTATTATAAAAATTTATTTTTAAATGCATCATCTTCATGCATCATAAAAAACAAGGACAAAAGTCATTTATTCCTATCCATCTCAAATGCATCAGTCCTTCAACATGCGCCAAAACAAAAATTATAAATTTCTTCATTATTGCATCATTCATCACCCAATAGCATTTTGTTAGCTTTTTATTTTAGTTGAAGCAAAAAAAAAAAAGGGATAAACCATCACGCATTTCATTCATCTCCATTGTTGCTCATGTACAACAAACGTCCATATGTTCATGCATTATACTTTATTCAAAGAAAACACAAAAAAATCATCATTCATTGTTATTGCACTATCATGCATCGCAAAGGTATCATTTTTTTCAAAATTGCATTCATCTTGCATATCCGTACACCAAAAGAATATTACCCCCATATTATATAAAGGTTATGTTCATTGCTCTTTTCCACGCATTAAAAAAAAAGAGTCGCTGCGAGTGTCATGCATTTTGTTTCCTCGCACACAAAAAAAAGGCAATAGCATCATAGGCACCGACATTCATTCATAATCATTCAAAGTCATGATCACACAGTGTAGGTACCACATCATTCATAAAGTCTTGAATTACATTTTAAAAAAAAAAACATAACATTCATATATCATTTCCCTCATGTGGTCATCCTAGTTTAAATGCAACCATTCCATATTCATGTGTCATTTCCCAAATAAAACAAAAAAATCATTTCATTATAATTGTATCATTTGTCATCCGATAAATAAAAAAATAGGAGTCTGCATACATGTTGCACTACCTCTCGGAAAACGAAAATAATTGCATTAGAATCAAACAATTATTTCTTCATGCATTCGCGTTTTTCATACATATCTGTCATCATGGGCATTATATTTTGCTAGAAAATAAAAATCACCATAGAACGAGTAACTTGTTTTCATATACATCTCGTTCTCATGGTACTAACATGCATATCATCCTCCAAAAAAATAAAGACGCTACATAGTTGTCCAACTCTCATCATCTTGCATACTCAATAATATACTATATTCGTTACTCCTCTTCATGCATAGAAAAATAAAAATGCATTAGTCATTTGACATGCAAAATAAAAGAAAAATAATAAAATGGTGCCACTTTCTTGCATTATTCATCATCATATTGCATTGCGTCCGAAAAATCATTTCGGATAGTCAATCTTTTCAAGCGTTCACGCACCTTTTCACTCATCCAAAAACCGTTGTTTCATTAAATCATCCATACGCCATTTCATCCACACATCGTTTATATACCGTTTCAACATGCATCATTTCAAAAATTACGTCATCATTTTCGCATCATTCATAGATACGTATTTAGCATTTCATTCTGATACATGAAAGAGGCTCTGCATCGGTCACGTGCCGCATTGTCTCCAAAAATCATTTAGAATAACTGATCTTTCCAAGTGATCATTCATGCACGCATTTCATGCATTCGCATCTGCATTTTCGTCATTTTTCACCATGTGTTCCTTCTTGCATTAGGACACAAGGTGCGTTTAACTTGATTATTCTTGTTGCGTGAGCATAGTTAGTCTTTCAACTAGAAAATAAAAAAATTATCATACATTCATAATAGAATACGGTCATCGTTTTCATTATCATGGTACCAACATGCATCTCATCATCTAGAAAATAACAAAATATCATATTTTTTATTTTACTTCATCTTGCATAAGCCACACGCCAAAAATGAGAAAATAATATCACCTTGATATTATAAAAAAATTACATTCATTCATTATTTCATTACTCCTCTTCATGCATCATGAAGAAACAAAAACAAAAGTCATTCATTCTCATGCATCTCAAAAACAGTTCCTTCAAGCGTCATAAAGAACAAAAACAAAAGTCATTTATTCCTCTCACATCCATCTCAAGGGCGTTAATCCTCTCACATGCATTAAAACAAAATTAGGATTTGCTTCATTTTCTTCTATTCTTGCATTATTCATCATCCAATAGTTTTTTTGTTGTTTTGTTAGCCTCTCACTCTAGTTGAACTTTAAAAAATAAAAAAATAAAAAATCACACACTTGCTTAAGGTATCATTATGCATTCCATTCACCTGCATCATTGTCTGTGTACAACATCCATATGTTCATGCATTCTGCTTTATTCAAATAATTTTTCCAAAAAATAAAAAATGAAACTCATAAGTTTTTTGACATGCTGTTTGATGAGAGATGAAGCCTTCTTGAAAATATATTTTAATTGATTCCTCTTCCTTGGAAAATGTGGCCATACCCTAACTTGATTCACCAACAACAAGTTCTTCACTCTTCATCCTACCACATTTATGGAAACCACCTACCCACTTAACCATTCAACGGAATTCACCAATAACTCATTCACCATCATGGTCACTACAATATTGACCATATCATAGGCTTGACCCTTAGCCACTGCGTGCCCCACCAAGGATACCAGCCAGCATATATCTCACACCCGTGATAAGAAGCTTAAATGTCTATCTTGTTAACTTGTGTGGTTTTGACAATTAAAATTGTTCTATCTTAAGCGGTGTTAACTCTCCATGAAGCATTTGCAAAATAAACTAACATAACATGGGTGTTTACCGTTGTTTGAGTCAGTTATACTACCCCCATCTTTCCACCACTTCCAAAACCAGACCCAACCATTCATAAAAGGCCCAGTCCCAACAAGAGTATTTCATTCGCTTTCCCCCAGTGATGAAATTTCACGACTAGCACTTTGTATGCTCCATACTAGGGCAGACTAGTAATGATCACTAAGATTTTCTGTCGGCATTCTAAACACTCGTGCAAGTCCTTTGAGTAAAAAAACAAAAGAAATCCAAAAAAGAAAAGCCCGTTAGGTTGAAAACTCATAAGAGCAATCTAAGCAAAAATTAGGGCATAAAAAAATAATAATAAAGAAAAAGCAAATATATTAAAATGAAGTTCTGTCCTATAGTTACAATTTTGAGGAAATAAGCAATCATGTTTTGAAGTGAAGCTTGGCAACTTTCCCACATCCTAAAAAGAGAAATACCCTTTGCCACCCACTTCGAGCCAAAAAATCAAAAATCTTTCAAACACCTTAGACAAGGATCAATCCCATATCTAACAGCTCGCTCATCTCAAAGGAAAAAAGAAAAATCACAAAAAAAAAGTGAAATTAAAAAAAGGAGGATTGAAAAATCCTGAAAACCAAAGCGGTAGAAATTGTGAGCTGATACTTCACACCATCGAGCATATAAAAGATCATTGTCTGAAATAAACCCTCACACACTTCCTTTGGCCTAAGCATCCTATCCTCCATAAACCCTCAAATGCGCTCATTCTACCATGAAGCGCATAAAAGATTCTTTGTCTCAACCAACCCCGAACACTCTCACGAGCAAAATAATCATTTCCTTCATGAATCGTCAACCATTGGCCATATTACAATCCTAAGGCCTATTCTGATCAGTGATTGGTTGCTTCCATTTTTCTCAAAGCTTATACTCTAGGACAAAATAATCAGAATAATTTATTTACTCAAAAAAAAACAAAGAGAAAAATATTATTACAAAAAAACAAGAAAAAAGAAAAAAAAAACTTAAAAGGGCTTGCACGCTCGAAGATAACAGTGATCATCAACAAAGTGAATTTTCATCGAACCAAAAACTCTTGACTGTCTTAGCTTGTGGAATCCTTCCCAATGAAAACCCTAAATCCCTACTAAAGCAGTTACTTGACTTATCATATCAAAATGGGGCAATCCCCCACCCTCCATTCCACTCAAACTCAAGGAGATTTTTTTTAGCATCCCTAAAATACCCTCATCTTTCATCCCGTTCATATACTACACTCATGTAGTTGTACCAGACTAATTTCCAAACCATTATTCTAACTTTACACCCTGTCACAATCCCACTCGAGATGGGGCAATCTTCACCTTTCATGGATTGGGGCAACCTTGTCCTCTTATACACCGGGGCATCATATCCCTCGGCCCGAAAGAATCCTTCTACCTCCCATTCCATTCATTCCTAGCCACGCGTCACCCCAATACCTGCATAGTTCCCAATCCCTCAACCAGTCTATATCTTTAGTTGTCATTGTCCTCCCTAGACAAAGGCAGACTGTTTCACTCCCCACTATTTGAAGTCAAAATTGGGGCGGTCAAACATTTTTACCTTGGGGCAAGCTTATCTCTCATAAGTTTGAGCCAATAAACCTCATCCTCCACTTCACTCATGTGTCACACTTGACTATACCCTACATTTCTTGAACCCTGAGTCAACTGGCACATTCATTTGCATTCGCACCGTTTTTTCATATTTATTAAGCAAATGCTTCAAAGGGAGAGACACACAATAATGACAATCCCTCTAAGTTAACATCTTAGACTTGAAAGCTTAGCCACCATGGGTCATCATAACCAAATGAGAACCCATCTGC
Source organism: Astragalus membranaceus (assembly GCA_039519185.1). Taxonomy (NCBI): domain Eukaryota; kingdom Viridiplantae; phylum Streptophyta; class Magnoliopsida; order Fabales; family Fabaceae; genus Astragalus; species Astragalus membranaceus. The sequence continues at coordinate 120,228,736 of CM076850.1, forward strand.
AAATACACATCTCGATCTCTAGAAATGACACTAATACATTGCTGCAAGCCACACTTTTCAAGATGACAATCTTGAGCTTACCAGAGTTCAAGTCCAAGCCATCAAAAATCTTTCTTCCAAGGAACGATCAATTCAAAATGTTCAGCTCTCTGTTTCCAGCATCAAAAGTTTCGTTTCACATCAAACATGTTTGCATCCTTACAAAAACAAAAAAGTGTTGTTACCAACAAATCATGCATTATACATGTCCTCATTATTCTAGAATTAAAACCATGCATCTGATCATACCCATCACAACTCTTTCATACAAGTATTGTACATGCATTCACATTCCACTTGTTTTGCCTACACAATTTTGCTTCTTGTGCATTACGCATTGCGTATGCGGGCATGCATCGCCACACATAACATGTATCGCTTCAATAAAAATGCCAAATGTCGGTCCCATCATTATCAAAAGTCTGTCTACATCCCAATCAATCACATCATCGCACCATATATTTAGGCATTTCCTTTTGTTCACCATAGCGTTTGCATCAAAATATTACGTATCCATCACATTCACATTCTCATTTCATGCATTCATCAAATACCAAAAAGGCAATAAAGCAGAAAGACAAAAAAAAAACCTCCCACCTCCCACCAAACATCCAATCATTGCATCATACAACATCAAGTCATGCGGCTACCACAACCCTTCATCTAAGCATTACGTGTGCACGTTCATTCATTCATTCATTCATTTATTCATGAAAAGGAGCAAAACAAGAGAAAACCAAAAAGGCGAAAATCATCCACATTGCACCCGTTCCTCCCACCAAACATCCAATCATTGCATCATACAACATCAAGTCATGCGGCTACCACAACCCTTCATCTAAGCATTACGTGTGCACGTTCATTCATTCATTCATTCATTTATTCATGAAAAGGAGCAAAACAAGAGAAAACCAAAAAGGCGAAAATCATCCACATTGCACCCGTTACTCCCACCAAAGCATAGATCATCCCATCATGCAATCAACAGTACGTTTGCATTCACATGTTATCGACATGCGCATACACAACTCATCAGTTTTTGTTCCCGACCAACTCCAGCACCCACAATTCACGGGCTTTTGTAGTCCATTTTCTTTTGCATTGCACATTCATCACATTGCACGAATACATATAACATTTGTTTGCTTCGATAGATGTCCAAGTGTCGGTCTCATCGTTGCCCCCCAAAAAAAAGAGTTTTTTTGACATTACTAATCATATCTTTATACCATGCATGGCATTCGCATCAAAGCATTATATTTGCATCACATCCACACTTCGCATTTCATACACTCATTATATACCAAAAAAAAAAAGAAAAGAAAAAAAAAAGGAAAAATTGCTCATTCCATTACATTCATCATTAATCAGCACAATCACATTCATATCTTATCTGCATTCACATACGTTGTTTGTCAACCTCCATGTTCCGTCAACTTCAACTCACATCATCTGCCACATTTCATTCATCATACCACCAAATATCGATCATTGCACATGCTTACACTGCATGCACGCATACATCATCCATTGCATCCTCAAATGCGGTCAAATATAGATATTTGTATCCGTCAAGATAGATTCAAATTATAATGTTAGCACTGAGCCTAGCATCAGCCTTTTAGACCCCCAGCGGTCCTTCAGAGCCCAAGCGCTCCTTCAGACCATCAATGGTCCTTCAATCCAGATTGCACGTCGCGTTATCGAGCAACCGACGGATCATCCGGCCCCAGACCCTTCAGACTAGCTGTGTCCGCCTAAAAAACACAGTGCACGTCCTTCGAGGCGCGCAAATCAGGTCAACGACCCGACCTTGCCCCCATGGCCGCTCGAAAAAGGCCACCCCCAAGCAGACCGTTTTACTAGTACCGTTGCTAGTTTGCGCTCCATCAGACCCATTGGTCCATCAGGCTTAGGCATGCCCTTCAGACCTCGTCGGTCCTTCAGAGCCAAGCATCGACTGCGAATTAGACCAACAGAGCCCAGTGCTCCTTCGGATCCCCGGTGATCCTTATTTACTTTTGTTCTATGTCAACCCTTTTTTTTTCAAGAATTTCTAAAAAAAAAAATAAAAAAAATAGTCTTGACAAAATTAGTGTCTTTTATCTTTATTTCTATTTTACTCGATAAATTTGGAAACTCTTCATACTTTGTAGTAAAATATAAATAAAGAGGGGCAGCTGTCATACCCTAATTTTGTCCGTTAGATTAATGCGATTCGTTTTTCTAAAATAATAACAATAATCTTGTAGACATTTGTTTTTTATCGGTTTCTTGTTTCATTTTCAAAAAATCCCAAAAAAACATGTTCCATGGTGCACGCGTATTATTTTTAGTCGCATACGCGCGTTAGTCTTAACATTTTTGCATTGTTGCGTGCACATGTTATTTCTAACCACATACGCGTGTCATTCCTAATCGTATGTGTGTCGTTACTCTCTTTGCGCGCGCGTGTTCGCCTCTCGTCGTGTACGCATTTTTCGGTGCCCGTTGTTTATTGTTATCATTATTTTACTACTAATGATACTGTTTTTTAAAAAAAAACAAGTGCAAAGAAATAAAAGAATCTATAGATAATTAGCTGTCCAGTTTTTATATATTTACAATATAACCCAAAAAGTCAAATTTGTTACAAATGAGGACAAAAAAAAAAGTAAAAAAGATACAAAAAATTAAAACAAAGGTGAAAAAAACAACAGGCAGCGCTGCTGCCCTTGTTGTTGCTGTGGCAGGAGTTCATTTTGGCTACCAGCTCAAACTTATTTCTCCTTGTTCCTTGCTGTCTTCCCATTTTTGGCACCAACAATACTATCTTCTGCTACAGCAGTACCACCACTCCTGGGCTGTTTTGTTTTGGCTCTGCAGAATTTGTCTCCAAAAGATTTGATACACTGCTTTGCACCCACAACTACACCACACATATTGGACTATAAACACAATAAGCAGCAACAGTAACCAGGGGGACGCACAAAAAAACACAGGCTCACAATCACTGAGAACAAACACACAATACTCATTCAAAATGAAAAGGGGAAAACAGAGAATGAAAAAAGGGGAACCTGAGAAAACATACAAATGAGAGAGGAGAGGGGCGAGAACCACTGAACCTCCCCACCACCGGGGCGCCGCCGCCATTTTCGCACCACATCATCAACCAACAGCCACCACCATGAACTATATCCACAAAATCATCATCTCCATCGTCCTCTCTCCCATCGCTCCCTCCGCCGCTGTCACTACAACCACAACCACCTCTCTCACCTCCCCTTCACGTGCTCCCTCTTCTCCACGACCGCCGTGAATCTCAGCCACCAAAACCACCACCATCACCGTACACCCACAACCCATCACCAACAACCCCCCCTTCGTAAACGCACCACCACCGAAGCTCCGCCTCAACCGCCACCCCTCCACCGTGAAACCCATCGCGTCCTCCCATACCACCACGTTTCCCTCTCCACCACAAACCGCCTCACGCCCATCTCTCTCCTCGCGAATCACTCCTACGGCGTCTTCTTTTTCCCTTCACCGGCGCCACCACCATGGCTCCCTCCGGCGAAGACCAGCGCCTCTCACCTCTCCCTCCGTTCCACTCGGTCTCTCCCTCCGTTCCACTCGGTCTCTCCCTCCATAGCCATCACGCGGTTCCTCTCTCTGTTGAGTTTGCACTCTCTCTCCTTCTGTTTTCAGAGAAACGGCGCTGGGTTTGAAAGTGAAAGGAAAATATGATGGATTAGGGTTCTTTGATGGTGTACGATGGGCTTTTCAATGTTTGTGTCTTTTTTTGTTAATTTTCGTTTTACTGGGCCACTAATCGCACCCCTGGTTTACGTCGCGCACCCCTTCCCTCTCTTTCTCAATCATATTAATCTTCACACCCCCTGTTTTACCACGTACACATCCCTACACGGCCCATGCTTTTTTTTAAAAAAGAAAACGCAGCCCAGTCTATAAAAACCAGCTGGGCTCACTGCTTACACCCGTTTTTTAAAATACAACATTCGTTGCTATTCACACCTCTTTTTGATAATACAACACCCCTGTTAATTATATTTCTTTTATTACAATTCATTTTGTTTTTTTATTATTATATCATAATGCTTTCAAACTAATATTTTTCTTCCAAACAATCCAACTCACAAAAAATGAGTTATTGTTGATGGTCACTCCGAGTTCCGCTTGCTTGACCGTTAATAACAACTTTTGTTTTCAAACAGACCAAGAGTGACGACCACTCTGAGTTTTACTTGTTTGGTCATTACGAATGTCCATCCCAATTTCAAAATACTTAAAAAACACCAACACACAAATTTTTTCTACCAAGAACTACGTGTGATTTGATTCTCTACCAGAAGATACGTAGGAGCAGAGGGCGGCCGACATCTGTTAATTGCATTAATAAAAAACCTTTTTTTCTTCTTTTAATCCACTTCTCTTCTATTTCTCAAAAAGTACAAAAATAATTAACCGTTTAGCGAGTCTTTTATTATTATTATTATTGTTATTATTATTATTATTATTATTATTATTATTATTATTATTATTATTATTATTATTATTATTATAAGGGTAAAAAACATTATTTTTGAATTAATAAACGCTTACACGTTTAGTTAAAAGGTAACCTTCCTTAGGAAGGATGTCGTAGGGTGCTAATACCTTCCCTACGCATAAACGACTCCCGAGCCTAAATCTGGTCCGCAAGCCCCCTTTATCCACTCAATAGGGATTTTCCAATGTTTGCCCTTAAACTAAAACTTTGGTGGCGGCTTCATTCAAGAACTTCGAAGAATCCCCTCTTTCGGATTTTTCGGTCGCTACAACAACCAAACAAAAGTGAGGTAAAAAATAAAATGATAAGTGGTAACTACTCTTCTATAGTATTTATAGTATTTCTTAAAGAAGAGCTAAGGTCAAGAGCTAAAGTGAAGGAGAATGAAAAGATTGTAACATATCTCTATTAAAAACCTATAATAATTAGTACTAATAAAAATAATAATTTAGAGACATGAGAAGGCAACAAAAATTAAAACATCATTTAATGAATTAAGAGTAACCAATAAGCGAGAAATTTTTTTAAAATAATAATTAAAAAGGGAGAAAAACTCACAATTCATGAGTCAAGATTCTTTGATCTATAGATATAGATAGAATATTATAGAATATAGAAAGACAGATATATATATATATATATAAAAATATAAATATGAAATATTATATTATATTATATTGTTAGTTGTTATTATCAATTTCTATATTTCTATAAGAAAATTTCATTTTCATATACATATAGAAATAGTAAACTAATATTCCACTAAAAAATCATTTAATAAGTAAATCGCAAAAATGTTGAACTATATATATAACAAAAATTTAGAACTCTATTCTACTAAATAATGAGTTTATTTGTAATAATTATGTGTTCTATTTTCCACTAACTAATGAATATATTGGTAATTAAAGGAATCATTCATATTTTAATTACAAAATATCATTTTAATGTAAATATAAAATATTTTTTTTAATATTCCACTAAGAGAATCATTTAATAAGTTGGTGGCAATTATTAGCTTTCATTAAAATTAAATTTCTCTTCATTTCTAAATTTTAAATAAATATTTTAATAGATAAAATTCGTGAGAAAAATTGTGTAGGCTCCATTGGGGTTTCCAATATTCCACTTAAAAAATCATTTAATAAGTAAATCGCAAATATTTTCTTTCATTAAAATAAAAGTCTTCTTTATGTCTAAATTGAAAAATAAAGGAAAACGATGCGGAGCATCTAGAGGATCCAAAAAATCTTCCTTTAAAAATATATATATATATATATATATATATACATATATATATATATATAATTATGTTGATATGAATATAATATTAAGTAATAATTTAATTTCCCTAAGAGCAAATTTTAATAAGTTAGTGTACTATTACGTGTTTTCCACTAAAAATGTTGAACTAAATATATAATAAAAATTTAGAACTCTATTCTACTAAATAATGAGTTTATTTGTAATAATTATGTGTTCTATTTTCCACTAACTAATGAATATATTGGTAATTAAAGGAATCATTCATATTTTAATTACAAAATATCATTTTAATGTAAATATAAAATATTTTTTTTAATATTCCACTAAGAGAATCATTTAATAAGTTGGTGGCAATTATTAGCTTTCATTAAAATTAAATTTCTCTTCATTTCTAAATTTTAAATAAATATTTTAATAGATAAAATTCATGAGAAAAATTGTGGAGGCTCCATTGGGGTTTCCTTTACATATATACAAGTGAAGTTTCTAGTGAAGTTTGATTTCAACTTATTAATCTTAATATATATATATATATATAAAACTAATTTTTATTTATTTTATAATAACTAAACAAAAAAATTATGACAATAATTTAGAATGAATAATAAATAATATTTTGATACTTAATAGTGTATTAGTTACAAAAATGAAAAATTACTTAATAATAGAAAGCTATTTTATAGAAAGCTTTTTCTATTACAACCTTTTATTACATCTACTATATATATATATATATATATATATATATATATATATATATATATATATATATATATATTTGAACTTAAATTTTAAGTTTTCAATAAAGTTTGATTTGAACTTATTAATTTTTATAAATAAATAAACATTATAGTAAATAATATATATATATATATATATATATATTTCTTTATATTACGTCGATTACATCAAAAAAATAACTTACTAATAGTACAACGTAGAATATTGCTATTCATATCTTTTTGTTTAGAATGTGACTATTCATTTGCATTGTACTCCTAAATTAAACAATTTTTTCAATTAATTATATAATGAATCAAAAATTCAAAAGTTTTTATTTTTTGGTTAGAACGTAAGGTATGGCTATTCATTTTTGTTTGTTTTATCACTTAATTATATGGTAAATAATATATATATATATATATATAGATATATGTATATATTATAATAAGTAAAACTCGTGAGAAGTATTTTGTTCTTAAACATATTTAATTAGTTAAAATTAAAATATCATTTTCATATAGATATAAATATCTAATTAATATTCCACTATCATTGAATAAGTTAGTGACAATTATGTTCTTTAATTGAAATTAAAGTTTTTTTATGTCTAACTTATGAATAAATATTTTAATACATAAAAATATTGAGAAAAATTGTGGAGCTTCCTTTGGGGTCTCCTTTACATATATAGATATATATATATATATATATATATATATATATATATATATATATAGATAGTCAAGGTTATTACGCATATTATTTTCTACTTGAATAATCTCACTATTTTCTACTTGAATAATCTCACTATTTCTACCGGTGAACAAAAGCGGATTTACCTAATGTGGGGGTAAATCCGATTTTTTATTTATTTAGGGGAATCAGATTTATCTTTTTTAGGTAAATCCGTTTTGTTATTTTCCAAAGCGGATTTATCTACCCAATAGGTAAATCCGACTGTTATACCCTAATTTTGTCCGGCTAATTTCAAATAAAGGAAAAAAACAATATCAAAACTTTTTCTGTTGTGGATACCCAATTTTAACCGGTTTTTCACTTTTTAGAAAAAATAACAAAAATATGTTTTTTTGCGTATATTCGATTCCTAGTCCCTCGAATAGGTCGTTTCTGTTACCAAGTGGCTCCAGTCTCAAGAGGGGGGGGGGGGTGAATTGAGATTTAAAAGCTTTTCAGATCTTTTGAAAATGTTTTTCCCCTTTTCAATGACTTAGATCAATTTTCGCGCAGGTTAAGTGGAAGCGAAGGAATTAGAATATAAAGCAGTAAAGTGGTATAACAGTAAAGCAGGAAAGCAGTAAAGCACGCAGAGATTTATCCTGGTTCGGTCACCTCCTAGTGACCTACGTCCAGTCCTCACACCCTTGTGAGATTTTCCACTAACACAACAAGGCTTACAGGTGCCTTGGAAAACCTTTACAGACTCAGGCACTCTCCTCCTAGGATACCCCACCTATAGAGAGCCCTCAGATCTAATATAACAATAACAAGAGATACCCCACCCCTGTTATAATCAACTGCCCTAGAAAGATACCCCACTTCCTAGTACATGCAGCTACCCTAGAGAGATACCCCACTCCCTAGAACAAAACACAACAATTAAATAATAAACAATTGTAAATGCAGAAATACCTCTAGTGTAGGCAGATATTACAACTTGAAGAATACAACCCCAACTAACTCTTAGCAACAGATCAGCTCAGACAGACCGACGGTACTTGACGAGCAAAAGAATAAGCGTGAAGAGTTTTCTCAAAAGTTTTCTGTTTCATACAAGTGGGTTGAGTTGTGTGTTGTGTGTAATGAATCGTGAAGCACTGCCTATTTATAGGCTATGAGGAATTCATTTTTACGTTGAAAATAGTGTAGGAATCGATTCTTTGTTAAAATGTATTTGATCTAGGAATCGATTTATTTAGGTGAGGAATCGATTTATCTTTGTTTGGAAAATATGGGAAATCGATTCTTGAGTGCCATGGAAAGCTAGGAATCGATTCTATACTTAGTGAAAATATGTAGGAATCGATTTTCAGCTTGCCTGAGACAAGTGGGAATCGATTCTCAGTTATGTGCAAAAGGTTGGGAATCGATTCTTCCCTTAAAAAATATTTGGCTCAGAAATCGATTTGTGTATTGAAAAACATGGCCTGACAATCGATTCTATCTTTTCTATTTTACCTGAAAATCGATTTTGATATTTGTTTATGCATGAGGAAATCGATTTTGTTATTTTAAAGTTGATAGAAATGTTTACGTAAATATGCATGCAACTTTAAAAAACTTTGTGAGTGTGTGAGACTTCGAGATACGAGCTGACCTTTGAAAGAGCTTACACTTTTTCCTAAGACACACCCAAACCCTAAGGACTACCCTTATATTTAAGGACTACCCTTAAACTTGAATCTTCAGTTCTTGGCTTGCTTGTCTTGGATTGTGACTTTGACGTTTAGTCACTTTTATTGACTTTGACCGTCAATCTTACCTTTGTCTTTTTCATCATCAAAACACATCCTGCAATATCAGGTTACCTGCAACACAAGGTATCCACATTCTCCCCCTTTTTGATGATGACAAAACATTAACTCATCTCAAGGTGGGAGGTTGGTTAGTTTAAACAGATAATGTATATGATACTCCCCCTATCATGATGCTCCCCCTGTTTTATCGACTGTATGCAAGTAAATGCAAATGCATGCTGAATATTAAAACTTTATTCTAAATACTAAAAACTCTATTCTTCTCCCCCTTTTTGTCATGATCAAAGAGGGCAACGTGTAATAAAATGCGAATCTAACAGCATGAAGAGGAATCAATGATTCCAAGTTCTCTTCGAATGAAGAAAAAGTTTTCTTTTTGTAAAGGTTTTGTAAAAATATCAGCTAGCTGTTTTGCCGATTCCACAAATTCGATTACACAATCCCCTTTTTGGACATGATCTCTAAGAAAATGGTGTCTTATCTCTATGTGCTTGGTCCTAGAGTGTTGGACGGGGTTCTTTGTAAGATTGATAGCGCTGGTATTGTCGCATTTTATAGGGATATGATCTAGATCTATACTGTAACACCCTGAAATTAATTAAATAGTTATTTAGTATTTAGTTAATTAATTAAATAGGAGTTGGTGATAGAAATAATAATAATAATAATAATAATAATAATAATAATAATAATGATAATAATAATAATAATAATAATATTGGGTGGTCTTAATTATTTAGAGGGTGGTGATATTTAATTATTCAAATGGGCTTAAGTGGATGGAGGCCCGTGATCCAGGCCCAGGGTTGGCTTAGGCGTATGTGACTAGGGGTTGGGGAGAGGCGCCTCACTTGAGAAAAAGAGGGAAGGGGCGTGAAAAGAAAAGAGAAGAAAACGTGAAGGAGAGAAAAAGAAAAAGAAAACGCAAAGGAGAGAAAGAAAGAGAAGAAAAATAGCGCAAGGGAGAGGAGAGGAGAAGAGAGAGGCGCAAATCCCAAGGAGGAGAAGAGGAGCTCAGTTGCTGTGGTTACTCGGTGTGCACGTGGAGGGGTCCCTTTCTTCGGTGAAACTAAGGTAAGGGTGGGTCTTGCCTTATAATAGGGAGCATAATGGGATGTATGTAGGGGTTAGGTCCTATGTCCTGTTTATATTGATTTTTATGTTGTTTATGATATATGAGTATGTTGTTGTTATTGTTGTTGCCCGTTGTGATGATATGCGAATTGTTGCTCTGAAAGGTGAATTCCGAATAGCGTGCTAAGTGCTCGAATAAATGTATAATATGTAATTTGATGTTGGTGGTGTGATTGGTGTGTAATTTGATGAATTGTACTACTCAAAAGATTCGGTTGTTATGTTATAGGCGCATAGGGCGCCATATGAGCAGGTGTTGTTGTTGCTGGATTTAATGTTTTAAGTGTTGTAGGCGCATAAGGTGCCATGGTTGTGATTTTAGTGTTGCTGGAAACGGTTGTTTGGGTGCGGAATTAGGCGCCCTTGAGTGGGTGGCCCTGCGCCAAGTTTTGACGTTGTTGGAATTTTGGCCACGGAAGTAGGCGCCCTTGTGCTAGGCGCCCCGTGCCAAATTATTGTGTTTTGGCTAAGTGTATTTTGTGTTGTGTTTGTGTGCCATGTGCTAAGTGCATTTTATGTTGTGTTTGTGTGCCAAGTGCCAAGTCAGTGCGTGTTGGTGATGTTTTGGTGTGGGTGTGTGCATAGGGCCTAGGGCGCCATGGTGATGGTGATGATGGTTGTCTATATGATTTTGGTGATTTCGAATAAAATTGACTTTTGGGTGAGTGAGGATTTTAGATGGTGGAAAAGAAATATAATTTTGATGTTTTTAAAATTGAGAAAAATTGATGTTTGGGCTGAATTTGTGTAAAAATCTGGTTCTGGCACTGTTCTGGGCGCCAGGCGCCCTGTGCTGGGCGCCAAGGGCGCTGTGTGTGTGGCTGGGCAGTGTGGCGCGCGCCTGGGCGCTGGGCGCCTGCTGTGCGTGTGTGTGTTGCACGCCTGGGCGCTGGGCGCCTGCTTGCGTGCGTGTGTGTGTGGCGCGCGCCTGGGTGCTGGGCGCCTATTGTGCGCGCGGGCGTGCGTGTGTTGCGCGCTGGGCGCCAGTGCGCGTGTTGCCTGGGCGCTGGGCGCCTAAGGCGCCAGTTTTCAGCAGTGTTGCCTAATTTTTCCTAAATTTGTTTTTAACGTAACTTTTGACTCGGGTGTCCGTTTTAGGTGGTTCAAAGTGCGTTACGACGCTCATTTAATTGTCTATCTGTTTGTCCAGGCCAAAACCAAAACTTAATATTTTTCCCCGGTCGTTTTCTGAAAGTCCCAAGTGACTGTGTACTAGTTGTTGTTTGGATTTGAAATCGCTACTGTTCCTTTTAAATAAAATGTTGGTGTTCTTCGTGAGATTAAGGTACCGTTCCTTGTATTTTAAATGGTGTTGTTACGGTGAAAGTAATGTGTTGTGTAACAGTGTGGTATGCAAATATATATATGGTGTATGTTATTATTGGTGAATGGGGTCTGTGATCCTCTATTGGGTGTTGGTGAATTAAACAAACTGTTGGTGAATATGCTATGGCATACTTTTATTTGGTGGTTCTGGTGTGTGATGCATTGTCATGGTGTCGCATAATCATATGCATGATTTTGGTGAATAGGCTTCGGCCTCGGGCTTCGGCCTTATTATAAATTTTGGTGAATGCCCTCAAGGCTCATTTTTGGTGAATGGATCCACATGCATATGCCCAGTGGAGTTTTGGGTTGCATCTCATACATTAAACATACAGTTGGCGAATGTCTTGGTGATTATTTATTTGGTGATTGTTTGGTGAATATTTAGTTGGTGATGAAATGGTGATTATTTTCGATTGACTGAACTGGTGATTAAAGTGAATATTGCTGTGATTGATGTAGTCCTGTATTTGTACATACTACTCCTTATGTACTTTATTATAGGGTTTGAGACTCACCCCTTTTTGTTGATTTTTACCTTACAGGTAACCGTACTTGAAGGCCTTGACCTTCATTCCTTTGAGTTCGAGTCGCTCTGATACGTAGCACCTGGGGGGCGTCTTATTAGATAGTGATTTTGTCTTGTACGACTTGTTGGATTTTATTTTAGCGTTGTAACCGTATTTTTTGAGTAATGGCCCGCCCATGATGCCACGTAATGATTTTAATTTAAGTTAAACAAATGACGTGTTTTTGAAGTAAATGTAGCATTCCGTTTCAAAAAAAAAAAATTGTGTACTCTGATAATTGTTATAAATGAAAGGGGTAGAAACGGGTGTTACAAAGTGGTATCAGAGCAGTTCGGTCTGTCCGGCCGGTAGTCGAGTCGTCGTGTTGAGTAACATTGAGTTTGTTACTCGTTTCTGAATTCTGTTTTCTGTTGCAGTGCTAGAATGGCCAGACGGGACGATGCTGCACTTGCTGCTGCCTTGCAGGCTATAGCCGGGGTGATGGGTAATATACCCGGTGTTGTTAATGACGGGACGCGCAATTTGGCTACATTTCAGAGAGAGAACCCACCCACCTTTAAGGGTCGGTACAACCCGGATGGAGCATTGTCATGGCTGAAGGAGATAGAGCGGGTCTTTCGTGTCATGGAGTGTACTCCAGCTCAGAAAGTGAAGTTTGGGACTCATATGTTAACGGAGGAAGCTGAAGACTGGTGGATGGGAATGTTGCGAAGGTTGAGAGATACTGGTGAGGAAGTGACTTGGGAGGTTTTCACAAGAGAGTTCAAGAGGAAGTACTATCCTGAGGATGTGCGAGCCAAGAAAGAAGTGGAGTTTTTAGAGCTGAAGCAGGGAGACAGGACTGTGGCTGATTATGCCGCCAAGTTTGAGGAGCTGGCCCAATTTTGTCCTTATTATGCTAACGATGCCAATTCTGAATTTTCAAAATGTGTCAAGTTCGAGAGTGGTCTACGTCCTGATATAAAGAAAGCAATTGGATATCAAGAGGTTCGGGTCTTCGCTAGATTGGTTGATAAGTGTAGGATCTATGAGGAAGACAGTTCTGCTGCTTACAAGGCTGTGAAGGAGAAGAGAAATTCTCAGTTTAGGGGGAAGCCCTATGAGGTTTCAGGTGGTAAGGGCAAGGGAGAGGAGAGTTCGGGCAGGAAGCCAAGTGGGGGAGACGCTACTGCGGGCATTGTGTGTCACAAGTGTGGAAAGCCGGGACATAAGAGTCCCGATTGCATGACCTTCAAGTGTTTCAAGTGTGGCAAGGAAGGCCACGTAGCTGCTAAGTGCGAGAAGAGAGACGTTGTTTGCTACAACTGTGGGGAGATGGGACATATTAGTACCAAGTGTTCCAAGCCGAAGAAAGAGAAGTCTAGTGGGAGGGTGTTTGCCTTGGTGGGCACTGAGTCTACTGAAGAATGATGATCATTTCGGAGGTATGTGTTTCGTTAGAGTTTTCCGCTAAATCTATTGTCGATACTGATGCCGCTCATTGTTTTAATACTGCTGAATGTTGTGAATGCTTAAGTCTTGTGTTGTTTTCTCCGATTGGTCTTATGTTGCTTGGTGTGTTCTTGTGTACCTTGTCGACCTTCGACAGAGACCTTGTTGCGAGTTTTGTTGTTTGTCGTTGGGTGAATTAATTGTAATCGTGGGTACGGACTAGTTAGAGCATAACCGTGAGGATGTCAATTGTCGTAGCCAGCCGGTGAGTTAGGGAGATGTTGATGCGAATCTTCGAGGACGAAAATAATCTAAGTGGGGGAGAGTTGTAACACCCCGAAATTAATTAAATAGTTATTTAGTATTTAGTTAATTAATTAAATAGGAGTTGGTGATAGAAATAATAATAATAATAATAATAATGATGATAATAATAATAATAATAATATTGGGTGGTCTTAATTATTTAGAGGGTGGTGATATTTAATTATTCAAATGGGCTTAAGTGGATGGAGGCCCGTGATCCAGGCCCAGGGTTGGCTTAGGCGTATGTGACTAGGGGTTGGGGAGAGGCGCCTCACTTGAGAAAGAGAGGGAAGGGGCGTGAAAAGAAAAGAGAAGAAAACGTGAAGGAGAGAAAAAGAAAAAGAAAACGCAAAGGAGAGAAAGAAAGAGAAGAAAAATAGCGCAAGGGAGAGGAGAGGAGAAGAGAGAGGCGCAAATCCCAAGGAGGAGAAGAGGAGCTCAGTTGCTGTGGTTACTCGGTGTGCACGTGGAGGGGTCCCTTTCTTCGGTGAAACTAAGGTAAGGGTGGGTCTTGCCTTATAATAGGGAGCATAATGGGATGTATGTAGGGGTTAGGTCCTATGTCCTGTTTATATTGATTTTTATGTTGTTTATGATATATGAGTATGTTGTTGTTATTGTTGTTGCCCGTTGTGATGATATGCGAATTGTTGCTCTGAAAGGTGAATTCCGAATAGCGTGCTAAGTGCTCGAATAAATGTATAATATGTAATTTGATGTTGGTGGTGTGATTGGTGTGTAATTTGATGAATTGTACTACTCAAAAGATTCGGTTGTTATGTTATAGGCGCATAGGGCGCCATATGAGCAGGTGTTGTTGTTGCTGGATTTAATGTTTTAAGTGTTGTAGGCGCATAAGGTGCCATGGTTGTGATTTTAGTGTTGCTGGAAACGGTTGTTTGGGTGCGGAATTAGGTGCCCTTGAGTGGGTGGCCCTGCGCCAAGTTTTGACGTTGTTGGAATTTTGGCCACGGAAGTAGGCGCCCTTGTGCTAGGCGCCCCGTGCCAAATTATTGTGTTTTGGCTAAGTGTATTTTGTGTTGTGTTTGTGTGCCATGTGCTAAGTGCATTTTATGTTGTGTTTGTGTGCCAAGTGCCAAGTCAGTGCGTGTTGGTGATGTTTTGGTGTGGGTGTGTGCATAGGCGCCTAGGGCGCCGTGGTGATGGTGATGATGGTTGTCTATATGATTTTGGTGATTTCGAATAAAATTGACTTTTGGGTGAGTGAGGATTTTAGATGGTGGAAAAGAAATATAATTTTGATGTTTTTAAAATTGAGAAAAATTGATGTTTGGGCTGAATTTGTGTAAAAATCTGGTTCTGGCACTGTTCTGGGCACCAGGCGCCCTGTGCTGGGCGCCAAGGGCGCTGTGTGTGTGGCTGGGCAGTGTGGCGCGCGCCTGGGCGCTGGGCGCCTGCTGTGCGTGTGTGTGTTGCACGCCTGGGCGCTGGGCGCCTGCTTGCGTGCGTGTGTGTGTGGCGCGCGCCTGGGCGCTGGGCGCCTGTTGTGCGCGCGGGCGTGCGTGTGTTGCGCGTTGGGCGCCAGTGCGCGTGTTGCCTGGGCGCTGGGCGCCTAAGGCGCCAGTTTTCAGCAGTGTTGCCTAATTTTTCCTAAATTTGTTTTTAACGTAACTTTTGACTCGGGTGTCCGTTTTAGGTGGTTCAAAGTGCGTTACGACGCTCATTTAATTGTCTATCTGTTTGTCCAGGCCGAAACCAAAACTTAATATTTTTCCCCGGTCGTTTTCTGAAAGTCCCAAGTGACTGTGTACTAGTTGTTGTTTGGATTTGAAATCGCTACTGTTCCTTTTAAATAAAATGTTGGTGTTCTTCGTGAGATTAAGGTACCGTTCCTTGTATTTTAAATGGTGTTGTCACGGTGAAAGTAATGTGTTGTGTAACAGTGTGGTATGCAAATATATATATATATATATGGTGTATGTTATTATTGGTGAATGGGGTTTGTGATCCTCTATTGGGTGTTGGTGAATTAAACAAACTGTTGGTGAATATGCTATGGCATACTTTTATTTGGTGGTTCTGGTGTGTGATGCATTGTCATGGTGTCGCATAATCATATGCATGATTTTGGTGAATAGGCTTCGGCCTCGGGCTTCGGCCTTATTATAAATTTTGGTGAATGCCCTCAAGGCTCATTTTTGGTGAATGGATCCACATGCATATGCCCAGTGGAGTTTTGGGTTGCATCTCATACATTAAACATACAGTTGGCGAATGTCTTGGTGATTATTTATTTGGTGATTGTTTGGTGAATATTTAGTTGGTGATGAAATGGTGATTATTTTCGATTGACTGAACTGGTGATTAAAGTGAATATTGCTGTGATTGATGTAGTCCTGTATCTGTACATACTACTCCTTATGTACTTTATTATAGGGTTTGAGACTCACCCCTTTTTGTTGATTTTTACCTTACAGGTAACCGTACTTGAAGGCCTTGACCTTCATTCCTTTGAGTTCGAGTCGCTCTGATACGTAGCACCTGGGGGGCGTCTTATTAGATAGTGATTTTGTCTTGTACGACTTGTTGGATTTTATTTTAGCGTTGTAACCGTATTTTTTGAGTAATGGCCCGCCCATGATGCCACGTAATGATTTTAATTTAAGTTAAACAAATGACGTGTTTTTGAAGTAAATGTAGCATTCCGTTTCAAAAAAAAAAAATTGTGTACTCTGATAATTGTTATAAATGAAAGGGGTAGAAACGGGTGTTACATATACCATAGTCAAGAAGTTGTTGCTTCATCCAGAGGATTTGTGCACAACAACTCCCTGCTGCAACATATTCTGCTTCAGCAGTTGACAGTGCGACACTGACTTGTTTCTTACTGTGCCATGAGACTAATGCACTACCTAGTATGTGACATGTTCCACTAGTGCTTTTTCTGTCCAACTTACATCCTGCAAAGTCAGAATCTGAATATCCAATAAGGCTACATGTGGCGCCTTTTGGGTACCATAGACCAACATTTTGAGTGCCTACCAGATATCTCATTATTCTTTTGACAGCTACTAAATGTGACTCTTTTGGATTTGCTTGATACCTAGCACACATGCAAACACTAAACATGATGTCCGGTCTACTAGCAGTTAAGTAGAGAAGAGAGCCAATTATACCTCGATATTTGCTTAATTCTACTGGTTTACCTTCTTCATCTTTGTCTAAGTAGCATGAGGTGCTCATTGGTGTGGACATTTCTTTTGCTTTGTCCATCTCGAATCTTTTGAGTAGTTCTTTGCAGTACTTTGATTGAGATATGAAGATGCCGTTGGTTGTTTGTTTTATTTGAAGCCCAAGGAATAAGTTGAGTTCTCCCATCATTGACATTTCAAATTCATTCTGCATAATACTTGAAAATTCTTTGCAAAGCAATTCATTAGTAGCACCGAAAATAATATCGTCCACATAAATTTGCACGAGTAAGATGTCATCTTTTGACCTTTTTATAAAAAGTGTAGTGTCAACTTTTCCTCTTTGAAAATCATGATTGAGTAGAAATTTGCTCAATCTTTCGTACCAAGCTCTGGGAGCTTGCTTCAGACCATATAGAGCCTTTTTGAGTTTAAAAACATGGTCTGGTTTTTCGAAATTTTCAAAACCAGGAGGTTGTTCGACATATACTTCTTCTTGGATAAAACCATTTAAGAAAGCGCTCTTAACATCCATTTGATACAATTTAAAATCCATGATTGATGCAAAAGCAAGTAACATGCGAATAGCTTCTAATCTAGCTACAGGAGCATACGTTTCATCATAGTCTATTCCTTCTTCTTGATTATAACCTTTAGCAACTAGTCTAGCTTTGTTCCTGATTATTATACCTGATTCGTCTAGCTTGTTTTTAAACACCCATTTTGTGCCTATTATCTGGTGTTTATCAGGTCTAGGAACTAGATCCCACACTTCGTTTCTTTCAAACTGGTTTAACTCTTCTTGCATAGCAATAGTCCAATGTTCATCAACTACGGCTTCATCTATATTTCTAGGTTCAATTTGAGATACGAAGGCCATATGATTACATGCATTTCGAAGAGAGTTACGAGTAGTTACCCCTTTTGTTACATCACCTATGACATTTTCAAGCGAGTGATCCCTTGGGATTCTCCATTCCTTGGGAAGTTCACTGCTTGATCCTTCTCCTGATTTCTCTTGAGGGGTGGTTTTTGTTTCTTCTTCTTTCTTCTTCTCACCTATCTCTAACTCTTCAGGTTCATCTTCACCAAGGATTCTTCCTCTGTTGTTGTCACCATAAGTCACATGACCGCTTGATCTGGGGGTAAGAGTTAGGAACTTTGTAATATCTCCAGTCATGTGCTTTGAGCATCCGCTGTCAAGGTACCAATCTGACCCCCGTACCTTGAAGCATACCTGCATTGGTTCAAAACAAGGTTTTAGGTACCCAAATCTCTTTGGGTCCTTGTGGGTTAGTGTTTGGTATGGTCCTTTTGGGAACCCATACCTTTTTCATAGTTTGCTTACCTCTTGCCCTGCAAACAGAAGCTGTATGTCCAGGTATATCACAATGGTAACATCTAATATAAGGTTTAGTGGAAAACTTAGGTCTATGATGCATATTGCTTTTCACAAAATTATTTTTCTGAATTCTAAGATGTAATTTGGGTATTTTGTCTATTGTATATTCAAGCTTATTGATTTTCTTTTCATGTTCTATACATTTATCACATGCATAATTTTCTTTAACACACACAAGTTTATCATTTTCTTTCCTAAGTTCTAATTTTTCTTTAGTTAACACATTAACTTCATCTTGAAGGTTAGTAATGGTTTTCTTTGATTTATCTAAAGCCTTAGCTAATTTCATAGAATCATCATGCAATTCAGTGAAAGCTTCATATAAATCATCATATGCATTTTGTAAAGAGTCAGGGTTAGAAATTACCTCGTTTTCATTCTCGCTTTCATGATCAGCCATTAATGCAACTTGAGCTTCTTCATCTTCTGATTCATCTGATGAATCCATGCAGTTGTCTTCCCATGCGATGTAGGCTTTTCTTCCTTTGTTATTTTTGAGTGCCTTCTTTTCAGATTTGGAGTCCTTTTTCTGTAGATTAGGACATTCCATTTTCATGTGCCCGGGTTTCCCGCATTCATAACAAGTAGGAGGACCGGATGTACTTTCTTTGCTAGAGAATTTTTTTGATTTGAAGTTCTTCTTTGGATAGTTGTTGCCTTTCATGAACCTTTTGAACTTCCGAACCATAAGAGCCATATTCTCTTCATTTTCATCAATTTCGTCATCTGAGTTGTCACTATCATCAAATTGACTAGAACAAGATGCTTTTAGAGCCAAGCTTTTCTTTTTCTTATCTGTATTTTCGTACTCAGCTAGACGAGTGAGTTCTAGTTCATGCTCTTGAAGTTTACCGAACAGAGTAGCCAGAGTCATGGTAGCTAAATTTCTTGATTCAGCTATAGCAGTAACCTTAGGTTGCCATTCTCTATTCAGACATCTCAGAACTTTGTTGATTAGATCCTCTGCAGGAAATGACTTACCCAACAAGCTTAACTGATTCACAATGTGAGTGAACCTTTTCTGCATTTCTGGTATTGTTTCACCTGTATTCATTCTAAATAATTCGTACTCTCTGATAAGAGTATTTGTTCTTGCCCTTTTCACTTCATTTGTACCCTCATGAGTAACTTGGAGATTATCCCACATTTCTTGGGCAGATTTACAGTTTGAAACTCGAAAAAATTCATCAGGACTTAAAGCAGAAGTAATAATATTTTTGGCACGTAAATTATGTTGCACTTTTCTTTTCTCATCATCAGACCATTCATTTCTACTTTTAATAGTAAGAATACCATTTACTAAGTGTGTGGGGACATAGGGTCCTTTTTCCACAGCATCCCAAACATCTAAATCTACCCCTTCAATAAAGATTCTCATTCTTTCTTTCCAATATGCGTAATCTTTCCCGTTGAATCCCGGAGGACGGGTAAGAGAAGCACCCTCTTGCGTAGACCAACCTGAAGCCATTTCTCTTGAAGCTGCTAGGCCCTTTATACAAGAGTCTAGCTCTGATACCACTTGTTACCAAGTGGCTTCAGTCTCAAGAGGGGGGGTGAATTGAGATTTAAAAGCTTTTCAGATCTTTTGAAAATGTTTTTCCCCTTTTCAATGACTTAGATCAATTTTCGCGCAGGTTAAGTGGAAGCGAAGGAATTAGAATATAAAGCAGTAAAGTGGTATAACAGTAAAGCAGGAAAGCAGTAAAGCACGCAGAGATTTATCCTGGTTCGGTCACCTCCTAGTGACCTACGTCCAGTCCTCACACCCTTGTGAGATTTTCCACTAACACAACAAGGCTTACAGGTGCCTTGGAAAACCTTTACAGACTCAGGCACTCTCCTCCTAGGATACCCCACCTATAGAGAGCCCTCAGATCTAATATAACAATAACAAGAGATACCCCACCCCTGTTATAATCAACTGCCCTAGAAAGATACCCCACTTCCTAGTACATGCAGCTACCCTAGAGAGATGTAACATCCCCAAAATAATTAATGGAATTATTTGGGTGTTAACCCAATTAAACCAATTTAGTACTCAACTGGTAAATTTATCGGGTGCTAAAATTATTTAATTGTTGTCATCGGATCGTTAACCGGATAATACGGACCAAGGAAGTTTTGGAATCGAAATAAGAGATTTCGATCGATATGGTAATTTGACCGCGTTGCAACTTAAATATTAAATAAATATATAATTATGTGTATGTGTGTGCGTGTGAAAGGAGAAGAAAGAATTAAAAAGAGAAAAGAAAGGAATTGAAAGAAAGAAAGAAACTGAGAAACAGAGAGAAGAAAAGAGAGAAAGAAGAGAAAAAGAGAGAGATGGCGTGAGGGAGAAGAGAAGAGGGAGTGAGAGACTTCGCCGAAACGACTTCCGTCCAACACGAAAAATGTTCATCGCTACTTCCTCTTCGTTTTGGTACCAATTTCGTGACGATCAGCTCACTCTCTCTCACTTGGCCATTTTCGTTTTTTTTTTGGAGCTTTTGTGGGAAATCCGATTTTGGGTTGGTTTTGAAGGTTTAGGTTCGGTTAGGAGCGAACCCAAGGATGATGGATCGTTGATTGAGGTTCGATTGAAAGATTGGAAGCGAGTTGGGTGATTTGGGGTTTTGGTGAATAGTGTCATGGAGGTTAGAGGAAGAAGATGATGAATAGTGTCTGTGGAGAATTTCGGGGAAATCGGTATTTCGGTCAAAATGAGGTTTCGCGATCGAGTGGAAAGCTTTGGAAGCGGATTGGATGTCGCCGGAGCGGGGAATGTTCGTGTGGTTACTCGGTGGATTCGGCCGTACGTGGTTCACGCTTCAAGGGTGAGTTCTACTCACGCTTAGGATTTTATGTTTCGAATTAATTAATTAACTGTTTTACTGCTTTCGCTGGACTGGAATATTATGTGATACTGTCTGATTCGGGTTAGGAATCGATTGGGGCGAGTCTCGGGTTGCGTCGTGTTAAAAATGGAATTTTTGGTGATTTGATTCGAGGGATTTTGATTTAAAACCGTTATTTGGAAAATATGTCGCATTTTGATAAAATCCGTTTTGAATGAGTTTTTGATTGACTTGAATAATTGTGTGACTTTGATTGGAACTGTTTTTATGGTTGTCAAATCTGTTTTTAATCGGAGCAAGAATCGGAATTGAGCGGAATCGCGGTTTTCGTGCGAAATCGTCAAAATCTGCCTTAACAGACCCCCCCTTGCTGCCATTTCGCGCTCCACTTGCGCTCCAGCGCGACTTCAGCGCAGTTTGGCAGAAACTTTCTGCCAGTTCGCGCGCAACTCGCGCGCCAGCGCGACTTCAGCGCAGCTTGGCAGAATTTCAGCAACAAAACACTGTTTTTCGTTTTGCGATAACTTTTGATCCGGGAACCCGATTGAGGTGTTCTAAGATGCGTTGGAAAGCTTATTCAGAGGCCTAACTGAATATTCTATTTTTAAGGCAAAATGAACTGTTTTTAATATTGAAAATTGTGTCGAAAAGTGGTCAAATAGAGTGCGAGTGTGAACTTGTATTTTATAAAACGTGGAATTAAAATGTTTCATTGATTGTCTGATTTGATGGACCGTGGGTCCATAGTGCTGTAGATATATATCTATTATATCGAGTTTGGGTGACGACCCATGTTGACATACTAGGCGGGGCAGTCATGATCCCTTACCCTAGGCTCCGTGCCATTAGGAAAAATGCTATTGGTAAGGGGGTTCACCGGGTTTGGAAGCGGTTACGCAGTCGGTGTTATGTCAGATTTGTTTATTGTACGATTCACCGGGTTTGGAAGCGGTTACGCAGTCGGTGTCGTACTGAGTCACAACAGGTTCACCGGGTTTGGAAGCGGTAACGCAGTCGGTGATCTGTTGAATTGTTTGTTGTGCGGTTCACCGGGTTTGGAAGCGGTCACGCAGTCGGTGCCGTACTTTGTTTGTTGTGCGGTCCACCGGGAGTTAGCAGTTATGCAGTCGGTGTCGTACTGAGTTATAGCAGATTCCCCGGGAGTTAGCGGTTACGCAGTCGGTGGAATGCTATGTGTAAAATAATGCGGTTCACCGGGAGTTAGCGGTCACGCAGTCGGTGCCGTGTTGAATTAAAAATGTTTTTAAATTGAGCCGAGAGAGTTAGTAGGGGTCTCGGTAGAACTCACTGAGATTGTATCTCACTGTTTAAATGTTGTTGTTTTTACAGAGACACAGGGGCATCGGATATCCAAGAGGCACGAGTTGGTTGAGCTCAGACTGGATGCTGATAGCCTAGCTTTATGTTTAAGCTTATTTCCCTTTTGTTGTCTGTATACTAAAACATTACGTATTTAATGTATATCTTTCTTCCGCTTTCTTGTATGATACTGAATACTATAGACGCTGATGGTATATGGTCTGAGAACCATATTGTCTTGTTGTAAATAAGACTGTTTGGGTTATATTCAGCGAAAAATTTATAGTGATATTCAGTGTCTAAGCAGGAAATATATCTCTGATGTGTTACTAATGAGCACCTGGGTATTTTTGGTAAATATAAATATCGGGGTGTTACAGTTGGTATCAGAGCAGTTCGACCTAGTCGGACTTAGCTTAGGGTTGAGTCGATTCCTTGTTAGTCCTTGTGGTAATTATACTTGTGATGCTAAGAGACATTGAGCCTGATCAACTCAATACTTAGTGCATCATAAGCGGAATTATGACTGGATGATCAAGATGCAATCCTCGACCACAATCGGAATCTTCAACCGGTGCAGCCTCGGGAAAGGTGACATGACGGTGGAACAATACACCGTTAAGTTTGAGGAGTTGTCTCAGTTTTACCAAGTGGTAAAGTAAGCTTCGGATGACGAACGGAGAATGCAGAAGTATAAGACGGGCATAAGTGCTTTTATGATTTATGGTCTCAGTTCTTATACTGCTACAAATTATGTTGCCTTAATGCAACCAGCATATGTCGCCGAGGATTATCTCATAGGGAGTATGGGAAAATAAGGAAGGTAGTTGAATTATCAACTCCGAATGCAAAGTCCTAAGATAAGTTCATTAAAGGAAAAGCAGATGCAATTCTTTGATTCTTCAAAGGTCAGAAGATGTTCCAACTGTGGAAAGCCTCACAGCGGTGATTGCAAGCGAAGATCTAATCGGTGCTATTATAGTAATGTAGAGGGTCACTATGGTAAAGCGTACCCCGTAAGGAAAAGTTCCAAGGAGTCACAAGCAGCTCTAAGGCAAGGACGAGTCAACACTCTGGATGTTTAGGCAGTTACAACTGCAGACAATCTACTGAGGGGTATGAGATCAGTTTTCAATAACCTCGTCTGTATATTAAATGATACGGGTGCAACCTATTGTTGTATATCCCGATCGCATGTGAATCGGTTGGGATTAGCCTTATCATCGCTATCCGAGCCGATGACTATCTTAACTGCGGCTAAGGGTCGTGTCCAGACCCAATCCTTGTGTCGGAATTGTCTACTTGTCATAGGAGGCAGAAATTTAGTTGTAGAATTTATTGTTTGCCTATGAGAAGTGTGGACACCATTTTGGGTATGAATTGGATGACTGCAAATCATGTTGCAAACGTCGGTATTAATCAACTATCAGCTTCGCTTCAGAATCAGTTGAATTGTCTAGGACAAATTCTGAAGCGGTTACCTAGTTCACCTTAGACGGTCAATCTTCATTCCAAGGTGCGGAATGACATGTTAGTATGTTATCTGCATCCACTGAAACTAGTTTGGATTTGGCGAACGTTCAGGTCGTGAATGACTTTCTGGATGTCTTCACGATGAAGTTTCTTCTGAACCTCCAGAGCGAGAAGTAGAGTTTACTGTAGAATTGATTCCTGGCACGGGATCAATGTCTATTGTTTCTTATTGAATGTTCCTTTAGAATTAAAGGAAATGGAGTCTCGACTTGAAGAGTCGATGTTAAAGAAATTCATTCGACCGAGTACTTCGCTAAGGAGTGCTCTGGTGTGGTTAGTCAAAAGGAAAAATGGTAGCATGAGATTGTGCATTGATTATCGACAACTCAACAAAGTGACGATCAAGAATAAATATCCCTTACCAAGGATAGACGATTTACTTGAGCAATTTGAGGTGCTGCAGTGTTTCTAAAGTTGACCTGAGGTCAGGATATCGTCAAATAAAAGTTAGAGCCTTAGATATTCCGAAGACAGCTTTCTGTACTAGGTATGGACATTATGTGTGGGTAGTGATGCCCTTCGGTTTGACTAATGCTCCAGCGGTATTCATGGATTACCTGAATCGAGTTTTCCTCAATTACCTAGATCAATTTGTAGTCGTTTTCATTGATGGTATCTTGATGTGCTCGAAGACCATTGAGGAGCATGTCCAACATCTCCGCATTGTTCTGAAAGTACTCCGAGAAAATAAGTTATACTCGAAACCTTCGGAGTGTGATTCTTGGGTGTCAGAGATGAAGTCTTTGGGACATGTGATTTCCTAAGTCGGGAGTTTCTGTAGATCCCAGTAAGAAGGAAGCGGTGTTGAATGGGAGTGACCGACGTCAGTCGCAGAGATCAGAAGTTTTCTAAGTCTTGCCGGTTACTACAGGAAGTTTATCGAAGGATTCTCACGGTTAGTTATTCCACTTACTCGGTTAACTCGTGAGGGTCATCCGTTTACGTGGAATGCCGATTGTGAAGAATGTTCTCAAGAGTTGAAGATTTTGACTTCTGCTCCAATCCTGATTCTTCCAGATCCGTCTTTGAGATTCCAAATTTACAGCGATGCTTCTGGGAAGGATTTAGGATGTGTTCTTGTGCAGAATCAACAAGAGGTAGCTTATGCGTCCAGATAATTGAAGACTCATGAAGAGAGTTATCCGACTCATGATTTGTAATTGGCATCGATTGTGTATGCACTGAAGATTTGGAGACGTTACCTGTATGGGTCTCGTTTCGAAGTCTTTAGTGATCACAAAAGTTTAAAGTATCTGTTTGATCAGAGGAACTGAATAGCAGGCAGAGAAGTGTGTAGAATTCTGAAGGATTATGACTTCGGGTTGAAGTATTATCCAGGAAATCCCAATGTTGTAGCTGATGCGAGTAATAGGAAATCCATTCACATAGCAGAGTTGATGCTGCAAGAAATGGGATTGTTAGAGTCTTTTAGATCTAAATTGGAGTACATCCATAAGTTTCCACTTTGGTGGCGAGATATTAGTTTATTAACCTCTCCTTGGTGAAGGTTGACAATGAGATTGTCTTACGAAATTCCGTTTGACAAGTCGAACGTGAATACGGTTATGTAAATGAGGTAACTGTTGACTGTTTTTCACAATGCGAATAAGCACCAAGGGATTAATTGATGGATTTGCTGCGAGGGACTGAACTTTCCAAAGTGAGTTTGGCGTGCGGTATGGTAGTTTTGAAAATCATTTTGTGAAAACCCGCATGCTAAAGTTAATTTTGGGAACGACTCAAGAGGCTAATGAAATCTGATTTAGGAAAATCCTAGGAGGACTACTTAGGTTGAGGAGAAACTCTGAACGCTATTGACTAATTTGGAAAGGAATCGGATGCATCGATGGTAAAAACCTCGTGATGAAGTTGCAACAGAGGAAAAGGAGCTCTGAGTTCCGTTTGATAGTTGTTTTGAGAACAACTGAGGTAATCTGCTTTGCGTTCAAAAATTTATTTGATGTCCCCGTGGTTTATTTCTACGTTTAAGGTCAGAGCTTTTGATAAAACCCAAATCCCATCTTTTTGAAAAAGTTTTACCTCGAAGACTTGGAAGCGAGTCAAGAAGTTTCACAGGTGACTTTTTCGTCACATTGTCGGTATGTACGAGAACCGTTAAGAATATTAGAAGAATTGTAGAGAAAGTGTTTACACCTTTCGAGGAATTCGTATTTGTTTTTACGCCTACCGAGGAGTACTTCGATTTGGATTAATCAAAGTTGGGGAGTAAAACGAGGATAATTGGAATGAAGCTTCGGAAGTGTTTTCAAACGCGGTGCCGAGCCGATGTAGGCAAATGATGAGTTTCTCGTGTAGATGCGTGACCAGAGAGTTCGTATCAAGGTAGTAGTGGATCATACTTGGAGATTGATGTGCCAACTTGGGAAGAGTTCCTACGCTCATTTCGTTAGTTCGAGATTGTTTTCCAGCAACTTAAACCTTTCTGAGAATGTCGATTCTCGGTTAGTCAATCGTAAGACTTGACGAAAATTTTGAGGACAAAATTCTTTCAAGTTGGGGAGAATGTAACATCCCCAAAATAATTAATGGAATTATTTGGGTGTTAACCCAATTAAACCAATTTAGTACTCAACTGGTAAATTTATCGGGTGCTAAAATTATTTAATTGTTGTCATCGGATCGTTAACCGGATAATACGGACCAAGGAAGTTTTGGAATCGAAATAAGAGATTTCGATCGATATGGTAATTTGACCGCGTTGCAACTTAAATATTAAATAAATATATAATTATGTGTATGTGTGTGCGTGTGAAAGGAGAAGAAAGAATTAAAAAGAGAAAAGAAAGGAATTGAAAGAAAGAAAGAAACTGAGAAACAGAGAGAAGAAAAGAGAGAAAGAAGAGAAAAAGAGAGAGATGGCGTGAGGGAGAAGAGAAGAGGGAGTGAGAGACTTCGCCGAAACGACTTCCGTCCAACACGAAAAATGTTCATCGCTACTTCCTCTTCGTTTTGGTACCAATTTCGTGACGATCAGCTCACTCTCTCTCACTTGGCCATTTTCGTTTTTTTTTGGAGCTTTTGTGGGAAATCCGATTTTGGGTTGGTTTTGAAGGTTTAGGTTCGGTTAGGAGCGAACCCAAGGATGATGGATCGTTGATTGAGGTTCGATTGAAAGATTGGAAGCGAGTTGGGTGATTTGGGGTTTTGGTGAATAGTGTCATGGAGGTTAGAGGAAGAAGATGATGAATAGTGTCTGTGGAGAATTTCGGGGAAATCGGTATTTCGGTCAAAATGAGGTTTCGCGATCGAGTGGAAAGCTTTGGAAGCGGATTGGATGTCGCCGGAGCGGGGAATGTTCGTGTGGTTACTCGGTGGATTCGGCCGTACGTGGTTCACGCTTCAAGGGTGAGTTCTACTCACGCTTAGGATTTTATGTTTCGAATTAATTAATTAACTGTTTTACTGCTTTCGCTGGACTGGAATATTATGTGATACTGTCTGATTCGGGTTAGGAATCGATTGGGGCGAGTCTCGGGTTGCGTCGTGTTAAAAATGGAATTTTTGGTGATTTGATTCGAGGGATTTTGATTTAAAACCGTTATTTGGAAAATATGTCGCATTTTGATAAAATCCGTTTTGAATGAGTTTTTGATTGACTTGAATAATTGTGTGACTTTGATTGGAACTGTTTTTATGGTTGTCAAATCTGTTTTTAATCGGAGCAAGAATCGGAATTGAGCGGAATCGCGGTTTTCGTGCGAAATCGTCAAAATCTGCCTTAACAGACCCCCCCTTGCTGCCATTTCGCGCTCCACTTGCGCTCCAGCGCGACTTCAGCGCAGTTTGGCAGAAACTTTCTGCCAGTTCGCGCGCAACTCGCGCGCCAGCGCGACTTCAGCGCAGCTTGGCAGAATTTCAGCAACAAAACACTGTTTTTCGTTTTGCGATAACTTTTGATCCGGGAACCCGATTGAGGTGTTCTAAGATGCGTTGGAAAGCTTATTCAGAGGCCTAACTGAATATTCTATTTTTAAGGCAAAATGAACTGTTTTTAATATTGAAAATTGTGTCGAAAAGTGGTCAAATAGAGTGCGAGTGTGAACTTGTATTTTATAAAACGTGGAATTAAAATGTTTCATTGATTGTCTGATTTGATGGACCGTGGGTCCATAGTGCTGTAGATATATATCTATTATATCGAGTTTGGGTGACGACCCATGTTGACATACTAGGCGGGGCAGTCATGATCCCTTACCCTAGGCTCCGTGCCATTAGGAAAAATGCTATTGGTAAGGGGGTTCACCGGGTTTGGAAGCGGTTACGCAGTCGGTGTTATGTCAGATTTGTTTATTGTACGATTCACCGGGTTTGGAAGCGGTTACGCAGTCGGTGTCGTACTGAGTCACAACAGGTTCACCGGGTTTGGAAGCGGTAACGCAGTCGGTGATCTGTTGAATTGTTTGTTGTGCGGTTCACCGGGTTTGGAAGCGGTCACGCAGTCGGTGCCGTACTTTGTTTGTTGTGCGGTCCACCGGGAGTTAGCAGTTATGCAGTCGGTGTCGTACTGAGTTATAGCAGATTCCCCGGGAGTTAGCGGTTACGCAGTCGGTGGAATGCTATGTGTAAAATAATGCGGTTCACCGGGAGTTAGCGGTCACGCAGTCGGTGCCGTGTTGAATTAAAAATGTTTTTAAATTGAGCCGAGAGAGTTAGTAGGGGTCTCGGTAGAACTCACTGAGATTGTATCTCACTGTTTAAATGTTGTTGTTTTTACAGAGACACAGGGGCATCGGATATCCAAGAGGCACGAGTTGGTTGAGCTCAGACTGGATGCTGATAGCCTAGCTTTATGTTTAAGCTTATTTCCCTTTTGTTGTCTGTATACTAAAACATTACGTATTTAATGTATATCTTTCTTCCGCTTTCTTGTATGATACTGAATACTATAGACGCTGATGGTATATGGTCTGAGAACCATATTGTCTTGTTGTAAATAAGACTGTTTGGGTTATATTCAGCGAAAAATTTATAGTGATATTCAGTGTCTAAGCAGGAAATATATCTCTGATGTGTTACTAATGAGCACCTGGGTATTTTTGGTAAATATAAATATCGGGGTGTTACAAGAGATACCCCACTCCCTAGAACAAAACACAACAATTAAATAATAAACAATTGTAAATGCAGAAATACCTCTAGTGTAGGCAGATATTACAACTTGAAGAATACAACCCCAACTAACTCTTAGCAACAGATCAGCTCAGACAGACCGACGGTACTTGACGAGCAAAAGAATAAGCGTGAAGAGTTTTCTCAAAAGTTTTCTGTTTCATACAAGTGGGTTGAGTTGTGTGTTGTGTGTAATGAATCGTGAAGCACTGCCTATTTATAGGCTATGAGGAATTCATTTTTACGTTGAAAATAGTGTAGGAATCGATTCTTTGTTAAAATGTATTTGATCTAGGAATCGATTTATTTAGGTGAGGAATCGATTTATCTTTGTTTGGAAAATATGGGAAATCGATTCTTGAGTGCCATGGAAAGCTAGGAATCGATTCTATACTTAGTGAAAATATGTAGGAATCGATTTTCAGCTTGCCTGAGACAAGTGGGAATCGATTCTCAGTTATGTGCAAAAGGTTGGGAATCGATTCTTCCCTTAAAAAATATTTGGCTCAGAAATCGATTTGTGTATTGAAAAACATGGCCTGACAATCGATTCTATCTTTTCTATTTTACCTGAAAATCGATTTTGATATTTGTTTATGCATGAGGAAATCGATTTTGTTATTTTAAAGTTGATAGAAATGTTTACGTAAATATGCATGCAACTTTAAAAAACTTTGTGAGTGTGTGAGACTTCGAGATACGAGCTGACCTTTGAAAGAGCTTACACTTTTTCCTAAGACACACCCAAACCCTAAGGACTACCCTTATATTTAAGGACTACCCTTAAACTTGAATCTTCAGTTCTTGGCTTGCTTGTCTTGGATTGTGACTTTGACGTTTAGTCACTTTTATTGACTTTGACCGTCAATCTTACCTTTGTCTTTTTCATCATCAAAACACATCCTGCAATATCAGGTTACCTGCAACACAAGGTATCCACAGTTTCATGCTCATTTACCGATTTTGCGTCGTTATTTCTTTTTTTTAGTAGTTAAACAAAAATTAAAATTATTGCAAAAATGTCCATGTACATGACTTGGCCCAAAAATGTCAAAGTTACAAAAAATATAAAAATAGACCAAATACCCAAAACTATAGCTACTTTGCGAGTGCAATTTCTCTCTTCCCGGACCTCGTCTTGACGATCCAAACGGTGAAAGTGAACATATATGTCTCACGAACCTGTCGTCAGAAGACGAAGACGATGCAACGGTTAACGATTCCGGAATCGCACTGTCAAGGTGGCTGGTTTGAGAAAAAACGGGAGTTGTTTTCAGCTACTTTGCGAATTCCATTTCTCTCTTCTCAGATCTCGTTTCGACGATCCTAACAGTGAAAGTGAAGATATATGTCTCACGAACCTGACGTCAAAATACGAGGACGATCCAACGGTTAACGAATCCGAAATCGCACTGTCAAGGTGGCTGGTTTGAGAAAAAACGGGATTTGTTTTCAGTTAGTTTGCGAACTCAATTTCTCTCTTCTCAGACCTCTTTTCTACGATCCGAACGTTGAAAGTGAAGATATATGTCTCACGAACCTGCCTTCAAAATACGAAGACGATCCAACGGTTAACGAATCCGGAATCGCACTGTCAAGATGGCTGGTTTGAGAAAAAATGGGATTTGTTTTCAGTTACTTTGCGAACTCAATTTCTCTCTCCTCAGACCTCTTTTCGACGATCTGAACGGTGAAAATGAAGATATATGTCTCACGAACTGGCTGTCAAAAAACGAAGATGATCCAACGGTTAACGAATCCGGAATCGTGCTTTTACGGGGGCTTATTTGAGAAAAACGGGAATTGCTTCCTCTATTTTGTTTTAGTCCCACATTGCTTGAGAGAAGCAAGAACTACCTAGCCTTTGGCTATAAAAGAGACTGAGATGCAAAGACTATGGACATGGGCAATTGACGGGGTAAGTGATCTTCTGGGCTAGCCTTTGCAGTCCATTAGAATAAAAGTTTGTCTTTGATTCTTTTGGGCTAGTCTTTGCGGTCCATTAGACTAAAAGTCTGTCTTTGATTATTTTTAGGACTAGCTTTGGCGGTCCATTACTTGACGATTTTCGGGTCAAAATGGACCAGATAGGAGTCCGGTTCACGGTTGACCTGGTAAGACGGTTCGGTCCGATTTGGCGTTCATCGCGTTGATCAGCTTGAGGTTAGTTTTGTATTTATTTTTTTTATTTATGTACATATTTATATTGTTTATTTACTATGTATATAATTATTTATTTATTTATGTAGATATTTATTATTTATTTATTTATGTGTATAGTTATTTATTTATTTATTATAACTTTATTCTTTATTAATTGTTAGTTTTGTCATTAGTTTTTTAAATACACAAATTATTTTCTTTCTTCAAAAATGTAAATAGGGGATTAAGTCGACTATACAGTCGAGTTAGTCTGCTTTCATGAATGACCCGTACAGATCAGGTCCTAAAATTCCTATTCAAAACAAATAATTTCTAAATTAAGAAAAATACAAACACATTTCTTTTCAAAAATCTTATTTTTAAAATAGGGGATTAAGTCGGTCGTACAGCCGAGTTAGTCATCGTTTTAGAACAAATGAAATGTACGGATCAAAAGTTCTAAAATCCTTAAATAAAAAACACCAACAAACAAACTTTTTTTACTCAAGAACTACGTAGCATTTGATTCTCTACCCCAAGATACGTAGGAACAGATGGGGGCCCACATCTGTCAAGTGCAATAATAAAAAATCTTTTTAGGTCTTTTCTCAAATTTTCTTTCGTAGTTCTCAATAAAAATGCAAAAACATATTTTTCATCAAGTCTTTTCATTCATTTTTTTATAAAAGGGAAATAAATATTTTCAAAGTTAATATAGTTTTGCACAATTAATTAGAGGTAACCTTTTTCGTAAGGATGTTGTGGGGTGCTAATACCTTCCCCACGCATAATCGACTTCCGAACCCAAAAGTTGGTTTTCCAGAACGTTTTCTTTTTCAAAGGGATTATTCAGTGTTTTCCTTATAATTAAACATTGATGGCGACTTCATTGAACGTGAGAGATCCTTCGGATTTTTCAGTCGCAACACCGACTTTTAAATAACAAAGCGGATTTACCTTATGTGGGGGTACATCTACTTTTAAAATTAACAAAAGCGGATTTACCTAATGTGGGGGTAAATCCGATTTTGAAATTAAAATTAAAATTAATTTTTTTTAGAAATATAAAATAGATATGAATATCGGTCGTCTTTTGGCTCTGTTTAGTGTATTGTTCGTTAACATGTGACGATGTTATACGTCGGGTGAATAATTTAGGCTAAAAAATGGTTTTCGAGCAACCTACTCAGATTGTAATGAAACCACAGCCATTAAATCCCAAATTCCATCGTTTTCTATTTTTTTTTAATTTTTTTAATTTTTCATAATCTCCAAAAAATCTGAAAAAAAATTACATAACCTTATTTTGGTTTTATTAGATTTATAGTGGTGTTTTTATAATTTTTAGATTAGTTTTGACTCTTTAACGGATTTTTAGTAGTATTTTTATAACATTTTTTTAAAAAATTAAATAAAAAATAGGTATTTTTAATACACAAAGCGGATTTAACCCCACCTAAGGTAAATCAGCTTTTAAAAGTAACAAAAGCGGATTTACCTTAGGTGGGGGTAAATCCGATTTTCTTATTTTAAGGGAAATCAGATTTACCTACTAAAAGATAAATCCGATTTTGGGAAAAAATCAAAATCGGATTTATCTTTTAGTAGGTAAATCCGAGCGAATTTTTTAAGTGAGGGGTATTTTTGGGTTTCACTTTTATGTGGGGGTATATGGTGCTATGATGGGGGTACAAAAAAAATCCCTTGGTTTTATTGAATCTAGTAAAATCACAAACCAAATCGAAATCCGAATTAACAAAGAAACCGGGCCAACTAGATAAAAAAATAGTTTTTGCGATTTTCATTTTTTGTTTGAATCAATTTGCAGTTTTTGTTTGTATTAGTTCAACTTTTATAACAACAATATGTGAATTATTGGCGGAATTAGTGCGTGCAAATATTAAACATTTTCATAAAAAAAAATCTAACTTCTAGGGCTACCAAATAAATAAAAGCTAACCAAAAATTGTAAATAATAAAAGACTTTATTGCAAATAATTGATGATGCAAGGTCTCTCGTTTGCATCTTTAAACAAGGTCTCAGGTTCGAGCTTTGAAGATAAAAAAAATGTGTGGTTGGAAGGGGAGACCCACTAAAGATGGACAGTTGGTTCCCCGTCAAAGATTAGTCATTGACAAAGCTAGTATATTTCGCACCAATAACATGGTTAAAAAAATGATGATGCATAGTTATAGTTTTATTAATAATGCGTTGGAAAACGCATCTATTGTCTATTAGTGAGTATTGAAAAATGTAGAAAAATATAGTGAATATATTATTTCAATTGTGTTTAGAGTACAAGCACTAATGCATTTAAATGTGCTATTATAAATGTAAATCTAACAGGCCTAATAATTGGGCCGGATAAATAATTACAAATTACACTAATTACAACACTCCCCCTCAAGCTGGTGAGTGGATATCTATCATTCCCAGCTTGGATGTAAGTTCTTTGAAATGCTCTGTTGGCAAGCCCTTCGTTAACACATTTGCCAATTGGTGTCCGGGAGGAATGTAAGTTGTAGTTATTAACCCGTTGTCAAGCTTTTCCTTAATGAAGTGACGATCTATCTCTATGTGCTTCGTCTTGTCATCTTGAACTGGATTATGGGCAATACTGATAGCCGACTTATTATCGCAAAATAACTTCATAGGACCTTCACATTGTATCTTCAAGTCATTTAGTACAATCTTCATTCACAATAGTTCACAGATTCCTTGTGCCAAAGCTCTAAATTCAGCCCAGCGCTTGATCGAACCAGTACATTTTGCTTCTTACTCCTCCAAGTAACAAGTTTCCCACATAGGAATGTGCAATAACCTGAAGTAGATTTTCTATCACTTATTGAACCTGCATAGTCAGCATCAGTATAAGCTTCCATAGTTAGGCTCCCACTTCTTTTGAACAATAGTCGTCTTCCTAGAGAGGCTTTGAGATATTGAAGAATACAATCAGCAGCCTGCAAATGTCTCACCCTCGGATCATGCATGAATTGGCTCACCACACTGACTGCAGAAGCCAAATCAGGTCTAGTGTGTGCCAAGTAAATCAATTTTCCCACCAATCTCTAATATTGGACCTTGTCATCTTTGGCACTTTTTTCTTCAAAGCTAATTTTGTGATTCTGCTCTATGGGAACACTTGTAGGTTTGCATCCAAGTTTTCCAGTTTCCTGCAAGAGGTCAAGCACATACTTTCTTTGAGAGATAAAAATGCCTTCTTTTGAGTAGGCTACCTCGATTCCCAAGAAATACTTAAGTTGCCCAAGGTCCTTCATTTAAAACACTGCTGATAATTTCTCTTTGAGTATCTGTTTCTCAGCCAAATCGTCACCTGTAATAATGATATCATCAACATAAACAAGAAGTATAGTCAGTTTTCCATCTTTTGAATGTTTGAAGAAAAGAGTGTGATCTACAACATTTTTGGTCTTTGACAACAGTTAAAAATTGTTGTCAAAACTATGAAAAATGTTACCTAAAGGTATAGGCAATATTTTTCAAGTGTAGATTAAGCCAGTGTTACCTATTGTCTTAAGCAACATTTTTTCATACTTTCTAACAACATTTTCAAAAAATGATGCTACAGACTCCGAATAGGCAACATTTATCAAGCGAGCCTAAGGCAACATTTAAATAATGTTGCTCCATTTAAGTACATGTCATAATTGTTCCCTAAACATAAAATGGGCAATGCTTTAAAAATGTTGCTTTTTGCTTATAAGCAACATTTTTTGATTGTTGTATATGGCAAAAAAGAACAATTTTAACATGTAATCAAAATTCACCTTAACATTATAACCCATAAATTAACAAATAGAATCATAAAATTTGATTCTATATTCAACACACGTTTATTTCAAATTATAAGGACAACATTCATTAATTATATTAAATGGGTCAAGCATTAAATGAGTTCAAACACCTATCAAAATACATAATTGAAAGGCCAACTTGTTTGTTCATTTTGACCAAGTTCAAACACCAATCCAAATACATAATTGAAAGACCAAGGGAAGTTTGGTCTCGTTTCTAAACAATGGCGTGGATCTCTAAGAGTTGGCAGAAAATGGCATTCATCTAGCAATTGACGATCTATTTGTTCCTGCAGCATGAAAAGGTAAAATGAATTAGTAAGATCCTAATACACACAGAAATTTCACATAAGCTCTGTCTGAACTATTCTATATAAACATTTCTAGGGAGCTTACGAAAACAAAGCTTGCTTGCAAAAATAAGTTGAAACAGCTCATGGATATATTAAAATTATCTTCATAGAGTCTTTCAAACACTTGGGCAAGTGCTTGCTTATGTTATAAGACAAA
Organism: Astragalus membranaceus; assembly: GCA_039519185.1. Classification (NCBI taxonomy): domain Eukaryota; kingdom Viridiplantae; phylum Streptophyta; class Magnoliopsida; order Fabales; family Fabaceae; genus Astragalus; species Astragalus membranaceus. The sequence goes on from CM076850.1 coordinate 120,264,380, forward strand.
TCCAAAGAACATCTTCCAAGTTCCCCCTCGATATAAAAGTTAAGGTTCAATATTAGAAAAGCCTTTTCAACTATCAATTAAGCAAAAGGATGGAGGTTCTGTGGTGTAAAGCATAATATAATATTATGACAACAAAAAAACACCTGCAATTAACAATTACAATTAGCATATGATCTTTTTTGTAAAAAATCATTCGATGATCTTATAAAATCTTGTTATAATTTCAATAATTCATATTAAATGACAACACTTAACAAAGAATGGCTTCTAACATGTAACCAAAAAAAAGAATGGCTTCTAACATGTAACCGAAAAAAAGAATAGCTTCTAACAAACAGAATCACACACCAATTTGGAAGTGGATGAAGTATATTTCATAACCATGAACCATCAGCCATCAGGGAGAATGAAATTTGAAATAGACAATCCAAAATAAATATTGAAAAGGCGAGAAGGTTAGAGTCTAGGAATTTGAATAATCTAAAAAATAGAAACAGGTTACACCTACGATGTTGAAAGTAAAACAAACTTATGTACATTAGACTTGAATTTGAAGCACTACTTGACATTGTGTGCTTCAAATAGCCTATGGATGATTATTTATCGATACAGTCACACATAAAGTAGTAAGTGTATGTAAATATTCGGGAGGAAAGACTCACTCAGTAGTTAGAATTGTTGTGGCTAGTCAGGTATTACAGCAAGGTTGCCGAAGGCGGAAACAGAAGCGGAACCGAAAGCGGAAGCAGAACCATAAGTGAGGCTGCTGATCGGCGAGAGCAAGACGTGGAAGGTGGATCAAAATGCTGAAGGGAAGCGAAAGCCGAAGCAGAAATAATACAAGAAGAGGAGGCGGAAGTGAGGTTGTTGAGAGTGTGCGAGAGCAAGCCGTGGAAGAAGGAGCTAGAGTGATGAGGCTAACTTCCTTCTCTTGTCACAGACTAAAGAGCGTCCCTCTAAACAAAGGAATAAAACATGCTACTGAGACATAACAAAACTATAGGTGTTTCCTTAAAAAAACAAAATACTCACATGTCAGAACAGCTACTAACACGCAAGGCGAGTGATTTTTACTTAATTGTACAAGTAAAAGAAAGAGTCACACAATAGGAATAAAAAGATCTCATCCATTGAATCCCAATAATGCAGTGAAGCATTCTTAAACATACTGAAAAGGAATTAAAGCAATATGAATTGACAAATTAAACTATCAAGGTTCTTATTCACAAAAGAGCCTTCATACTTGGCTCTTGCAGCTGTCATGGCTTACATATAAGATAGGACTCTGCCTCTGTGAATCCATGTTCTGCAACATGTAAGGTTTTAGACCTAGGGTAACCATTTCCACCTTCAAGAAATTAAACTTTCAGCAATTGTAACTGATGAAATCCATTGATTCACTTGACTCTAATTATTAGATTTGGGGACACCATTTGCTTACTTGGTGTATACCTCTAACTATTCAAATAGGTAATTAAGTTTAAGAGATCTCTTTATTAAATTGCATCAGACTTATGTTACCAAGTGGCTTCAGTCTCAAGAGGGGGGGGGGTGAATTGAGATTTAAAACTTTTCAGATCTTTCGAAAACGTTTTTCCCCTTTTCAATGACTTAGATCAATTTTCGCGCAGGTTAAGTGGAAGCGAAGGAATTAGAATATAAAGCAGTAAAGCGGAATAACAGTAAAGCAGGAAAGCACGCAGAGATTTATCCTGATTCGGTCACCTCCTAGTGACCTATGTCCAGTCCTCACACCCTTGTGAGATTTTCCACTAACACAACACAAGGCTTACAGGTGCCTTGGAAAACCTTTACAGACTCAGGCACTCTCCTCCTAGGATACCCCACCTATGGAGAGCCCTCAAGTCTATTGCAACAATAACAAGAGATACCCCACCCCTGTTACAATCAGCTGCCCCAGAAAGATACCCCACTTCCTAGTACAAACAGCTACCCTAGAGAGATACCCCACTCCCTAGTACAAATCACAACAATTAAATAATAATAAATGTAAAGACAGAAATACCTCTAATGAAGACAGATATTACAACTTGAAGAATGCAACCCCAACTAACTCTTAGCAAAAGATCAGCTCTGACGGACCAGCGGTACGAGAAGAGCAAAAATAAAATTTGAAGAGTTTTTCTCAAATGTGATTCTGAATCGTGAAATGGGTTGGTCTGTAAAAATGAACGTGAAGCACTGCCTATTTATAGGCTATGAGGAAATTAAGTTTACGTTGAAAATATTGTAGGAATCGATTCTTTGTCGAATGCTTTTGATTTAGGAATCGATTTATTTAAGTGAGGAATCGATTTATCTTTGTTTGAAAAATAGATACAATTGATTCTTGAGTACCCTGGAGAGCTAGGAATCGATTCTATACTTAGTGAAAATATGTATAAATCGATTCTCAGCTTGCCTGAGACATGTGGGAATCGATTCTCAGTTAAGTGCAAAAGAGTGGGAATCGATTCTTCCCTTTAAAAATGTTTGGCTCAGAAATCGATTTATGTACTGAAAATACATGACCTGACAATCGATTTTCCTTTTCTGTTTTACCTGAAAATCGATTTTGATATATGTTTATGCATGAGGAAATCGATTTTATGATTTTAAAGGTGATAAGAATGTTTACGTAAGTATGCATGCATCTTTAAAAAACTTTGTGAGTGTGTGAGACTTTGATATACGAGCTGACCTTTGAAAGAGCTTACACTTTTTCCTAAGACACACCCAAACCCTAAGGACTACCCTTAAACTTGAATCTTCAATTCTTGGGCTTTGTTTGTCTTGGATTGACTTTGACGTTTAGTCACTTTTATTGACTTTGACTGTCAACTTTACCTTTGTCTTTTTCATCATCAAAACATATCCTGTAATATTAGTTTACCTGCAATACAAGGTATCCACAACTTATACCCCAACAACTAGATTTTTGGAACCTTTTCCTTTTGACTGCTAAAGTTTCAGAATATGGAGACACGGTAGTCACCTCCAAGGTGTTGAGATTTGCTGTGTTATAAGATTTTGAAATCAACGAAACTTCAAGATGCACATATTTAAAATGATAAACTATGACATGCTTATACAAATTTTGCAAGATGATTTTTTATAAATTTCAAACATAATACTTAGCAAAATATTGGACATCATCGAGGAATATCACATACAGCATTGACAACTATAAACACATTGCTTTGGTAAAAAAAAAACTATAAACACATTGCATTACACGTAAAGAAAATAACCTGGATATACTCCAGATATTTGAGTTACTTACCACAAGAGTAAAATAACTAGTCAAACCAATGCCTCAAAAGAAACAAGTGATAAACTGCTTAAGCAAAACAAACTGGACATTCATTTACAATGGGACCAAAAACCCTAAATTGAAATTTCCCAAAACCCCAATCTTTTACAAGTAAGAACACACTAACCCTATTATAAAAAAAAAAAGAACATACTAACCCTCAAACCAGCCCATGAAGAATCTCTGACTGCCTCCTCCTTCTTCTCTCGAGCTTCCTTTCTCTGTACTCCTTTTTCAGGACTGATCCTCCCCCTTCTATACTCTTTGCCTAACCCTCAAACCCAATACAGCCAACACTGAAGAGCGTGAGCGGGCAATCGAGTAGTGACGATGGAATTTCAAAGCGTGGTGAACGATTGTGATTTTTCTCAGCGAACGATGGAATTTGAAACTAGGTTTAAATACGTTTTTACCCTCAGCAAATAGGGGTGTTTTGCTTTTACCCCCTACAATTTTTTTTTAAAAAAATACATTGCAAAATTCAACATTTTGGCGTTAGCCCTTCTGTTAGTTACACGTTACAAAAAATCCTACGTGTCACACATTTGGCATTTATATTTAGTTTTTTTTTATTTGCTGATTTGGGTTCAACATTTAATTTTACCCCCCATTATTCTCTTTCTTCTCCACTCTCTTCTCTCTTCTCTCCCTCTCTCACCAACACAACCACCACACCACCACCACCACCACTCTCTTCTCTCTCTCACCCACACCGCAACCACCACACAATCACTCTCTTCTCTCTCTCACCCACACCACAACCACTCTCTTCTCTCTCTCACCCACACCGCAACCACCACACCACCACCACCACCACCACCACAACCACTCTCTTCTCTCTCTCACCCACACCACAACCACCACAACCACTCTCTTCTGTCTCTCACCCTCACCACCGTACCACGCTCATACCCAGCGACAACAACAACAAAACACACAGCGATTTTGTTTCCAAAAAACCCCATAATCGAAATAGAACAAATTGAAATGAAATGACAACGATTTTGATTTTGTTTCCAACAACAACAACAATAACATCGATTTCGTTTCCTCTTCACGGCGATTTTGTTTCCTCTTCACAACGATTTCGTTTTTGAGAGAGTGAGGTTGAAGATGATGAAGAGAGTGGTTGTGGTGTTAGCGGTGGTGTGTGAGTGGTGGTGTGTGAGTGGTGGTGGTGTTGGTGGTTGTGGTGTGGGTGAGAGAGAGAAGATGAAGTTGAGATGTTGAGGGAACAACAACAACACAAAGAGAGATGAAGAAAGATGGGTTCAGATAAAAAAATTTGTAGGGGGTAAAATCAAAACACCCCCTATTTGCAGGGGGTAAAAGCAAAGCCAAAACGTCAGCAAAGCCAGCTGGCAGTTCCGTTAGACACGTCAACAAACCACTAACGGAGACTTGACAGAAGGACTAATATCAAACAAAAAAAAATTTGCAAGGTGTTTTTTAAAAAAAAAAATTGTAGGGAGTAAAAGCAAAACACCCCCTATTTGCAGGGGGTAAAAACGTATTTAAACCTTGAAACTATCGTGTTTTCTCTTCTATGAATAGGGTTTTTTAATTGTTTTTTGAAACAGAGGGTTTTTTAATTGTGGCTGAAATAAAAATATGGCGGTTTTTTTACCCCCTCTATACCTTGGACCCCATATTGACCAAAGCGTCAATTTTACCTCTACTCTTTCTGGATTTATCTCTTAACACGTGATTTCGGAACTCATTTTTTGATACTTTTTCCGGATTTACCTATTAAAACATAATTCCGGAACGTTTTTAAGAAAAATTGACTTTTACCTAAGGACAGAAACCGTAGGTAAAAGTCAAGTTTATTATAAAAACCTTCTGGAATTATGTGTTGATACGTAAATCCGGAAAAAGTTAAAAAATAGTTCCGGAATTATGTATTAAGAGGTAAATCCGGAACTGTTTGGAACTATTTTAAAAAAAATTGACTTTTACCTACAGACAGAAACCGTAGGTAAAAGTCAATTTTTTTTAAAAGTTCCCAAACCAAAATTTTCATTCCGGAAATACCATTTTTCACATAAATCCGGAAGCCATTTTTTTGAAAATTTCGGAAATACATTTTTTGCACATACTTCCGAAAGTCATTTTTGAGAAATTTCCGGAGATACCTTTTTGAGGTGTTTCCGGAACAACAATTTTTCATTCCGGAAATACCTCTTGATATATAATTCCGAAAAATTTTCAAAAAATCAATTTTCAATTAGATTTTGGTAAAATGTGAGAGGTATTTTGGGGTTAAAACGTATTTTGGGGGTACAAAGTCAATGAGGGGGGTAAAAAAAATAGCCTAAAAATATTAACTTAGGGGGGTAAGTTAGCGCCCAATTTTCTAAAAAAACTGCCTAATTTAATCATAAAAGGTAACGAGTATGAAATGTAGCCTTTTTAGCAAATTTATGGCAACAATTCTTAATTGTCTCCGTTTAATTTTGAGGGTACATTTATTAAGTGTTGCAAATAAATTGATTTAATTATGGGTTTAAAATGTAGTTACAAAGCTTTTAAGGAGCGTTTACTTAGTGCTACGAAAAAGATGTTGTATAAAACACTCATTTTATGGCAACAGTTATAGAATGTTGTCTAATATGTCTTAAGCAACATTTATCATCTATTGGCAAAACATGTGTTGCCAAAGACCAAAAATGTTGTAGTGTCTCCTTGGCTTTGCTTATAGCCTAAGTACACCATTGCCTTTGTAAATCTCCCAAACCATGCTTGAGGAGACTGTTTTAGCCCATATAAAGCTTTCCTTAATCGACACACCTTGTTTGTTCCCTCTTTTGAGCCAAATCCTGGAGAAATCTCCATATACACCTCCTCCTCTAAATCTCCATGCAAGAATGCATTTTTGACATCAAATTGGTTTAGTTCCCACCCGGAATGGGCAACAAGTGATAGTAAGATCCGAACAGTGTTCATCTTTTCCACAGGAGCAAGAGTCTCCTCATAATCAATGCCATAGGTCTGAGTGAACCCTTTAGCCACTAGTCTTGCCTTGTACTGATTAATAGTACCATCTGATCTGTGCTTGACTGTATAGATCCAACTGCAACCAACAGGCTTCTTGCCTCCCGGTCTCTCAACAATTTCCCACGTTCCATTCTTCTCAAGTGCTTTCATTTCCTCATCCATGGCTTGGACCCAATTTCTATCTTTGAATGCTTCTTTAACAGATGATGGGATTATCACAGAGTCAACAGTTGAAATAAAACTCGGATGCTGCACAGAAAGATTTTTAGTGGAGACAAATTGAGAAATGGGGTATTTGGCACAAGACCTTTTCCCTTTCCTCAAAGCAATAGGCAAAATCATCTGTATCAGTGTCGCTAGTGTCAGAACTGTGGGAATCACTAATAGGAGGGTTAATTTCAGTACTTACCTCCGGTTCAGGCAATCGAGGCTGTGTTTGGAGCAGGTCGGACTTACTTCTTCTCTGATACACCATAATTGGCTCACCAGCCTTAGTGTTTGCTGGTGTCGAAGATGATGGTTCCTGCAAAACAGAAGACAAATGAGGAACCAAAATAGAAGTAGGAGACTCAATATGAGACTCAATAGTAGGACTTGTGGAAGTAGGACTAGTAGTAGGACTTAGGACAGGAGTCACAAGCAACTCAGGTAGGAATAGAAACTCAAACTCAGATTCCAAATCATCATGAATGCTCTCCCCTGAAGCTGAGGACGAGTGAAGTATGAAACATTCTCATGAAACGTGACATCTTTAGAGATAAAGTACTTACGACTAGGAGGATGATAACATTTATATCCTTTCTTGTCGGGAGGATAACCCACAAAAATGCATCTGACTGCACGGGGGTCCAACTTACTTCGGTGTTGTTTGTGAACATGGACAAAAGCAACACAACCAAACACTCGAGATTCAAGACTCTGCAAAACAGGAACAGAATGAAACCGTGAAGTCATAAACTGAACAGGACTGACATTACCTAACATTCAAGATGTGACCCGATTAATCAAGTAGGCACCAGTCAATACTTCTTCTCCCCAATATGAGTTGGGAACTGCCATTTGGAAGAGAATGGCTCGAGCAACTTCAAGTAAATGGCGATTCTTTCTTTCTACGACACCATTTTGTTGTGGGTGTTAACACATGTAAACTCATGAAGAATTCCTTGTTGACTGGTAAAATTTGAAAGACTCTGATTGGCATATTCTTTGCCATTGTCAGAGCGAATTCTTTTAATGCCTTTGCCAAATTGTGTTTGCACCATGTGATAAAATCTGATAAATAATTCTGGTACTTCTGATTTATCCTTCATAAAAAAGATCCAAGTTGCTCAAGTACAATCATCAATAAATGACACAAACCATTTAGCACCCGAAACAATAGTAATAGGTGCAGGTCCCCTAACATCAGAATGTATAAGATTAAAAGGTTCAGCACTTTTAGTGGAACTAGGAGTAAAAGAGACACGATGGTGCTTAGCTAACTCACAAACTTCACATTTAAAAGACTCAACTGAATGATGTAAAAACAAAGAAGGGAACATAGGCTTAATTAAAGAGAATGGAGGATGACCAAGACGCTTGTGCTGAAGTCAAATTTGTGCGGCAGAATGAGAAGAAGACTCGGAAGACTCTGTCTGCAAGCAGGAAGCCAGCACCTCCGAACAATTTGGTTCATCAGATAAGTAGTATAACCCTCCTTTTTCCTTAGCAACTCCAATTGTTTTCCCCGTGGTAAGATCCTGTAAAACACAATAAGAAGTGAAAAATGTTACTTTACAATTCTGATCACGGATGAGTTTACGAACAGATATTAAATTGTGAGAGAGTGTGGGAACATGTAGCACATCCCGTAATTGAAGTGAAGGTTGCAAATTAATATTTCCAGGGCCACCAATACGGGCATAGGAACCATTAGCAACAGTAACATAAGAATTCATCTTAGAGGAGCTATAAGAGGAAAATAAACCGGAATTGAAAGTCGTGTGATCAGTGGCACTAGAGTCCAAAATCCAAGCATTTTTAAGGATTTTACCGCAAACATTAAAGGATCGGGAGCATTCACTCAAGCCGATCGTTGGTAGAGAACAACTTCCAAAAGGCTTACTGAGAGAGTCAAGTATAGCCTTCAAACGATTCACCTCATCCTCGGTGAATGACAAAGAGTAATCAACAGAATTTTTTTCAGCCATATGTAGCAATAATCAAGAAAAATAGGCAACAACGGTAAAAAAACACACACTAATGGTGACCGAAGTTTCGCAAAGAGTGACCAAAGTTGTTAGCTTCAAATAACTCACAAACAAAGGGCTGAATCAATAAGTTGGCAGCATACAAGACCGTCAACAGCTGCTGTGTGAGGCAAAAACAACAGAAACATTAACCAAAAACGGATCAATAACACAACCAAGTCACTCCAAGATTACCCAAAAAATCAAAGTGCTCCAAATTGAAACATGACCCCCACAACAGAGAGATAAAATGCCGATCTACAATCTGCGTAACTGGACCAACGGAGGGAGGCGTGTGGGGCCCACACACCGGAAAGTGGCGCGTGGGAGCGCGTGCGGCGGCTTGCGACGGAGAAATTTTATGGGCTTGCTCGGAATTTGATTGCGCAGCTGATGGTGGAGGCAGTGTAGGGTGATCGGTCGTGTAGAGTGGTTTTCTGGAGAGAAAGTCGCGAATGCCAAAAAAAAAGGTAATTTTTTTTTATTTTTGGACAGCAGAACACATCGGAACACAGAAGAAGAAAAATTGCAATGAAGGCAGTATAAAGTCACAATGAAGGTGACTAAAGTTTTTCTCGCTATGAAGGCGGCTAGGGTTTATCCGGAAGCAAATCTCTCAAGATCGAGAGCTCGTGATACCATGTAGAAAAATATAGTGAATATATTATTTCAATTGTGTTTAGAGTACGCATGAGCACTAATACATTTAAATAGGCTATTCTAAATGTAAATCTAACGGGCCTGATAATTGGGCCGGATATATAATTACAAATTACACTATTTACAACAAAAAACATTTATCAAAAGAAAAAGCCCAAAAGGCAAACGAAGTATCTCATCGTTTCATCGAATAAGTTGACCTTTCGTAAGGTTGATTCAGTGGGCAGAATTATTATTATTATTATTATTATTATTATTATTATTATAATTATTATTATTATTATTATTATTATTATTATTATTATTATTATTATTATTATTATTATCATCATTATAATTATTTCACTACAAAAAATAGCTTATTAGCGACGAATTTGAATTCGTAGGTAAAAATAAATTAGCGATCGTATTTAGCGACGGAATGCACGCGAGGGAATCTGCTTTTATTAGCGACGGATTTGCCCATCGCTATAGGCTAGATTTACTTTTTTTTTAAAATGTCGTCGCTAAAACCTAAAATTCTGTCGCTAATAAAAGCTGGTTTTACTAGCGGGGATTTAACGACGGATTTGTCCGTCGCTATAAGCCAGATTTACTTTTTTTTTTAAATTTCATCGCTAAAACCTTAAATTTTGTCGCTAGTAAAAGCAAATATACTTTTCTAATAGGTTCGTCGCTAATACTAAAATTTTGTCACTAATATTCCTTTTTAACCTTGATTTCGAAACCCACCCTCTCATTTCTCTTTTCTTCATTCTCTCTAACTCTTCTATCTCTCTAATCGAATCTCTTCTCCCTTACTCTTCACCACCACCACCGCCGCCGCCGCATGACATAACTTTCACTCCTCTCTCTCTCTCTCTCTCTCTCTCAACCAAATCTCTTCTTACTTATATTTATGGAACTATATTTCATTCATCCAATGGCAAGATACATTAAATACCAAGTTGACAGAGCTAAGTCCAGTTGATTTCGACAAATTCAGTTGACCTTACTTGAAGCAAATAGTAGATATAGTGAAGAAAACACATCCAAGTCTCCCTTTAATCCTCTATGCAAGTAGTTTTGTTTGGATTGGACTTTTTATGTTTATATACTAATAAAAAAAAAAAACAGGTTTTAAAAAAATAGTAGCTAATTAGCGACAAAATTGGTCGTCCCTAATTAGAACGCATGTCATTTCAGTTAGCGACGAATTTGATTCCCTCGCTAATTAGCGACGGAACATATTAGCGACCATCGTTTTAGCGAGAGAATTATTTTGTCGCTAATTTCGTCGCAAAAGGACAGCAGCAACAGATTTTTTGCTGTTAGCGACAAATTTGGTCGTCACTAACAACCTGTTTTTAAGTAGTGATTGTTGGGAAATCAATGCTCAAACCCGAGTACTAATGAACAAAACTACAAAAGAACACAAAAACAAGATAACCAAAATACAAGAAAGAAGGCGAAGTGCGACCAAAATCTGAAAAACTGTTTGTGCCTACCAAGAGCTCAAAGCTCTCTTATCTATCAGAAGCCAATGACGCATCATCTCTTTTGTTCTCATTAGTACCTTTTTTTTATTCCCCTTTTGAAGTCTCCCTTATTGTGACATACGAAGCACTTGCATTTTCACTGTCTTCCCTTTATCACTTCTTCAACGAGAAAACATCATTTATGTGTCTCCTTATTCATTGTTGTAATTAGTGATCTTCTTCTTCGCCGTCATCTCATGATAGTGAAGGTTTTTCTTAACTTCCTTAAGAGTGAGAGTGTCCCTTCAAATTAAACTTCCAAACATCATATTATCCACCAAATTCTCATATGAAGATGAAGGGAGCGAGAAAAAAACAATTATGTACAAAAAGCGGTTCACGCGATGAACCCCTACAACCACACCAATATTGTAGTTGATACCTAAAACTTTGAAATTAATACACCACCACTCGATTATTGATAATTAGGGCCGACCATGGGCATGTGCGGGTTGTGCTACCGCACAGAGCCCTAACCCAATGCTATTTTTTTAGGGTCCAAAAAAATATTACTCCTTCGTTCCAAATTTTTGGTATTTTTGGCCTTTTATTTTTCTCTAAAAATGTGTGTAGCAAATTTTGCGAGTAAAAAAGAGCGGCATGCTAAAAAGCACTACCATCAAATTAATTAATATTTTTTTATATAATTAATTATAGGAGAATGGTTTCAAACCGTTGCTTAAAAGGCTAAGTAAAAAACCGTTGCCGTTGAGCCTTCGACAACGGGTTTGATGCGTTGCCTATATATATATATATATATATATATATATATATATATATATATACTAGATCAATTGGTAGTGAGAATGCATTGATCATGTACTTTTTTTGTAACATCCTGGGCCCTTTTCTTTCTAGTAGGCTACCCAGCGATGCACTCATGACCTTCTCCACACTCTGTGGAGTTTTTGCCTTCCGTGGAAATCGAACCATGTACCCTGAGGCTTAGGTACATGCTCAATGCATTCCCACTACCAATTGATATATATATATATATATATATATATATATATATATATATATATATATATATATATAAAATCAATTTGGCAACGGGAACAGAAAGCCATTGCCATTGTTATATAAGACAACAGTTTTTTACTTAAGTGTTGAAAATTTAGGCGTTGCCGTAGGGTCCAAATGTTGTAGTGAACCCAATCTACAATTTACCAAAATTTTCCAAATATACCCTAGATTTATTGAGTCTTTTATAGACCCAAGACAACTATTAAGTTAGTAACTTTTTTATTTTGATTCAATTATCCCAAGACAACTATAAATATGGTATTTTAGTACTTAAATAACAAGTCAAAAGTACCAAAGATTAGGAATAGATGAGTACAATTAAAAAAAATTAACATTCTACTTGTTTTTTCAAGAAAAGAGATGTGGGTCCGATAACATGAACACATTATGTCTTCGGTCAACGTTCATCTCTAAAATTTGAATTAGATAGTCTCTCAACCTTTTTTATAACAACTATTTTCCATCTAATTGGTTTAGCTTCTCGATCCGGGACTAATATTAAAACTCAGAGAAGAAACAATATTCAGCATTTAGCCTTCATTTTACCGTGCATTAGAACAAGGTTGATCTTTTTTTTGTCAAAGAACAAAGTTGATCTTGCTAATAAAATAATTAACCCAATGAGACAAACTGTTGATAAATTTCTCATATAAATTTTAATTTATCTTAAAAGCAGAGTAATTTGTGACCAATTTGATGAAATAGGGGTTCAATCAATAGCCCAATTTTTAAGATTTTAACCTGACTTCTAAATTATTCGGGATAGGCGTTGATAATCTCAAGCAAATTACGATCGATGAAGTATCTCATTTCTATTAATTTTTATTATTTTATGGTCATTTGTTTTTTTTTATAATATGAATCACGTGCATGTGTCTTTTTGTAGCTGTCTTTGCTTTTTGTATGGGATGTTTGTAAACACAAACTAATGAAACTACGCAGAGAAGCAAACAAATTCTGCCAGTAAAATATTAAGATAGAAGGGGGAAATGTTTGTTTATAAGATCTTCTTGTATTTAGCTTACTAAATGAGTTCCCTACTTAAACTAATCATATATAGTTAATTAAATTTGAAGCAAGAGCGATCCAAGTAGGAGTAGTATGTTATTTTAGTGGAATTAAAGATTAAAGAAGAAAGAGCCGAGCTGGAAAGCGTAGATGGAAAAAGGCATAGCAGTGTAGTCTAACATATAGGACAAATGATATAAAGGCAAGAAAAGGGACACATTTGAGAGAGTTGAAGAAACCCACAATCAAACCTGGCTACAAGGCAATTAATTTATGTTCAATGGCCTGGTATAAATTAATCTGGATTTTAAAAACCGAATCAATCGATACTACCTACAATTTGGTTATTTAAGTGGTTTGACGTAGCTTCATCCGAATTTGAACAGTTTTAAGTTGTTGAACTAAGACTTGAAGGCCTCACCGGTCTGATGTTCGATTCGATTTTCCTAACATTGATTTAGATAGAGAACAAAATAAGGTTTTTTTTGAAGAAGCCAAATATTATTACAAGTACAAGTACTACTGAAGGACAACATGGGGCTGAGGACGGCAAAGCCAACTCAGATACATATTTATACAGTTGGAGCTATAAACATAAACATAAATTTAGACACATGAGGCTATAATGGCACGAAAAGGACTGAGAAGAAACTTGTAGGAAAGAATATCAATGACTCCACCCACCAATCCATAACCAACAACACAGGGCACAGCCGCACAGAACACCTAATAAAGACACATGCAAGAAAGTGCAGACTCTGCAGAGGCCAGGCCTTTTCTCCCCCTCTCTCCAAATTCCAAATACAATCATTAATTTAATTATGGCAAATTGGCAGGCAATATGTCAGCAACTTCTCCCCACACACCTCACAACAAATTAGACCGATTTTTTTTTTTTAAAAAAAAATGGTGTAACCATATGAATATTGATTCATTGGCTTAGATAATACTAATAACAAAATGTTAAAAAAAAGGTATAGCCATATACGATCATGTCAGCATTAAACTAGTACAAATCCCTCTAATCTCAAAGCATTTAGAAAAAAACAATAAGGTAATATAGAATACTATATAGTATATAGTGTCTGGTATTTTGAGCTGCAGCCTCACATCACATGAGCGAACAAGCATTAGGGTTCTCGTCACTAAACATTTGTGGATGCATGTGAACATGAAACTGCTCTGGGTAGACTGGTCCATAATTATAACCACCACTATTGCCATAACCACCATAACCATAACCATAACCATAACCATAACCAAATCCATAGGGAGGTTGGTGTTGGAGTTGGACCATATTATACTCAATTCTACTCTGCTCCAAATTCTCATTCTGATTGTTATCTCCTTCTTTTTCCTCCTTCTTCTTGTCTTTCTTTGGAGGGACCACCTCAACCTTCCTCTTAAGCCTCTCTGTTAGATTATTGACCAAAGACTTCACGTCCATTGTACCCTTCACTGTTACTGTTTCCTTTTCTTTGTCTATGCTCATTCCCTCAACTCCTATATAATCAAAATCATATCAATTTAGTCAAATCATAAACACCACAATAAACAAATAATTCATTAAATAAAAAATAAAAAATCCACCTTTAGTTTTCTTTACAGTCTTGCCAATGCTTTCAATGCATCCCTGGCAATGAAGTGCAACCTTCAGAACCGCAGTAGTCACCGTCTGTTAAGTTAGACGAAAAGAAACAATTAATTAATAATAAATTTTGAAATACTATATCAAATTGTGCATTAATTTAATAGAAAAAATATATAAAAACTAATCCCTGGTTAGTAGTGACAATGAAATGAAATAATTAAGTGGGGACTAAGGACAATATTGACAATTGGTGAGGAAGAAGAACCTCTTCTTTGTCTTTTTTGTCCTCGATTTTCTTCTTGTCAGATTTATTGCTGGTTTTGGTGTCCTTGTTGTTCTCCTTATTGAGTTGTGGAGAGATGAGTTCCACCTTCTTCTTTATCTTTTTTTCCAGGTTGTCCCTCAGTTTAGTGGGGTCCACATTTCCGGTGATAGTTATCTTCCCTGTCTCACTCTCTGCCTTCACTGTATCCACACCTTCAAAAAAACAGATACAATACATTAATGTTGAATTTCAATGCTTAAAAACAACATTAATAAAACCAAAATCGGTTCTTTCTATCTTGTTGCTGATCAATGTCGAGTAAAAGAGAGAAAAATCCGTTGGTTGAAACAAAACAAAAACACTGATAGAAAAATCCAAGAAATTATACAAGAAAAAACAGAGGCAAGGGATGGAAAGAAAGAAACCTTGGAGAGAGCGAAGGTGTCGGATGATTTTGGAAGCGCAACCGTCACAATGGATGTCGACCTTCAAGATCACGGTGGTAATGTTGCTATCCCCTTTCTTCTGCAGCATCAACAATCACATACATGGTAGAGAGAAAGCGTTAGCATTTACATAAATAAAAACAGAAAAAACCAAAGCGATCGAATGAGTGAACAAGTGAGTGTTGTGTTAAATTAATTACCTCGCCCATTGTGGTTTGGTGAAAGACAGAAGAAATGTTTAGTAGTATAGTGTGGAAGAATGTATGGTTTGGTAGGCGTGAGTGGTTTATATATATATATGCTATTGGACCCTTTCTATACGTTTTTTTTTTGACTCAACCCTTGCTATACGCTATAACTAATGAAGAAACAATGAAATGAAGGAAATGGACCCACGCGGGTAACGTGGTCCTAGTTTTTCCACTTAATTTCCTTTCGTCCACATGCAAGGAAGCACCTTAGTTTGAAATTTACTATGCTTATATGTATATATTGACTTGAGCAAGGAACAAAAATTGACCTAAAATAGTGTCATTCACATCAATCAAACGTGACTCATATGTATATGAGACAAAGAAAAGTGTAGGATTTTCAGTTTTCACATCCTGAACGAAGAAGACCACGAAACTTCTTGCCTCTTGCCTCTTGCCAGGTAAATGATATGATACAGTGTGTCTGGCTTTGTCCTCATCTACCGTCATCTTTCAAATGGAATGGGCCTCCACCAATGCTAAATGGGTGATACTTCATACAACTCCCAAGCTACAGTAGCTACTCAGTAGACACCCCCAAGCACGGGCGGACTTAGGCACAGCCCAGGGGGTGCATGTGCACACCCTTAAGTTTTAAAAATTGCACTGGTACCCCTAAAAAAAATTACATTTTGACCCCACTAGTTCTCATACTTTGCAGTCCCTACCAATCAGCTACTCTGCTCCTACTCTGTCTCTGCGTGACTCTACTATGGACCCGGAAGAAGAGAAGTCTCTCTGCAAACAAGTCTCAACAAGTTTCATGTCTCATCTTCTCAACTACTCTCTCATCTCAGGTTCTTCTTTCCTCTTATCTCTCACCTTCTCAATCTCATCGCTCAAGCCAACAGAGTTACAGAAATCACCAAGCACCAACAACATCGCCATTCTACAGTGCTCTGCTCGACCTCGCCGCACCACCGCCGTCGTTGATCTTCCTCCCTGCGAAGTGCGACGACGCTATTCTTCTAGTTTTCTGCAAATCTCGTCGTCTCCATTCTTCTTCGTGAATCGTGAGGTATTGTTGCCCTAATCTGTGATTTGTGGTTTGTGTTTTGTGAATCTGTGATTTGTGAACCAATATTCTGCTCGTTTTTCTCTATTCTGTGATTTGTGTCGTAAACCCTAATTAATTGAAAGCAGAAATTGTTCTGACTGTTTCCTTCCCTTTCCCCTTTCTTCCCGTGTGTGTGAGTCTGATTGTTCCCTTCCCTTTCCCCTTTTTTCCCTAATCCGTGACTCTTTTCGTGAACCATTTTTATTGATTATTGAAACCAGAATCTATATTTAATATATTGATTATTTATTTTCTTTAGATTTTAATAGATAATGGATAAATATTTGAGGAAGAGATTACCACCACCTAATCAACAATTGGGTGAATCAAGTTCCCAACGACAACGTGTTGAAATTAATGTAGAAGAGTTGCCATCGAATCCGGGAAAGCGTGTTAAAATGGCGACATATCATCCCAACGATCACGAGAAGATACGAAGAGCATATTTACAAAAAGGACCGTGTCAACTTACTCAACACAAATTTCCTCAAAGACAAATTGGAAATTCAATGAGAATATTTAATCCCTCTTGGTTTAATGAATTTGGCAATTGGTTAGAGTATAGCATTGAAAAAGATGCCTCATTTTGCTTGTGTTGCTATCTTTTTAGGCCTGATGTTGGCAAGCAAGCGGGTGGTGATACATTTGTGACGGAGGGATTCAGAAATTGGAAAAAGAAAGACAAACTCTCATCTCATGTTGGAGGTCCTAATGGGGCCCATAACATTGCTTGGAAGAAGTGCCAAGATTTGATGAATCAAAATCAACATATTGAAGTTGCAATAGCTAAGCAATCTGAACAACTCCGCGACGTGTATCGAAGGCGTTTAACGGCTTCAATTCTTTGCATCCGCCTTCTATTAAAGTTGGGATTACCACTTCGTGGTCATGATGAATCAACAGAGTCTGCTGATCAATGTAATTTCTTTGAAATTCTTAAATTCCTTGTTGAAAATATATAATGAATCTGTAAATAGCGTTGTCTTGAAAAATGCTCCTAAAAATTATCAATTGACTGCTCCAACAATTCAAAAGGAGATCGTTAATGTTGCTGCATTGGAAACCACAAAAGCAATTATTATTGATCTTGGAGATGAATTATTTGCTATTCTTGTTGATGAGTCGCGTGACATATCCAATAAGGAGCAAATGGTTGTTGCTTTGCGTTATGTTAACAAAAAAGGTGGTATTGTGGAACGCTTCTTGGTATTGTTCATGTTAAAGATACCACTGCATTATCATTAAAAATGGAAACGGAAGAATTGCTTTGCAAACATGGGCTTACTACATCAAGAATTCGTGGACAAGGTTATGATGGTGCTAGCAACATGCGAGGGGAACTTAATGGTCTCAAAAGTTTGATCTTAAGAGATAATTCATCTGCATTGTATGTGCATTGTTTTGCTCATCAACTACAACTTACATTAGTTGCATTGTCAAAAAAACACATTCGAGTTGCCGCTCTTTTAAACTTTGTGTCTTCTTTGATAAATGTTGTTGTAGGCTCTTGCAAAAGACTTGACATGCTTCGTGAGAGACAATTTATGAATGTCATGGAGGCGTTGGGAAAAGGAGAAATTCCTAGTGGGCAAGGTTTGAATCAAGAAACTAGTCTTAAACGAGCAGCCGATGTAACACCCCTTTTTCTACCCGTTAATTTAATTGGAAAAATATCAGAGTTTTCAAAATTTCTCTTCATTTCAAAGGATGTTACACTTACTTCAATAAAACGGCTCAAGAACATAATAACCATGTATTACGTAGCACATCACTAAAAGGTGAATCTCAAAACCACAGTTATCATCGCAATAAAATTAACGTCAATAAAATCAACTACGCAGCGGAATAACAAAATAAAACCAAATTGTCAACAAAACACAACAACCAAAACCAATCATAACATTAGGTTCGTCCCCCCCCCCCCCTGAGTGCTACGTATCAGAGCGTGACGACTCGACTCGAATTAGTGAAGGTACGTAGTCCTTCACTCGCAATCACCTGCACATTACCGCATGGGGGTAACATTCAAACAGAAGGGTGAGTCCAATTCAATTCATATAATAAATCATATGATAAATAATAAGTCAAGTCACAGCTCTAAATGAATCACATCACAATCATAGATCACATCACCACAATAACTCATCACTATGTCATGTAGGCATATGAAATGCAACCCACTCGCGGGCATATGCATGAGGTACCTTTTTCAGAAACGTCGCTTAGCCCTTAAGGCCTCATCGTCACTTAGCCACATGGGCCTCAAAAACGTCACTGGGTTTATGCATATGGGGCATGAGACACTATGACATGCACCACTCACAAACACACAAAATACACAAATACCCAAATCATAGTCAACTATGTGACCCGTCACTTACCGGTTTGCTCACAAGAAGCACAGCACCTGTCAATTCACAATTTACACACAACGTCACTTGGCCTTTTAGACCTTAACATCACTTAGCCTTTCGGGCCTTAAACGTCACTGGGTTTCATCGTCACTTATACATAAATATCATCAACTTAAACAGTAGCCACTGAGGGCAAAAACGTCATTTACTAGCCACCAAGGGCATCATCGTCATTTACACTTCATTATAGATAATAATAGCCACTAAGGGCAAAACAGTCATTTAACTAGCCACTAAGGGCATCATCGTCATTTACACCTCATTATCAATAATATTGGCCACTAAGGGCAAATCCGTCATTTACTCGTCATTATAAAGAATATTAGCCACTAAGGGCAAAACAGTCACTTAACTAGCCACTAAGGGCATCATCGTCATTTACACCTCATTATCAATAATATTGGCCACTAAGGGCAAAACCGTCATTTACTCGTCATTATAAAGAATATTAGCCACTAAGGGCAAAACAGTCATTTACACGTCATTATAAATAATATTAGCCACTAAGGGCAAAACAGTCATTTAACTAACCACTAGGGGCATCATCGTCAAAATCATCATTTTTGACACTACTTCGTTAAAACCACTGGTCGTACGCAAAAGAGGATTTTTAGAGACACCCAAAACATCTTTTCATTGTCACAGCAACGATCACCGGGAACAGCCACTTGGGGCGCCCCAGCAACCTTCAGAAATAATAAGTTTTTATTTTTAAAAATGGGACACGCAGATAGACAACTGAAAATGCTTCACAACGCTTTTTGAAACGTTCAAAACGGATGTCCGAGTCAAAAGATATAGCGAAAATAGTTTTCGAAAATATTTTGGAACATCCTGAAAACTGGCGCCATGGGCGCCCAGCGCCCAGGCACCTGGCGCCCAGCGCCTAGGAAAAGCAACACACGCACGCACACACCCGGGCGCTCAGCGCCCAGCGCCTGGCGCCCAGCGCCTTGGCGCAACACACAACACACGCACACGGGCGCTCAGCGCCCAGCGCTGGCACCCAGCGCCCAGCGCTACGCACACACACACGCGCACGGGCGCTCAGCGCCCAGTGCTGGCACCCAGCGCCCAGCGCCTGGCGCAACACTGCACAGCGCACAGCACCATGGGCACCCAGCGCCCAGGCACTTTCAGCAACACAAATTTTTGCACAATTTCACATACACATTGTTTTCTTCAAAATTTCCACATAATCCATCGCACCCATATTACAACCACTCATAATCACATGTAAAATCATCAACCTCATCTATCCAACACCAAAATTCAACAACACCCCAAGCACAAACATGGCGCCCTAGGCGCCCACATCACAAAAGAAAAATGGATTTTTGGCCACAACCTTGAACATCACGCATACATCGCAAATCAAGGACACGAATTTACAAACATATCATGGGCATGACTAATCTAGGCTATCACTACTTAGGATCTATCATAGGAATTATTATAGAAATCGATAGAACTCCCCTTACCTCGTATTTGAAGAGTAGGAGCTCTAGAGACGATCACGAACGGGACCACGGCAACCGAATCACGTTTCCTCTCTTCTCCTTGGAGCTTGCGACTTGCTCTTCTCCTCTTCTCCTCTCCACGGCGCGCCTCTCCTCTCTCTATCCTCTTCCTCTCAATTTCGCAAAAGCCACCAAAAACCCTAACCCCTCTAGGCGCCTCTTCACATATGACTAGATTCATGGGCTTGGGCTTTTCACTTAAGCCCAAGTCCATCTAATTTAGCACCTCCACCTCCTAATACCACCTACACATATTAATATAATTTCTAATAATTAAATTATATTCAATTAATTAATTTAAATTCCTAAATACTTAATTAAATAAATTAATTAAATATTTAGGGTGTTACAACTCTCCCCCACTTAGAATATTTCGTCCTCGAAATTTACCTGATCAAATAACTCTGGGTAGGACTCTCGCATCTTGCTCTCTAGCTCCCAAGTCATACTCTCGCCGGCAGCTCCTAGCCAAACCACTTTCACTAATGCAATCTCTTTGCCTCTAAGCGCCTTCACCTCACGATCCTCAATCCGTACGGGCATCGTCTCCACAATGAGATTATCCCGCACCTCTACATCATCCATATGGATCACATGAGATGGATCTGAAACATACTTCCGAAGTTGCGACACATGAAACACGTCATGCAAATTCGAAAGATTTGGCGGTAAAGCCACTCTATAAGCCACATTTCCGATCCTTTCAGAAATCTGATAAGGACCAACAAATCGAGGAGTGAGCTTCTTCGATTTCAACGCTCGACCAACACCGGTAATAGGAGAAACCCTCAAGAACACATGCTCACCCTCCTGAAACTCTAAATCCTTCCTCCGCTTGTCATGATAACTCTTCTGACGACTCTGCGAAGCCTTCATCTTTTCACAGATCATCTTGATCTTCTCTGTAGTCTCCCGGACAATCTCCGGTCCCAACACTACACTCTCTCCCGACTCATACCAACATAATGGCGTTCTACACTTTCGACCATACAATGCTCCAAATGGTGCCATCCCGATACTGGAATGGTAACTGTTGCTATAGGTAAACTCAATCAACGCAAGGTGGGAATCCCATGAACCCCGTTGTTCCAATACACAAGCCCTCAACAAATCCTCTAACGACTGAATTGTTCTCTCTGACTGACCATCTGTCTGAGGATGATACGCCGAACTCATTTTTAACTTTGAACCCAATTCCTTCTGTAAACCCGTCCAAAACTCAGAAGTGAACCTCGGATCCCTATCTGACACAATACTCTTCGGAACACCGTGCAACTTCACAATTTCTTTGACATAGACCTCTGCCAACCTCGACACTGGATAAGTGATATTAATAGGAATAAAGTGAGCAGACTTCGTTAACCTATCAACGATCACCCAAATAGCGTCATGGCCCTTAATTGTATTCGGCAATCCCGTCACAAAATCCATCGCTATGCTATCCCACTTCCACTCTGGAACTTCCAACGGTTGCATTAACCCTGCAGGCTTCTGATGCTCCACCTTAGATTTCTGACAGGTCAAACAGGCATACACAAACTGTGCTACATCTCTCTTCATACCATACCACCAAAACATCTTTTTCAGATCTTGATACATTTTCGTCGCCCCGGGATGTATACTCAACTTGCTACGGTGACCCTCCTCTAAAATTGCCTTTCTCATCTCCTCATCATCCGGAACACAGATCCTACCTCGGAACCTCAACACACCACTGGAATCCAATTTGAAATCTTCATCTTCAGATTGACCAACCCCATTAATTAAATCTACTAACTTGACATCTGACTTCTGAGCCTCTCTGATGCTGCCCAGGAAATCATTATCGATCTTTAACATTCCCAGCTTGACACTGCGAGGTGTCATTTTACAAACCAAACTCAAATCTCTGAATTCCTCAATCAACTCTAATTCTTTCACCATCATTGCCGACATATGCAAAGACTTTCTGCTTAAAGCATCAGCCACGACATTAGCTTTGCCGGGATGATAGTTCAAACCAAAGTCATAATCCTTCAAGAGCTCCAACCACCGACGCTGTCTCATATTCAGCTCTCTCTGATCAAACAGATACTTCAGACTCTTGTGATCACTGAACACTTCGAACCTCGAACCATAAAGGTAGTGCCTCCAAATCTTAAGCACAAATACCACGGTAGCCAATTCCAAATCATGCGTAGGGTAATTTTTCTCATGGACGCGCAATTGCCTCGACGCATACGCAACAACCTTTCCATCTTGCATCAGCACACCACCCAGACCCATCTTCGAAGCGTCACAATACACAACAAACGGTTCCTCCGGATTAGGCAACGTCAAAACAGGCGACGTCGTCAATCTCTTTTTCAATTCCATAAAACTTTTCTCACACCGAGCATCCCAGACAAAAATTTTACTTTTACAAGTCAACTGAGTCAACGGAAGGGCCAACTTGGAAAAACCCTCGATGAATCTCCTGTAGTACCCAGCCAAACCCAAAAAGCTTCTAATCTCTGTTGCGGACTTCGGAGCCTCCCACTCCAACACTGCTTTTACTTTTGCCGGATCAACCGCAATACCATTACCAGAAATCACGTGCCCAAGGAAACTCACTTCTTTCAGCCAGAATTCACACTTTGATGACTTAGCATACAACTTTTTCTCTTTCAGAACTTCTAACACTGTTTTCAGGTGCTCAGCATGCTCTTCCTCTGACTTAGAATAAACTAGAATGTCATCTATGAAGATCACCACAAACCGATCTAGGTAATTATGGAAAATACGATTCATATATTCCATAAATACACCAGGAGCATTGGTTACACCGAACGGCATCACTAAATATTCATAATGCCCATACCTCGTCCTGAATGCTGTCTTCTGAACATCTTCATCCTTTACTTTAATCTGGTGATATCCGGACCTCAAATCAATTTTGCTGAAAACACGGGCACCCACTAACTGATCCATCAAATCGTCGATCCTCGGAAGCGGATACTTATTCTTGATAGTTACCTTATTCAATTGACGATAGTCCACACACAACCTCATGCTCCCATCTTTCTTCTTCACTAACAATACCGGAGCTCCCCACAGTGATACACTCGGTCTTACAAACCTTTTCTCAAGCAATTCTTCGAGTTGCGTATTCAACTCAGACAATTCCGACGCCGACATCCTGTACGGTGCCATAGACACAGGTCTCGTACCAGGTACAAGATCAATCGAAAACTCAACTTCTCTTTCCGGTGGCACACCCGGAATTTCATCAGGAAAAACCTCAGGGAACTTGCGTACCACTTGCAGTTCTTCAATAACAGCCTGACTCTCAGCAGACAACGATGCCATCAACGAAAATAGCTGAACTCCTTCCCTCCTCAACTTCTTCAACTGTTCAGCAGATACCAAAACAGCAGCAGCAGCATCGATCCTCCCAGCCCAGCCATCTCAACTCACTTGCTACAAACAAACAACAGTTAGATATAACTGACAACACACCGTTGTCAGTTGACACTACGACTGGACAACTTGGCCGGACAGACCGAACTGCTCTGATACCACTAATGTAACACCCCTTTTTCTACCCGTTAATTTAATTGGAAAAATATCAGAGTTTTCAAAATTTCTCTTCATTTCAAAGGATGTTACACTTACTTCAATAAAACGGCTCAAGAACATAATAACCATGTATTACGTAGCACATCACTAAAAGGCGAATCTCAAAACCACAGTTATCATCGCAATAAAATTAACGTCAATAAAATCAACTACGCAGCGGAATAACAAAATAAAACCAAATTGTCAACAAAACACAACAACCAAAACCAATCATAACATTAGGTTCGTCCCCCCCTGAGTGCTACGTATCAGAGCGTGACGACTCGACTCGAATTAGTGAAGGTACGTAGTCCTTCACTCGCAATCACCTGCACGTTACCGCATGGGGGTAACATTCAAACAGAAGGGTGAGTCCAATTCAATTCATATAATAAATCATATGATAAATAATAAGTCAAGTCACAGCTCTAAATGAATCACATCACAATCATAGATCACATCACCACAATAACTCATCACTATGTCATGTAGGCATATGAAATGCAACCCACTCGCGGGCATATGCATGAGGTACCTTTTTTACAAACGTCGCTTAGCCCTTAAGGCCTCATCATCACTTAGCCACATGGGCCTCAAAAACGTCACTGGGTTTATGCATATGGGGCATGAGACACTATGACATGCACCACTCACAAACACACAAAATACACAAATACCCAAATCATAGTCAACTATGTGACCCGTCACTTACCGGTTTGCTCACAAGAAGCACAGCACCTGTCAATTCACAATTTACACACAACGTCACTTGGCCTTTTAGACCTTAACATCACTTAGCCTTTCGGGCCTTAAACGTCACTGGGTTTCATCGTCACTTATACATAAATATCATCAACTTAAACAGTAGCCACTGAGGGCAAAAACGTCATTTACTAGCCACCAAGGGCATCATCGTCATTTACACTTCACTATAGATAATAATAGCCACTAAGGGCAAAACAGTCATTTAACTAGCCACTAAGGGCATCATCGTCATTTACACCTCATTATCAATAATATTGGCCACTAAGGGCAAATCCGTCATTTACTCGTCATTATAAAGAATATTAGCCACTAAGGGCAAAACAGTCACTTAACTAGCCACTAAGGGCATCATCGTCATTTACACCTCATTATCAATAATATTGGCCACTAAGGGCAAAACCGTCATTTACTCGTCATTATAAAGAATATTAGCCACTAAAGGCAAAACAGTCATTTACACGTCATTATAAATAATATTAGCCACTAAGGGCAAAACAGTCATTTAACTAACCACTAGGGGCATCATCGTCAAAATCATCATTTTTGACACTACTTCGTTAAAACCACTGGTCGTACGCAAAAGAGGATTTTTAGAGACACCCAAAACATCTTTTCATTGTCACAGCAACGATCACCGGGAACAGCCACTTGGGGCGCCCCAGCAACCTTCAGAAATAATAAGTTTTTATTTTTAAAAATGGGACACGCAGATAGACAACTGAAAATGCTTCACAACGCTTTTTGAAACGTTCAAAACGGATGTCCGAGTCAAAAGATATAGCGAAAACAGTTTTCGAAAATATTTTGGAACATCCTGAAAACTGGCGCCATGGGCGCCCAGCGCCCAGGCACCTGGCACCCAGCGCCTAGCAAAAGCAACACACGCACGCACACACCCGGGCGCTCAGCGCCCAGCGCCTTGGCGCAACACACAACACACGCACACGGGCGCTCAGCGCCCAGCGCTGGCACCCAGCGCCCAGCGCTACGCACACACACACGCGCACGGGCGCTCAGCGCCCAGCGCTGGCACCCAGCGCCCAGCGCCTGGCGCAACACTACACAGCGCACAGCGCACAGCACCATGGGCACCCAGCGCCCAGGCACTTTCAGCAACACAAATTTTTGCACAATTTCACATACACATTGTTTTCTTCAAAATTTCCACATAATCCATCACACCCATATTACAACCACTCATAATCACATGTAAAATCATCAACCTCATCTATCCAACACCAAAATTCAACAACACCCCAAGCACAAACATGGCGCCCTAGGCGCCCACATCACAAAAGAAAAATGGATTTTTGGCCACAACCTTGAACATCACGCATACATCGCAAATCAAGGACACGAATTTACAAACATATCATGGGCATGACTAATCTAGGCTATCACTGCTTAGGATGTATCATAGGAATTATTATAGAAATCGATAGAACTCCCCTTACCTCGTATTTGAAGAGTAGGAGCTCTAGAGACGATCACGAACGGGACCACGGCAACCGAATCACGTTTCCTCTCTTCTCCTTGGAGCTTGCGACTTGCTCTTCTCCTCTTCTCCTCTCCACGGCGCGCCTCTCCTCTCTCTATCCTCTTCCTCTCAATTTCGCAAAAGCCACCAAAAACCCTAACCCCTCTAGGCGCCTCTTCGCATATGACTAGATTCATGGGCTTGGGCTTTTCACTTAAGCCCAAGTCCATCTAATTTAGCACCTCCACCTCCTAATACCACCTACACATATTAATATAATTTCTAATAATTAAATTATATTCAGTTAATTAATTTAAATTCCTAAATACTTAATTAAATAAATTAATTAAATATTTAGGGTGTTACAGCCGACACTCGTTGGAGTTCACATTATGCCACTTTGATAAACTTGATATTGATGTATTCTTCTATAATTGATGTTCTTGAAATAATGAAAGAAGATGCAATAGATCCAGATCATACAACTGAAGCCGAAGGTCTTATAGAGTTGATGGATAAATTTGACTTTGCATTCACGTTGCATTTGATGAAAAATGTCTTGGGTTTTCAAATGAATTGTCACAGGCATTGCAAAGGAAAGATCAAGACATCATCAATGCTATGAACTTGGTTAATATCACAAAGGAGCGGTTACAAACTATGAGGGATAATGGATGGGAGCCCTTGTTGCACGAGGTAACTTTATTTTGCAATAAGTATGACATTGACATTCCTAACATGGAAGATATATTTTATGAGGGGAAATCACGACGTGGAAGCAAATCTCAAGCTGTCACAATAGAGCATCACTATCGTGTTAGAATATTTTATACTGTGTTGGACATGCAGCTTCAAGAGATAAACGATCGTTTTTCTGAAACAAATTCTCAGTTGCTAATTTGTATGGCTTGTCTTAGTCCAGTTAACTTGTTCTCTCGTTTTGATAAGGAAAAACCTGTTGAACTTGCAAAGTTTTATCCACATGAATTCTCTCCAGCTCATTTGGTGATGCTTGATAATGAACTTGGGAGTTACATCATTGATATGCGTAGGAATATTGAATTTGCATCTTTGAAAGGAATCGGTGATCTTTCAGAGAAGTTGGTTGAAAATGGAAGGCATATTGTTTATCCATATCTTTATCTTTTGTTGAAGTTAGCAATGATTTTGCGCGTAGGCACAGCAACAGTTCAAAGAGCCTTTTCTGCTATGAAGATTGTGAAGAATAGGCTGCGTAGTCAATGGATGAATGATTGTCTAGTTACTTATATTGAGAAAGAAGTGTTCATGAATATTGACATTGAGTTGATCATTCAACGATTGCAAAACATGAAGTCGCGTAGGGGACAACTATAAATATGTATGTGAGTTTTTGACTAGCTTTATAATTTGAACAATTATGTCTTTAGTTTTATTTCTTATAATATAAATTTTATTTAGTTAAATAGTCTGACCATCCTAGACTAGAGTCTTAGATACGTCACTGCCCCCAAGCACCCAAAATCCCCAAAATAACCCTCCTTGAAAATACCAAATCCCTTCCCTTTCCCTCTCACTCTCACACACACCCCCTCTATTCCAACTCTTATTCTCCCTCCGAACCCTATTACTCTCCTCCCTCAATCTCTGCCCTCTTCTCTTCTCCCTCAATATCACACTCTTATCTTCTCACATTGCTCCCTTGTTGCATCTTACGGTCTCCACAGGTAACCATTTCTTTCGTTTTGTCATTCTGCGTTTTTTTCTCTGGTTTTCGCATGGTTCGACGCAGAAGTTCCGAACGGGTTCGACCCAGAACCTCTGAACCATGTGTAGTTTGCTGCCTGATCTGTTGTTTTTGCATGGTTCGGATGATAAGTCCCGAACTGGTTCGACATACAAGATTCGAACGGGTTCGAGGGTTAAGTGTCGAACCACCTTGTTTTTTGAACTTTCTGAATTATAACAGTTTGTTTAATTTTTTTAGTATGGCAAAGACAAAAGGTGGTGGTAGTCTAGTCAGAGACAGGATGATAATGAGAGAGTTCGTCCTACGGCGTCCGTCCGCAACAGGAATGCTCAGAATAATCCACGTGCACGTGGACGTGGAAATGGACGCGGAAAAACAATCC
This sequence comes from Astragalus membranaceus, assembly GCA_039519185.1. Lineage (NCBI taxonomy): Eukaryota > Viridiplantae > Streptophyta > Magnoliopsida > Fabales > Fabaceae > Astragalus > Astragalus membranaceus. The sequence continues at coordinate 120,292,602 of CM076850.1, forward strand.
CACCCCATGCTGATGCTGCATTGCAGTATGATGACTTTGAGCGTGATGCTGGGGACTTTATAGCTGCTGAGTTGGCTGGCCCATCTGGTGACCCCATTGATACTGTTGGCCCATCTTCATCGAGACCTTCAGCTGCTGCTGCTGATCCTGCTCGCACAGACGGGCGCCTGTTTCCCATGAGGAAGCTGACGATATGTGGGCCAATTTCAATAACCATCTAATTCAGCGTGGTCCAGCGGTAGAGGATTGGAGCCCAGACATGGTGGAGGGCTAATTTGCTTGGTATAGGAGGGTATCCCACCCATACCTACAGTCCGAAAACTACCCTTTGGATGATGGAGAGCTGAGACAGGTATCGATTTTATTTTAGTCTTATGGTTTTATTAAAGTTGTCTCATATTATTAATTATTGTATTTCCTGTCTCATAGGCTATACAAGAGATGGAGGACCTGTTTGATGAGATGGAGCAGGCACTTGAGGGTAGGATTCCACGACAGACCCGTGAATGGGGAATACTTGAGAGGCTGAAGACATTGGTGAGGCCATTCGCACGGGGGATTAAGAAGTATGGTTGTGTCTACCAACGGAGAGGGAGGCAGACACAGTAGTTGTATTTTTTTTTGTTTTATATGAACACATTTGGCTCTGTACGACATATTTATTTATATATATGAGTAGCGTATTATTTATATGTGTTGTTTGTTGAAAATTAGGCAGTTCAGAAGTTGTTAAAAATATCCCGCTTAGTTAATTTCAGGACTTGTTAAGATTATAATAAAAGCTGTCTGTGGTACAGCAGTTCGGTACTAAAATTCTGAACCAGTTCGGTGCCACAAATCTGAACTGGTTCGGTGCCAACAATCCGAACCTGTTAAAAAAACCATAAAAGGGGTGTGCCCGTGCGTAGAAATTAAAAATAACATACTCGGTACTTATGGTCCGAACGGGTTCGGTACTTCTGGTCCGAACCATCGTAAAAACAAAAAAAAATAAGCGCACCGAAGATTCATTAATGGCAATTTGGTCTTTTCACACGTTTTGGAGGTGTCAGGGGGGTTGTACGAATTATCACCCTTGCTAAATTGGCCATGTTTGGTTTTTCTTATTCATGCAAAAACTGCTTTAATTGGGTTTGTCCTTTTTTCCCGTTTTTTTACTTTGGGCTTCTAGACCCACTTCTCTAAAAGAGGAACAACGTACTGATTTGGACCAAAACAAACAATCCTGAAGGAGTTGTTCATAATTCCTTTGAAACTTGTGCCAAGCATGAGAAATGACTCGCTGATGATCTCATGAGCAAGGATGTAGAGCTGGCAAAACGGGTTATTCAGTCTACACTGGGCTCTAAATTTTACGGGTTGGGCCAAAAAATTCAAGTTGAAATTTGGGCTCAACAATTACGACCCAAGATTAGGTTGTTAATTTTAGTAGGACTTTAAACCTTTTTTTTGTTTAACTTGTGAGTCTGCGTGCTACCCAAAGCCCGACCAAGCTAACCCATCACAAACTTAGGTTTTTTTGGAGTGGGCCAAAAAGCCTGCTTATGAAGACGCACTCAGTTTTGTAGGCCTATGCCCCAAGCGTTTTTGGGTAGGGACAATTTTTCTGGGACAACTTTTCCGCCCAGCATCCAAACCACCAGATCAAACTATGATAATACCGTTGTTCCATTGATATTAAGGTGTTCTATAGTTGGGATAATGTCACATCAAGTGAGCATATTACTTGTTAGATCAATAGTAAGTTAGTAACAATGTAGTCTCAAGCATAAACTACACAAGGCAAATTAACCCACTTGTACAAAATTGTGAGGCAAAATGAATTTTGTTAAACCAGATTTATTTGGCATAGAAAATCTGGGCATATTATTTGGCTTGCTATCCGGTGCTTTGGCAGTTCTGGAACCAAATCACTTTTAAGGTTGTGTTGCAGATTGTATTGGTTTGATAGCACAAATAAAAACCATGTGCTTTGGGGGTGGTTCGTTTACCAGTAGGGTAGGAGTGAGTTTTTGACATTTATAGGTTAATCTGTTGGGTTGGTTGCAAGTGATCTTGGAGATTTGCTTTCGTTACATTTCTGTAACCAGTAGGAGTGCTCCTGTACTCAATATATATTAATAAATTTTTTGCTTATAAAAAAAGGGCTAAATAACACTTTTGGTCATTTATCTTTGCTCTAGGTTTCATTTTGGTCATTTAATTTTTTTTTGGTCCGTTTTGGTCCCTGATCTTTAATTTTCGTTTCATTTTGGTCACTACCGTCAATTGAAGTTAACGGACGCCACACTGTCAATTAACTACTGACGTGGCGTCTTAAATGTCATGTATGACGTGTCGTTTATTAAATGACGTGACATTTCTTGATTTCTTTAAATAAAAAACATAGGACACATAAACATATATGTTTTTTAAATTATAAAATTACAAAACACAAGTTCTAATAAAACTTAAAAGATTATAACATTAAACCTGAAAACAAACAAACAGAATGAGAGAAAATTAAACTGGAATAAAAAAATCCCAAATCCCTAATATCCCAACTCCCTTTCTTCTTCGTTATATCTTGTTTCAGTTTCTGGAAACATCAAACAACACTCCATCTCCTCTTCCCACTCTCTCTATCTCTCGTTAATGTTTGCTATTAATAAACACAAGAAGAAACATGGCAACAAAGGCAATAACAACAATAACAATTGATTTTCTAGAACTCCCTTCATGCGGGTTTTGGAAGATGGAATTTTTTGAGGTTTCCCGTCCATTCTCATTGTGCCAAATATTGAGAACAATGAATGAACTACCGTTGCTACTCTTGTATAGACTCATGGATGTTGATCTTTGTAACTCATGTTGAGATAATAAGATTTTACCATTTACTGTCTTACCTTTTACTGTTACTGTAATAGGGATATAGAAGTAATTTCACTTTACTTGTAATTTCATTTGAGATACATTTACATTGCATTTTGAGCTGAAACTAGTTACTCTGCTAGTTATTACTTGTAACAGACTTTATCAATTCAGTTACGTAATAACAGATATCATCTTCTTCATTTTTCTGTGTGTACAATTCTTTCTCTATGTGATAAACTGTGAGTGAGGTGTGTGTGATAATGCTCTGATTCCCCAACAAATTGGTATCTAGAGCTTTGATTCAACGATTCAGGGAAACACGAGTGACTGAGAGTTGTGCGTGATTTCATTTCTTCGATTCACATCGAATTGAAGTTCGAAATCGAAAGGAATCACGATTTCTGATTCCTAGGGTTGGGTAAACACGAGCGATTGTGAGATTTGAGTGATTAACACATAGATCGAAGATGAACGGTGGAAATGGTGGCCTCAGCCCGAAATTACCGGTGTTCGGAGGGAAGAACTAGAATCGATGGTCGATTCAGATGCGAGTGTTGTTCGGTGTTCAAGATGTGCTTGAGTTCGTCAACGATGGCTACGTTCCTGTACCAGAAAACACAACTTAGGCACAGAGAAATGCGCATCCGAGACGAGGAAGAAAGATCAGAAAGCGTTATTCTACATTCATCAATGTGTAGATGTGAAGGTGTTTGAGAAGATCGCAAGGGCAACTACGGAGAAGGCGCCGTGGGACATTCTAGTAAGGTGCTACGGTGGTGACGCTTCAGTGAAGAAGGTGAAGCTCCAATCTCTGCGAAAACAGTATGAAAATCTGAGTATGAAGAGCGACGAGAAGATTGCTGACTACGTTTCGCGTGTGGTTCCAGTCACAAATGAAATGAAGACTTGTGGCGAAACAATCACTGAGCAAGTGATTGTTGAAAAGGTACTTCGATCTCTCACTAGTGCAAAAATGGGATTAGAATTAGACATTTAAAGTCAGGCGCTCAGATGCCTGACTACATAAGTGACGCGGTGGCAAACTTGTAATTAAATGGCAAAACTCGCGAGTTTTAAAGTCAAGCGGATACACGCCTGACTTCTAAAGTGAACAAATAGGGAAAAAAGTAGACTTTAGAAGTCAGGCGTGTATTCGCCTGACTATATAAGTGACGCGGTGGCAAACTTGTAATTAAGGGTGAAATTATTTGTTTCTATTTTAATACTTTAGAAGTCAGGCGTGTACACGCCTGACTTCTAAAGTACTAAAATAGAACAAAGTATTTCACCCTTCTACGCGTCGTTCTATTCACTCCGTACGCGTGGCAAAGTCCCAACCTTCTTCGTCTTCTCTCTCAAAGTATTTCACCGTCTCTGTGCAAAGTATTTCACTCTTCGATCTATTCTCTTCTTCCTCCTTTCCTCTTCTCTGTGCATCCTTTCCTCTATCTCTCTCTCTTCTTCCTCCTTGCCTCTTCTCCGTCTTCCTCTCCTTCTCACGCACCGAAGAAGCGAAACACGGGGAAAGAGTCACGCGAGAGGAAAGGAAACGACGCCCGACCCAGAGAGGGGAAATAAGAGAGATATAGGAGAGGAGAAAAACCAGCTTCAGTCGCAGATCTCATTTCAGCGACCATACCCTTGGAAGCTTGTCTGGTGAATATAAGCCAAACACAAACCCTAACCAGCCTCCTTACCCGGTGAATATAAGCCAAACACAAACCCTAACCACGCCGTTTGCAACGCACATGTACTCTCTCTCTCTTCTACTCGTTTTCTCTCTCTCTCTCTCGCTTCTTCTTCAATTCTCTACGAAGTTTTCACTATTTGTGTTGATTTTACAGAAATTGATGCTTGAAAACGCAACAATGTTGCTGCTAGTCTGACAACAAACAGGTATTGTGCAAAACCCCCCTGTTTTGCTTTGTTAATTTCTCTGTTCCTATAAACCCTAAAACTGCGAAACTTGATTTACTGTATTTCTTCACTTGCATGTAACGAACTGATGATGAATGCTTCAAAAAGGAGAGTTGGAATGACATAAACGAAAACGTCACAGGTATACACTCACTCTCTCAGTGACTTTGTGTGATTTTTCGTTTCTGGTCTTCAAAGCCCTCACTCTTGTATGTTTCTTGTGAGAACTTGTGGCTGAATGAATTTGTTAACACATGAACAGTAGCACCTCTTGCTACCAGGTAAATTCCCCTATCTATTATTCTTCTCTCTTTTGCTTTCACTACTCACGCCCTAGAAGAAACACTGACTCTGTTTATTTCTTTCTTGTGAGGAACAGATCTGGAGAGTACTACCTTGGAATATTTTGGTGACGCGGCCAAAATGGAATCCCATGGTTGTTCTGTTTGGCTTGGTTGAGAACAACAAGGTTGAATTGATGGTACTTGGTATGTAAGGTTAATTTTTATAGTTTCTATAACTATTATTTGCTGAACATCAGTATAAGGTTTCATTTTCAACTATCATCTCACATGTTGGCTGAGAAATCCAGTTGCAATAGCTGAATTATTTACTAGCTAGGATCCATTGAATTAGTTATTTGAATGTATATAAATATTTGTTTGTTTTAACTCCATGTACATTAGTTCCAAAAGAATGTGGCCATTGTCATTACTCATTTCTCACCTAATATGAATTTCAAGCATTTTATATATGAATGTGGCCATCAGCTTTTGCTATTGTTGCTATTGTTGTGTTAACATCATTTATGACACTGTAAATTTTGTTTTGGATGTTCCTGTCGAGTATTTGCAGTAAAACTATTGCTATTGTTGCAATTATTGTATGAAATGCTTTTATGAGGTTCTAAATTTTGTTTGGAATGTTGCTGTGAAGCTCCTCAATGCATAAATTTGTCGTTGTAAATGCAGGATAAAATGGCACGAAGATTTGATACAATCAAGAACATCAATAAGGATAAGGAGATTTAGAAGTTAGTCGTTCGAGCAACAAATCTGTGGACTGTTGTCACTATGGCATTTCTATTAACTTGCAGAAGTATTAACCAATCTTATTTCTTTGAAGTTTTTATGTTTTTGTAGGTAGGAATTGTGTCTCTTGATAAGGCTCTTTCAATGGCTGAAGATGCCGAACTTGACTTGGTATGGTACCTTTTCCCTCTCTATATTCTTCCGTTCAATTTAATTTCAATTAGTATAGTGTTTCAACAAAGGATGTGCTATTAGCTATTGTTAATTATGCTTGTATCCTTTTTTTTTGATAATATAGTTATGCTTGTATCCTACTTATCTCTTTTACACTGTATTTGATAGTTTGGACATGATTTAAATGTTGAGAAATATAGGAAGGGTTTCTTACAATTTCACTTAAACTAGTATTACAACTGCAAGTGATAGAGAGCCATTTTTACTTTAGTGTTGTTGAAATGTGAAGGCTCAACTGTTTCAAGTTACTTTACAGTAAATTCAGCAGACACTTTCTGTTGCATGAGCATTTGAACACTTGCTGCTTATGTCATGAATGACAAACTCTCTCTCGCCCCTGCAGGTAATAGTATCCGGAGATGCAGATCCTCCAGTTGTAAGAATTAGCAGTAATGATACATAAGCCAGGTCCATTTTCTTTCTTTCTTTCCTTCTAATTTCTAAATTCAGCAGCTTTAGTAGTTATTAAGATTATTGATCTGATTTGAGATTGATTTGTAGTAGTGATTGAGATTATTGATCTAAATTTTGAGGAATTTGGGTGAATCGGGTTTTACTTTTGATTTTCAATTGATGTGTTTTGTAACACCCCAAAATTAAGTATTTATTTAGTATTGATCTAAATATTTATTTAGTATTTATTTAATTAATTTTGGGGTGTTACATGTTTGATAGATCAACTGGAAACTATTACATGATGTGTGCGCCAGCGTGCTTAATACCGTGATATGGTTTTCAGGTGAATCCTTTAGTGACGTTGTTGGGAAAGTGTTATAGCAGTAAGATTTATGCAAGGTTATAGCAGTAAGGATTCTGTTACCCTTTCTGCTATGGCTAGTAGTATTCTTTGTGCTTGTATGCTAATACCAGAACATTGATAATTTTTGCTCACTTAATCCTCCAGTTGTATGTTGCATACCATGATAAAATTAGAGAAAGTTATTCTATGTTCATGTTTTTAATTGCTAGGACTTGTACTAAAACTCTTTTTTGTCTGTTTCTCAGAATTCCCAGAATACTGTTGTGAAAGGTGTTGTGCATGTCAGCCTTGTAACTGTTCGCAGAACTTGTGGTTTAGTTCATAAACTACTGTCCAAGTAACTATTTGGAAGTAACTGTTTTGTTCTTCTTTATCTTTTTTCATATGCTAGGTGGTTGCAGTTGGCGAGTGTGGATTGGACTATGACCGGCTTCATTTCTGCCCAGCAGAGATTCAAAAGAAGTATGCAGCCAGTCATAGTGTAACTGTTGCTGCATGTGTCACTTTAGTTCTTTCTCTCTCTCTCTCTCTCTCTCTCTCTCTCTCTCTCTCTCTCTCTTTGTTGATTTTCATAATATATTAAAATCATTAATGGATTCTCTTTTTTTTGGTGAATCCAAGGTATTCTGCTCATCCCAAAAAAATTTATTTTTTTTCTTCATTCAACTTAAATCCAAGATCAATGAAATTGAGATCTCTCTAATTCACTGTCAGCATTACTTGTTGATAATTGTTGGATCTGTGTTAACTAATCTGCTTATTTGGTTTTGAAACATTGCAATTGAGTGCATAAGATTTGGTTTAGTTAGATATTGAATTCTTATATGTAATTCAGGTGGATTCCTTATAAGTGAGAAGAAGTTCAGTTTATCAAAAAAGCTTAACAGGAGTGGAGAATGAGTCAACCTAAAATCAAGAGAAGAGTTGGTAAATATGAGGTTGGGAGGACAATTGGTGAAGGAACATTTGCAAAGGTGAAATTTGCAAGGAACTCAGAAACAGGAGATGCTGTTGCTCTCAAAATTCTTGACAAAGAGAAAGTCCTCAAGCATAAGATGGCTGAACAGGTGCTGTTTGGATTTTCACATAGTAACTTTACTTGGCCTTTTACCTTGCCTCTTCACTATGACATATAATTCTTATAGTCCTTTTACCTCATATAATTCTTAACAAGAATACAACTTTATGACATAACTGTTTCATGGTTTTAATCTACAAACTCAAATTAAAACTTTTTCATTTTCCAAAAACTTTCAAGATGTTGGCAAATTTTAGTTTGTATTGAACATATCTTAGATGTTTTTTAATGCATTTTTGCAGATCAAGAGGGAAGTAGCTACAATGAAGTTAATCAAGCATCTAAATGTTGTACGACTCTATGAGGTGATCTCTCTCTCTCTCTCTGGAACAATCACGTGCAATGTTGTCTTTTTTTCATTTCTTTATTCATCTCTTATTTTTCTTAAATATCATTTATTTATTCATCTCTTATTTTATTCAACATGAAGTGAAGTTATGCTATTTTATAACCACTGTTTCACCATCAACTATGCTTAGTGCTTAGAAATTCCAAAAAATTCTCATAGTATCTAGGTAAAATATTTGAAGCAACAAGAGACTTTTAATTATTATTTCTTACAGAGTTAACAGTTGTAGCCTTGTTCACTTTGTTTAAAAAAGGTTGAATACTTGAATTATCATTATATTCAACAGTGAGTTTACCACTCCACATAATGTTTCCTGGCTACTTTTAGGTATTGGGATACAAGGCAGTCAAATCCAGTGCACACACAACAACTCCCAGACCGCTGCTATGCAATGACAATGAGTCATCCTCTGATGGTTGTTGGAACTGCTGATAGAAATCTTATTGTTTACAACTTGCAAAATCCTCAGGTAATACTTATGTCGAATTTCGTTTGTTACTAATTGAGCATATTTTCTATCGTATGTATTTGCTTTCAGTCATGTAATCAGCTTATGAATTATGACATTGGGGTTATTTTGTCTCCTGATTTCATAAAAAGATCATATTTGTCTAGATAAAAGTCTAGTGTCTTTGAATTCTGAATTATTTTCTGTGAAACTGGTTCAATATAAAAGTCTAGGCACATTGAAGTCAATTTGACTAACCAGTTTTTTTTGTCTTGGCAGTGGTGTTAGGCCTTTTGGAGTGTCCCTGCTGCTGGTTGCTGGCTATGATGGAAGATACTGGACAATGTGGAAGTTACCTTTGTTCAGTCAGAATTATAATTTCATGTATGGATCATCAAGGATATGTTCATAGTTGCTGCTGTTCACTGGTTTTGTAGATTACTTATCTTTTTTGTTTTTATTGCTTGACATTGTCATATGAGTAAATCACTGGCATGTTCATAGAGAACTGATGGATTTATAGGTATAGAGAATTGTTGTATATGATGAATTTAAGTACAATGTGATGAATTTAAGTGTAGAATTCTATTTGGATGTACTTAGCTTTAATGTAATTTAGCTTTGGATGTATTTTGTACTTAAAGTGTAGAATTCTACTTAAAGTGATGAATTTTAGCTTTGGGTGTACTTATAGAATGTGATGAATTTAAGTGTAGAATTTTATTTGCTAGTTTTGCTGAATTTAAGTGTAGAATTTTATTTGTTGGTTTTGCTGGGAGAATGACCAAAATCGTATAACCAGGGTGTATGTAGAAGATTAAACTAAAATTTGAAAAAAAAAAACTTTTAAAGTCAGGCGCAATAATGCTTGACTTTAAAACAGACTTACGAAGTCAGGCAATAATAAATGCTTGACTTTAAATCATACTTACGAAGTAAGGCAATAATAAATGCTTGACTTTAAATCATACTTACGAAGTCAGGCAATAATAAATGCTTGACTTTAAAACTGACTTACGAAGTCAGGCGAAATAAATGCTTGATTTTAAAACTGACTTACGAAGTCAGGCGAAATAAATGCTTGATTTTAAATCAGACTTACGAAGTCAGGCTATCGCTTGACTTTAAAACTCCTTACATACAAAGTCGACTTAATAAAAGTCAAGCGGGCGCCTGACTTTAAATCCCCTTTTCGCCTGACTTTAAATCCCCTTTTCGCCTGACTTTAAATCCCTTTTTTGTACTAGTGTCTCACTCCTAAATTTGACTTTATTATGGTTGCAATTCAACAATCTAAAGACCCCAGTACAATGAAAGTTGATGAATTACACGACACATTAGAAGTACATGAATTGCTTGTAATAGAGAAAGGATCTGAGCAAGAAAGTGAGCAGGCACTTAAGGCTCAAATAAATAAGAATAACAATGGTAATAAGTCAAAATGGAAAGAAAATAAATGGAAAAACAAGAAGCAAGAGTGGCTTGATAAGAAGAATAAGAAAAGTGGTAATAGTAGTGCTATGAAAGGTGAATCATCAAATCAAGCAGGGAAGAAGTACAATAATAATCAGAATAATAAGGAGAAATTTGATAAAAGGAAGATTCAATGCTTCAATTGTGATAAATACGGCCATTTTGCTGATGAGTGTTGGTCAAACAAAGAAAATAAGAAAGAATAGGCTAACATAGCCAAGGGTGATTCTGATGATGAACCTGTGATGCATGTTGATGGTTACTACAAGTGATGATGGTGTGACTGTTGAGATATGGTATATGGATACAGGGTGCTCCAAGCATATGACTAGGAATAGGCAGTGGCTGGTTGATTTTGATGGCAGTAAAAGAACTAGAATCTGACTTGCTGATGACAGATACTTGACTGCAGAAGGAATGGGAAATATTGTGGTAAAAATGAATGATGGAAAAACTGTTTTAATAAAAGATGTGTGGTATGTACCTAACATGAAAGGGAACCTGATGAGTGTTGGTCAGCTACTTGAAAAGGGTTATTTAGTGACTATGGAAGATGGTGTGTTGATTTTGTATGATCAGAACAAGAAATTGATCTTGAAGTGTCCACTCGAGAAAAATAGAGCCTTCAAAGTAAGAATTGAAGCAACTGGTACACAATGCCTTAGTGCCACTAACAGTGATGATGATAGTGCCCTGTGGCACAAGAGGTATGGTCATCTAAACTATAGAAGTTTAAGTCACTTGAAGTCAAAGAGCCTAGTACTCGGTGTTCCAAAAGTTACTGCAATTGAGAAATCATGTGAAGTGTGTATGAAAAGTAAGCAAGCCAGACTGCCCTTTGCATCAGAATTGCCTCCAAGAGCTACTCATGCTTTAGGAGTAGTACATTCTGATGTATGTGGTCCACTTGAGGCTCCCTCCTTAGGTGGAAACAAGTATTTTGTAACATTTGTGGTTGAGTTTACAAGGATGTGGTGGATCTATCTCATCAGAGCAAAAAGTGAGTGCTTGACCAGTTTAAGAAATTCAAGGTGTTTGCAGAGAATCAGAGTGGCTGCAAATTGAAGATTCTTAGAACTGATGGTGGTGGTGAATACAACTCAACTGAGTTCAAGAGTTTCTGTGAAAAGCATGGAATTGACCATGAAGTCACTGCATCCTATACTCCTCAGCACAATGGAGTTGCTGAAAGGCAAAATAGGATGATAATGGACATGACTAGGTGCATGTTGAAGCAAATGCACCTACCTAATCATTTGTGGGGGTGAAGATGTCACAACTGATGCTTACATTCTGAATAGATGTCCAACAAGGAAACTTAAAGACAAGGTGCCTCTTGAGATATGGAGTGGAAGAAAGCCTAATGTTGGGCATTTGAAAGTGTTTGGTGCTTTATGCTACAAACACATTCCTGATGCAAAGAGGAAGAAATTGGATGATCAGAGCTGTCCTATGGTTCTAATAGGATATCACCCTACTGGAGCTTATAAACTGTATAATCCAGAGACAACCAATGTTGAATACAGTAGAGATGTGATTATTAAAGAGTCTGAGATGTGGGATTGGGACAATGGTAGAGTGAGTGCTACCGCGGTGGAGCCTATTCTGGTTGAAGAAGTCAGTGATGATACACCAGATCAAGAAAATGAGACTGTTCAAACTGATAATGTGGAGCAAGAGCCACAACAACAAGGTATTAACTCTGGATCAGATTCTGATGAGGATCAGGTGGTACAGAATAGACCACAGAGGCAGAGAACACTGCCAAACAGATTAGCAGACTATGAGTTAGTTGCTGATGATGAAGTGAATAGTGAAGGAGAGCTAGTTCACATGGCTCTACTTGCTGATATAGCCACTCAGCTATATAGAAGCACTTAAAGAAAAGGTGTGGCATGATGCTATGAGTGAAGAGCTGAATTCAATTGAGAGAAACAAGTCATGGGAACTAATAGTGTTGCCTGATGGAAAGAGAGCCATAAGTGTGAAATGGATCTTTAAAGTGAAATAGAATCCTGATGGAAAAATTGTGAAACAAAAGGCTAGATTGGTAGCCAGAGGGTTCCTTCAAAAACAAGGGCTTGACTACTTTGAAGTATTTGCCCCATTGCTAAACATGAAACAATTAGCTAGAATGCTAATTGCCCTGGCTAGCAATAAGGGATGGGGATTGTATCACTTGGATGTTAAATCTGCATTCTTAAATGGGCCTTTGGAGGAAGAGGTATATGTGTCACAACCTCTTGGTTTTGAGAAGAAAGGGAGAGAACAGCTTGTGTACAAGTTGCATAAAGCACTTTATGGACTTAAACAAGCCTCTAGGGAATGGAACAAGAAGATAGATGCATTCTTCCATGAACTAGGCTTCAAGAAGTGTATGGTTGAGTATGGAGTCTATGTGAAAGACTCAAAATAAGGTGGCAAGATTCTGGCGTGTCTCTATGTGGATGACATGCTGATCACAGGGACAAGTGCTACTGAGATTGACAATTTCAAGAAGAAATTGATGTCTGAATTTGAAATAACAGACCTTGGGAGGGTAACCTATTTTTTAGGGATGGATTTCCTCTATGAGCCTAAGGAAATAATACTCCATCAAGGAAAATAGGCTGCTGAAATCCTGAAGAGATTTCAGATGCAGGACACCAACCCTACAGTGACTCCTATAGAGGCTAATGTGAAGCTGGAAGCAGATGTTGAAGGTGAGGATGTTGATCCTACCATGTTTAAACAGCTAGTGGGTTCCTTAAGGTACTTGTGCAACACAAGACCTGATATTTGCTACTCGGTTGGTGTGGTGAGTAGATTCATGAATAAGCCCAAAATGACTCATTTCCTTGCTACCACAACGATACTGAGCTACATAAAAGGGACTGTGAGACTTGGCATTCTGTTTCCATCAGAAAATCAGCACATAAGTGGTGAACTACTGGGTTATTCAGATGATGACTGGTGTGGTGATAGGGTGGATAGAAGATCCACAACAGGTTATGTTTTCATATGGAATGGTGCTCCAATTTCATGGTGTTCAAGAAAGCAACAAGTTGTTGCTTTGTCATCCTGTGAATCTGAATACATTGCAGGTGTTGTGACTGCTTGCCAAGCCGTGTGGCTTAGTGCACTGATGAGTGAATTGAAGATTGTGAAGAAGAAAGTCGTGAAGCTGCTGATTGATAATAAATCAGCAGTCAGTCTTTCTAGGAATCATGTTCTACATGGTCGTATGTTAAGCGTTCAGCAAGTGTACTGAAAACATTGCAAGTAATAAATTTACGGTAAGTACCGGTCGATTCCACAGGGATTGCGTGTTGTAACAATAGCAAATTTTATTAATTCTAGATTGTGAAAATTGGTTTGATTTGTAATTAAGTAACGCGAAAGTAAAAACTGTTGTTGAAATAATGAGAGAAAGCGATTAGGGGTCGAATCCTCTCCCCTCACCTGTCTTATGAACCTTCAGCTAATTACAGATTAATTGTTTGAACTACCAGATTCAATTCACTATAGTAGGTTAAGGACAATTCCTTGCCTCAGAACCCCTTTTACCTAATTGAGTTACCCTAATTCCTTAGGTGAATCATGCCAACCGGTAAAGCAATGAACTTAAGAAATAGAGAATTCATGCATCCAACCCCATATTCCTTTGGTGATCACAAGTACATGATCTAATACCCCATATCCAGCATGCAACCCATATCCTTATGCGATCACATAACCTAGATCATTATAATTATCATATGTAACTATAAAACATTACAATCAGAGGCATAGACTTATGATAATTCAAACAACTAATTGCATTAACCATAACAAAGTATCCATAACATAGGTTCGGGGAGAATCATCTCTCCCTAATCTTAGAAAACTAGTTACACATGGTGAATAGAGACATAACTAGAGTAAAGAAAGCAATACAAGTAAAGATAGACATAGGAACCTTCAACCCTCATTCCCAAGTGGTGAAAAGCTCCAAAATCGCACTTCCTTGCTGCTCCAAGACGTCTGGCTGCGCTCCAATGACCAACCCATTCAAAAAACGCAAAACTGAATTAAAACCCTAACTTTCAGCAAACGATCGCGTCGCGACACGAGCCCGTCGCGACGCGAAATTGGACAGAACCAAATTTCCTCCTGCTTCATGCTTCCTTCGCGACGTGAACCCTCCTGGTCGCGACGCGAAATCACACAAACTTAAATCTTCCCAATTGTGCTGCATCTCCGGGCAAGTGTCTGGTTCGCCGAATGATAACACACAGATTGGAGGTCTTCAAGTACAAAATACTCCAAAAATGCAGGAATGGCTTACAAAAGGATTTCCTACTACAAATTTCTAATACTAAGCTAAATCCCTAGATAATGACTATAATACAATCAAAACCCTACACAATTTGGTCCTAAAATTGGACAACTTACATCATATGACCGAGAGTCAACACAACCCCAAACTTAAATTTTTGCTTGTCCTCAAGCAAACATTCAATTCAGAATGTGGCTATTTTTCTATTTAGCTGTTACATATAATACACCAACCTTAAACACATCAGCACATCAACTATCATCATCAACCTAATACAGTAACAGGACAACTGACTTGGAAAATACAGAATCATAAGCAGGCATCATTCTCAAGTTCTCTCTTTTTCACACATCTCACCAATCTCTCTTTGAAGTGTCTAAGGTGGTCACTCAATTCACAATACCTGCATCATCGTTTCATAGGCTTGACAGAGTTCTATATCAATCTATACAAATGAAATGCACAAACACCTTTTGAGGAATTTAAGGGTTATAGCGGGGCTTAGGTAAGGGTGGATAATTTTGGATAAGTAGGTTGCACTTGGAGTTAGGCCTACCTCTCTCTTTGTCAATTTCACACAATTCACTTATCACTCATTTTCCCCAAAGCATTCAACAAACAAGAGACGGATTTTGTTTTATTATTCTTTTTTTTTGTTGATATATGTATATATATTATTTTTTTTCTTTTTATTTTCTTTGTTCTTTCCTCTTGTATACCACCCCAAACTTAGAATGTTGGTATTCCACGAGCAACCCCAAACTTAGAAATTTTCCCACTCTCACAGTTTTTGTTACCTAACTCCAAGTTAAGAATAAACTAGGCTATGATTTTCAGAAAAAAACATACAAAATTTTAACTATAGGCTCAGAAGGGCTAGCAGAGGATAAACATTAGTTAGGTGTGGTTTGAAAGGCTCAGGACTGCCAACAGAAGTGCCTCAGTGTGTATGAAAGTCAAATGCAAGACAATTAAGTACAATGTCAAGTTCTGCAGACTAATGCAGGCAAGGAATACACACAATAGATAATAAAGTGTTTAGGCTCAAACCTCACAGTTGGGATTGTAGAGATTGAACTTGAGAGATGCTGCTCACAGATGATAAAGAACTTCCGCAACTTTTGTCATGACCACTAATAGTACTTGATGATAAAACTTGACGTGCGAGTGCTCGAAAGGTAAAATGTACACATGCGAAACCAAATGCCACACATCATCATCATTGAAGCTGCTTTAACAAAAAAGAATAGGGCAGTGGTGCCTCCATATCACAGAGTAAGTTATAATCCTAAGGTACATACCAAAGTGCAAAATAAAGTCGAAAAGTGCATAAGATAAAAAAAACAGAAAATAATAATGTCTGAAAAGTAATAGTGAATAATAATGCGAGCCCCTCCTGCTCACGGAAAAGAAATGTGATCATCAATGTACACATCCTCTGAAAGTAGGGGGTCCTGGGAGTCTGGCTGCTGCTCTGCCTGTGGTGTTGATGAAGATGCACCTGCTGCCCTATTCTCTGCAATATACTCCTGGGCAGCTGATAACCATCCGTTATGATGGTTATTACTCGCTTTTTTAGCTTGAATTTAAGGGATTTAATAAACTTGTTGTGTGAATTATAATGTAATTATGTGTTTATGGTAGAAATAATGGTGCAGGAAGGAATTGGTTTAATTTGGGCATATTGATGCCCTTAGTGCATTTAATTGTGTTTAGTGTCAATGCTGCAACAGCAGGTGCGTGCGCAATAGTGGAATTACGGAAGATGAGAGAGAAAGCTCAAGGGGAGTGCGGAAAACACGGAAATTAAGGCAAGGACAGGTGTCAGAGCTGTATGGCACGGAAAGATATTTCCTATTGAGGAATTCCCATGATTGCCCTTGATCCTAGGACGCATTTCCTTAAAGGGCCCTCATTCTAGGGTTGCGTGCAAGAGAGACACTATATAAGGATGCTTCCCTTTCTTCATTAGCATGCTCTGCCGTCAAGAGGAAGTTTAGAGATAGCTCCTCATAGCGTGCTTAGCTCACCATTGTCACCCATAAGTTTTATTGCTGGGACCATTGCGACAGCATTACTTGGAATTACAATTCTTTTGGTGGATTTTTACTAGAAGAGCTGGAGCAGACCTCCATCACTACTATTGGAGTTTCTTCACTGTTTCACCTTGATAGTATCATTTCTTCCCTTGGAATTTGTAATATGACTTCTACTCTTTTGTCTAAGTTGTTTTCCATGTTTTGTAAGCTCAATATGAGCTAATTTCTCATAGTTGAGATGCTGGATCTGATGTAACTAGATTTTCTATGCTATTTATGAAGTATGTTTAATGTTGTGCATTTTACCTTGTGTGTGATAGTATTTCCATTTTAGAGTAGGATTGGCCGTCTATTCTAAATAGCATTTACGAATTCAGAGATGGTTTGTAAATTAATCTCACAAGGTGATATGGGTAGTAGGCATCAATGAGAGATCTTGATGCTTCATACCTAACCCTAGATATAGGAAGGTATAGCCCATAAGGTGAATACTGTCGGTGCTCAAGCAGCCTAGGAGGTACTTCTTTAGGGTTTAGAGATAAACTCTTGCAAGGAAAACCTAGTGTGAAGTATTCGAGAGAATGAAGTTTTATTGCTGCAGCACCTAATGCTGCAGCATTGAATATACCCTTAATAGCATTTTAATGAAGTTACTGAAGTGAATGCATCTCAGCTTGTTCTCATCACTGATTCTTAAACACCATTCCCATTATTTCTTATTGTTTATGTTACCCAAAATTTGTGTGTCATTTACTTTATTCACTAATTTGTTAGCAAAATTAAACTCTTGTATTTAACTAATTTCCTCGTGGGAACGATCTCACTTATCCTTTATTACTTGTTAAGACAGTGTATACTTGCACTAAGTTTTCACACAACAAGTTTTTGGCGCCGTTGCCGGGGAACATTAGTTAAATTGATTGTTTAATTAGTTAGCAACTTAGTGCCTTTTGTTACTAATTCTGTTTGTGCTGTTTCTGTTGCTCCAGCGTTAGTTGCTGCTACATCTGTTGCTGCAGCATATGCACAGGCATAGACGCAACACTCCAGAATTCCAGTTGCACCCAGAGATAGAAAGACATTTTAGAAGTCTGAGAAGAGTTCACAGTACTCCAGGGCTTATTGAATTAGGGCGAGCTGCTGCTATGGCTAGTCCTCCACCTACTGTTGATGGTGATATGACTTCACCACCTCCCTCAATTCAAGGTGATGGTGATGGAGGGTACAGAAGACAGATTATTGATATGAATGCCATAGGAATGGAAAACGACAGGGACAGACCCATGATGGATTATGCAGTTTTTGACCCTCAAACTATGCAAACAGGCATAGTGAGGCCAGAAATTGCTACAACCCATTTTGAGTTCAAACCTATGATGTTCCAAATGCTTCAAACAATTGGGCAGTTTGGTGGTGGTCCCCTTGAAGACCGACATCTGCATTTGAAACAATTTGTTGAGGTTTGCAGTAATTTCATTCTCCCTGGTGTTTCAGATGATGCTTTCAAACTGAAATTGTTTCCTTATTCCTTGAAGGATAGAGCAAAGGCCTGGCTTAACTCACTAGAGCCTAACTCTATCACTACTTGGAATGAGATGGCAGAAAAATTTATGACAAAATATTTCCCTCCAATTAAGAATGCCAGGATGAGAAATGAAATTACCTCTTTTAAGCAAACTGAATTTGAAAATTTGTTTGAAGCATGGGAAAGATACAAAGATCTGTTGAGGAAGTGCCCACACCATGGTATTCTTGTCATCATTCATATGGAGACCTTCTACAATGGATTGGAGCCCCAAACAAGGCTCATGCTTGATGCTTCATCTGGAGGAGTTCTACTCAAAGGATCTTACAATGATGCTTATAATCTTATTGAGGATATTGCCGCAAATAGCTACCAATGGCCTACTGCTAGGTTAAGTGCTCAAAAGAAGGTGGCTGGTGTACATGAAATTAGTGAGATCACAGCCTTGTCTGCTCAAGTGGCTTCACTATCAAATATGATCAAAAACATAAGTTCACCTAGTGCTGCAGCAACACCTGCTGCAGCAACTGAAGCAACAGTAGCAACAATTGAACCAGCTGCATGCGGTTCCTCTCCAAGCTGTGTTTATTGTGGAGGAGGTCATCTTTATGAGGAGTGTCCTGCGAATCCTATCTCAGTCAACTATGTTGGGTACAACAAGGGTAATAATCCATATTCAAACACCTACAATCCTGGGTGGAGAGATCATCCAAATTTCAGGTGGAGCAACAATGCTGCAGCAACACCTGCTGCAACAGCTACTCCAGCACCTGCTGCGCCACCCGGATTCCCTGCTCAATCAAGACCTGCTCCTGCAACTGATAACTCTATGGAGGCCATGCTTAAGGCTTTCATGAATGAAACAAAGACTCAATATCAGACACAAGGAGCTGCAATAAAAAATCTTGAAAATCAAATAGGCCAAATAGCTTCTGCTCTAACCCAAAGACCTAGTGGAGCATTGCCTTCTACTACGGAAGCTACATCATCCAAGGGTAAGGAATCATGCAAAGCTATATCTCTAAGGAGTGGGAAGGATTTGAATGGGCCATCACTTGACACAGGTGGTGGTGACCAAAGAAAAGAAAAAGAATCTGAAAAAAAAGAAAAAGTTGAAAAAAATGAAAAAAAAAGTAAGCCAGATGCGACAGCAACTGATGCTGCAGCATCTGGTGCAACACCAGTGCCACCACTTGTGCTTGATCAAAATGTGCCACCTCCACCATTTCCTCAGAGACTGAAGAAGGCACAGCAAGACAAGCAATTTGGCAAGTTTCTTGAGGTGTTGAAACAACTGCACATTAATGTCCCTCTGGTTGAGGCTCTTCAACAAATGCCCAACTATGCAAAGTTCATGAAGGATGTCTTAACAAAAAGGAAGAGGCTAGGTGAATTTGAAACAGTGGCCATGACAGAAGAATGTAGTATGATTATGCAAAGCAAGCTTCCAAGCAAGCTGAAGGATCTAGGCAGTTTCACTATCCCATGTTCTATTGGTGAAACCTATACTGGTAGAGCTCTCTGTGACTTAGGTGCAAGCATCAATTTGATGCCTAAGTCTGTCTTTACTCAGTTGGGTATTGGAGTTGCCAGACCTACAACTGTCACACTCCAACTAGCAGATAGATCTATTGCTTACCCTGAAGGAATCATTGAGGATGTGCTGATAAAGGTAGATAAATTTGTTTTTCCAGCTGACTTTGTGATTTTAGATTTTGATGCAGATAAGGAGGTGCCTATCATACTTGGAAGACCCTTCTTGGCTACTGGCAAGACTCTAATTGATGTGCAGAAGGGAGAGTTAACTATGAGGGTCAATGATCAAGAGATCAAGTTTAATGTTATGAATGCCCTGAAGTTACCTGAAAAGGGAACTGAGGAGTGTTCCTTTGTGGTATCTTTAGACTCTGTAGTTCAGAAGCAGTTCAACAAGCAAAGTGACCATCTGGTGCAAGCCTTTGCAAGTGTGGATAAGAGTGAACTGTTGGAAGAAGGGCTGCTGCATGAAGAAGTTACTGTCAAGGAGATTTGGACTAAACAATATGAGTCTCTAGAGCTTGAAGATTCTAATCTCAAGAAGAATGTGCCCTCAATAGAAAAACCCCCTACACTTGAACTGAAAGAATTGCCACAGCATCTTAAATATGCCTATTTAGGGGAAAATGATACATTGCCTGTGATCATTGCTTCTGATCTCTCTAAAAGTCAAGAGCATGATCTCATTACTACCCTAAAGAGGCATAAGAGGGCAATTGGGTGGCAAATGGCTGATATAAAGGGAATCAGTCCTACTATTTGCATGGATGATAGGAAGCTCAACAAAGCCACAAGAAAGGATCATTTTCCATTGCCCTTCATTGATCAAATGTTGGATAGACTTGCTGGAAAAGAGTTCTACTGTTTTTTGGATGGCTACTCTGGTTACAATCAAATAGCCATAGTACCAGAAGATCAGCAAAAGACTACTTTCTCCTGCCCCTATGGTACTTTTGCTTTCAGGAGAATGCCATTTGGGCTGTGCAATGCACCAGCAACCTTTCAAAGGTGTATGATGTCAATTTTCTCTGAATTTATTGAGAAATTGTAACATCCTCAAAATAATTAGGCGAATTATTTGGATGTTGACCCAATAGAAATGATTCAGTACTCGACTGGTAAATTTAGTAAGTACTAAAATTAATTACTGGATAACATTAAGTCGTTAACTGGATAATACGGGTCAATGAAGTTTTGGAATCGAAATAAGGGATAAAGATCAATACGGTAATTGGACCACGCTACCACTTATTTATTAATTAAATATGTGTTGTATGTGTGTGTGTGTGATTAAAGAAAAGAAAGAATAAAGAGAGGAAAGAAAGAAGGAATTCACGCAGAGAAGAAAAGAAGAGGAAAAGAAGAAGAGAAAGAAGAAGAGGAAAAGAAGAAGAGAAAGGAAGAAGAGGAGTTAAGCCCACAGCCCCAAAATTCATCATCTTCATCATCTCACTCTCCTCATCATAACCCAAGACCTAGGTAAGATTCCATCCGATTTTCTCCCCCTTTTGTAACCTACGAATTTTAGGGGTTTTGAGGGAGGAAATTGTTGAATAATTGGATTCAATGATGAAATTGATGGTTGGGTTATGTTTAGGAACAAAGCTAGGAGCGGATTGAACGCGATTGGGAGCTCGAAACGAAGTTAGGAGCGGTTCGGTGTTGATTGGGTTCGATTCGGTGATTTTGACATATCGGTGATTTCGACTCGGCAACGACTCTCGCTTCAAGGGTGAGTTTTACTCACGTATAGGCTGTTTCCGTTTTGAAATAGATTGTGTAACTTGTTTTCGAAAGAGTTTGAGTCGAAAACGTTATTTTGAAACATATCGCGTTTTAACGAAATTCGTAATCGTTGAGTTTTTGATTGAATTGCTTGATTGTTGGATGTTGATTGGACTGGTATATTGTCTGGCATTGTCTGTTTTTGAGTTAGGAATCGATCGGGGCGAGTTTCGGATCGATCGGAAAGCAAAATTTCACAAAAACAGGGCATTTTGGCAATGCTGTCAAACGCGCACGACCCGTGCGTCTCAGGCACACGACCCGTGCGCCTGGTTCGGGTTCAGTGTTGAAAAATGTCTAACAGGGCGCACGACCCGTGCGTCCTGGGGCACGACCCGTGCGCCTAGTCCTGCCCAAAATTTTCAAAGTGCCCTAAATGATTCCGTTTCGATTCCAATCCTCTCCTAATCTTTTCCTAACCCTTCTATAATGATATTAGGCTTATTATGCCATGATTTTGCGTACGTTTCAAAAGGGTTTTATAAAATACTTTCGAAGTTGAAAATTGTGTCGAAATGTGGTCAACTAGAGCGCGAGTGTGAACTTGGATTTTATAAATGTGGATAAAAGTATTTCATTGACTGTCTGATATGATGGACCGTGGGTTCATAGTACTGTAGATATATGTATGTATATATATATATATCGAGTTGGGTGACGACCCATGTTTTGACATACTAGGCGGGGCAGTCATGCTCCCCCAACCTAGGCTCCGTGCCAATAGGAGAATGTACTATTGGTAAGGGGGTTCACCGGGTATATAGCACTGGATTGCAGTCGGTGTTATGTCATGAGTTTGTTGTACGTACACCGGGGTTTAGCACTTTATTGCAGTCAGTGTCGTACTGTGCGATACACCGGGGTTTAGCACTTTATTGCAGTCGGTGCCGCACTTTGTTTGTTCACGTTCACCGGGGTTAGCACTTTATTGCAGTCGGTGTCGTGATGATTTTTAAAAAGGATTTTTAATTGAACCGAGAGAGTTAGTAGGGGTCTCGGTAGAACTCACTGAGATTGTATCTCACTGTTTAAATGTTGTTGTTTTCAGATAAACAGGGACCGAAGAAACCTCAGAGGCACGAGTAGGTGGCCCCGAGAGATGGATGATGACTTAGCTTTATATTTAAGTTTATTTTCCTCCTATAGACCATGTATCACGGTGCTATGTTATTAGTGTTACATTTATCTTTCATTCCGCTTTCTTGTATGACTCTGACTACCATAGTTGCTGACAGATTATGGCCTGAGTGCCGTATGGTCTTATTTTGTGTATAAGACGGTTATGTTATATTTCAGCAAAATTTTTATGTGGTATTCAGTGTCTGAGCAGGAAATGTTATCTCTGATGTATGTTTAATGTGCACTTGGGTGTTTTTAACAAATAAAAATACCAGGGTGTTACAGAAATCAATGGAAGTGTTTATGGATGACTTCTCTGTTTTTGGGGAAACATTCCAACCATGCCTTGATAACTTAGAGAAAATTCTGGACAGATGTGAGGAAACCAATTTGGTGCTTAATTGGGAGAAATGCCACTTCATGGTTCAAGAAGGTATTGTGTTGGGTCACAAAATCTCTAAGAAATGTATTGAGGTTGATAAAGCTAAGGTGGAAGTAATTGAGAAGATGCATCCTCCAACCAATGTGAAAGGTGTCAGGAGTTTCCTTGGACATGCTGGGTTTTATAGAAGATTCATCAAGGACTTCTCCAAAATTTCTAAGCCTCTGTGTCAATTGCTGCAGCATGATACTCCATTTGTTTTTGATGAAACCTGTGCTGCAGCATTCCAGAAACTGCAGAATGCCCTGGTGACTGCACCTGTTATCGTCACTCCAGACTGGAGCAAGCCATTTGAGCTGATGTGCGATGCCAGTGATTACGCCATAGGTGCTGTCCTTGGCCAAAGGTATGGAAAAGTCTTCCATTCGATTTACTATGCTAGCAAAACACTTGTAGATGCTCAATTAAATTACACTACTACTGAGAAAGAATTGTTAGCTGTGGTTTTCGCATTTGATAAATTTAGATCATACTTAGTTGGCACAAAAGTGATTGTTTACACTGATCACTCAACCATTAAGTATTTGATCACTAAGAAAGATGCAAAACCTAGGCTAATAAGGTGGGTTCTCCTCCTTCAAGAATTTGATCTTGAAATTAAAGATAAAAAGGGGGTGGAGAACCAGGTTGCTGATCATTTGTCTAGATTAGAAAATGAAAGTGCAGGTACATTTGGTGAAATCAAAGAACACTTTCCTGATGAGCACTTATTGGCTATAAGTGCTGCAACACCTGATGCTGCAGCACCATGGTACGCTGACATAGTCAACTTCTTGGTTAGCAAGGTGGTACCATGTGACATGAATTATCAACAAAGGAAGAGGTTCTTTCACATTGTCAAGCAATATTTTTGGGATGAACCCTTCCTCTACAAAAACTGCCCTGATCAGTTGTTTAGAAGATGTGTGGCTGACGAAGAACAACAGCAAGTGCTGCAGCAATGCCATGCTGCAGCATATGGAGGACACTTTGGAGGTATGAGAACAGCAGCAAAGGTGCTGCAATCTGGCTACTATTGGCCTACCATTTTCAAGGATGCCCATGAGTTAGTAAAAAAATGTGAAAATTGCCAAAGGAGTGGGAACATTTCCAATAAGCAAGAAATGCCTCTAACCAACATTTTAGAGATTGAACTCTTTGATGTTTGGGGCATGGACTTTATGGGACCTTTTCCCCCTTCATTTGGCAATGTTTACGTCCTTGTGGCTGTGGACTATGTATCAAAGTGGGTGGAAGTAGTGGCTTTGCCTAACAATGATGCTAAGTTTGTTAGCAAGTTCCTGCAAAAGAACATTTTCACAAGGTTTGGTACTCCAATGGCCATAATTAGTGATGAAGGAACTCACTTCTACAACAAATTGATTGAAACTCTTCTAGCTAAATATGGGGTCAAGCACAGAATTGCTACAGCACATCATCCCCAGACAAGTGGCCAAGCTGAGTTATCCAACAGAGAAATTAAGAGAATACTAGAAAAGATGGTAGGACCTACAAGAAAGGAGTGGTCTAATCATTTAGATGATGCTCTGTGGGCATACAGAACTGCTTTTAAGATTCCTTTGGGAATGTCCCCATACAGATTGGTTTATGGCAAAGCTTGCCACCTGCCTCTAGAGCTCCAATACAAGTCTCACTGGGCAATAAAAAAGCTCAATTTTGATCATGCTAAGGCAGGGGAAGCTAGGCTATTGCAATTGAATGAATTAGAGGAAATGAGGTATTTTGCCTATGAGAGCTCTGAATTATACAAGGCAAAGACTAAGGCTTGGCATGACAAGAGAATTCAAAAAAGGGAGCTTAAGGAGGGTGACCAGGTGTTACTATTCAACTCAGGACTCAGATTTTTCCCTGGAAAACTCAAGTCAAGATGGTCAGGACCTTTCAAAATTGAGAAGGTGTACCCCCATGGTGCTGTAGATTTGTATTGTGAAGAGAGGAAGCAGCACTTCAAAGTAAATGGTCAGAAGGTAAAGAAATATTATGGTGAACCAGTGGTGAGAAGCAAAATCACCACTGAACTGCAAAACCCTTAATCTTGAAGGGAAGTCAGGCTGAGGACTCTTAAACCAAGCACTACTGGGAGGCATCCCAGGGTTTTAATCTACTAAACCAGTGTGTTGTTGTCTTGTGTTTGTTTTGCAGGTTAATGGTCTGGCAATTTGAAGTTTGAGGGTGTGGCAGCAATCAGTGCTGCAGCAATGCTTCAAGCAATGTTGCTGCAGCAGTGAGTAGCAGTTATGAGATAATAAAATAATTGAAGTTATGGTACCAAGATCTGATGAGTCATCAGCGAGTGGTTAAATCAAGTCAAACCGTCCCATCACTCAATCCTAACCATCCACATACCCCATGACCCAACGGCTATTTGCGAAAGTAAAAGTGCAACTCCCTTTCCCAATAAACCCGTCCCATCCCATTACTTATAACCACCCACTCCCATTCACTTCCCTCACCGAAACCACCTCTTTTCTCTCAAAGCCCCCATCGTAACCGTCTCCGAACCTCTTCACAAATTCTTCCTTACTCGCGAACGAAACCACCATGACTAGAACCAAGGCTAGTGCTTCCAAATCCTCTGGTAAACACCAATCAAACCTTGGCCGTGGTGAATCGAGCCAAATGCGAAGAAGAAGCCTCAAGAATCAAGAAGTGAGCGAATCTGAGAAGTTCCAGAACATGAATTTCTGGGCAGAACGAGGCCTCGAAATGAAAGGAGCTTCTGATGCGTTCACATCCATTGTGAACGCATTAAGCTGGGAAAAATTGGTGCAGCATCCTAAGTTCTTCTACGCTTCTGTAGTTCGTGATTTCTATGAAGGAATTCTGCCTCCGAAGGATGGAAAACAAAGATTTGTGTCTAAGGTGCGTGGGGTGGCTGTGGATTTTGACTCCCTAGCAATCAATGCAAGCTATGGGTTGGATTTTCATAGTCCTGCCTTCGGGAACGCTATTGCTAATTGGAGAAAGAAAGAGATGGAAGGAGTGAAGAGAACTATTTCTATGCCCGGAACACCATGGGAGCCATGCAGTGCTAATGAATTCAAGATCAAGAGGTCAATACTTGACTCACGATGCAAAGGTCTGGTTCAACTTCATCAAGCAGTCCCTATTGCCTACTTCTCATGCCACCAACTTAGAGAAAGAAAGAATGATGCTGTTGGATGCTATTCTGAGCAAAAAGAATGCTGATATTGGACGTTTGATTAGTAGGGAAATCATGATTTGCAAAGGTAAAACTGCGGGTTATTTGTTTTTCCCTTGCCTGATAACTTCTCTGTGTATAAATGCTGGTGTTGAAGTTCTGGGAGAACAGAAGAGTTTCCCCATGGCTGCATTTCCTACAGTGTTAAGGGAGAAGAACATTGCTGCAGCATCTGGTGATCCCACTATGCTGCCGCAATTCATGCTGCAGCAACGGGCTGTTTGGGAATTTATGAAGAAACAACAGAATTGGATAGGTGTTGTACTAGCTGCTAATTTGAAGGATCTACCTGATGGGGAAGCACCAGCATTCCCAGAATGGGTGCTAGAGGAAGACATTATGGAACCAGAAGCTGTGGAAAAAGAAGTAAATGTAGAAACTGAAGCAGAAGTGGTAGTTGAAAAGAAGAGGAAGAGACAGGAAATAAAGAAAGGAAAGAAGAAATAGAATGAGCCGGTGGAAGAAGAGGAGATGCTAGAATCAGATGATGAATCACTGAGTGAAGAGGAGAAAGACCAGTACAAGGAGATCTTGGCGGAGCTGAATAAGGAAAGTGATGAGGAGGACCCTGATACATCTGAAGAGGAGGAGGAGCGTGATGAAGCTGAAGGTGAAGAAGAAGAGAAGGGGGAAGAAAGTGCAGAAGTTGATGGATCTGATGCTTCTTCTAAGTTTGAGGGAGACCCCAATGCTCCACTTGATGACCCCCTACCTCCATCCATCACCGCACAAAGCCAACCACCACCAGCCCCACAGTCTGGCCCAGTGCCCTCACCAACCAAATCACCCATCCCCGAACCCCAACCTCAACCCAAAACACCTACCCCTCCACCACAAACACCTGCCACCCAGACCACTCCTGATGTGCCATCTGTCACTGCTACTCCTGATTCGGCAGCAACTATGGATGCTGCAGCAAGTTCTGAAATGCTGGTGTCACCTAAGCAGAAAAGGTCAAAGCGAATTGCAAAGAAAAGGAAGACTGAGAGGGTACCTGAGGAAGCTAAGATCAATGAGGAAGCAAGACCTACGATGAATGAGAAAGAAGATAACTCCGTGATTGCTGCAATCATGCAAGGAATAGCAACTGCTGCAGCAAATGAGGCCATAGCAAAGGCATCTGCTGATAGGATGAAGGCTGAAGCTACCAAGAAAGCCAAAGAGGCTAGGGAATTCGTGCTTGCCCACAAGAAGGCAAGTGTTTCTGATGCTGGTCCTGTTGTTGCAGATACAGGATCAGTGCTGCAGCAACAGAAACCACGACTGTCCCGAAGCTATCTGGGGCTAAATCTTCTAGGTCTGTATCCAAGAAGCAAGGAAAGAGTACTCCAGTGCGTGCCAGCCCCAGAACTAAACCAGGAACTCCTGCACCCTAATCTCATGTGTTCCAATTTTAGTATTGTTTTAATATGCTTTTAGTTTCTGTTTCTGCTTTAGTATGTGCTGTTCAAATAAACCTGTTTCTGTTTTTATTGTGGTTCATCTTATGTTTAGTCTGTGCCTGTTGTGTTTTATTTGCTGTCCTGTAGCTCTCTCCCTTTAGTTTAATTGCAGTGAGGACACTGCACAGTTCTAAGTGGGGGGGGGGGGAGCTATACACTTGACCTGTACTCTGTTAGTGCAAATAAAAGTTAATGAATCTTAAAATTTTAGAGGTTGAGTTGAGCAAAAACTTAATGATGAAATGGTGAAATGGTGAGAAAAGAGTGAATAAATACCCACTGTTAGTGAGTAAACTAGTTTACTTCTGCTCCTGCACTTGAACTTGAATTTAGGTAGGAATTTAGTGAACTAAAGATGATCTGAAACTAGGCTAGTGTTGGTAGACCTAGGGAATTGCTAAACTTCTACTAAAAACTTAGGGCAGCATAAGAAACTAAGTTTGGGGGTTCTCTGAGAGATATTAAGGCAAAGCATGAAGGAATGCAGTGCTGCAGCAACACCTGCTGCAGCAATGCTGAGTTATGTGCACATAGCTTTAGGGCATGAAAATTTGAATCTGAATGAAAATGCAAGGCATCAAGTCTGTAAATAGGTAATGTGCTGCAATTGCCTGTTGTGCAATATATATATAATAAAGGCATTGCAGTACAAAATCAAGTCAAAAAAAAAATTTGAACAAAATACAATTCTGAGTCTGTATTGCTGCAGCAACTTATGCTGCAGCAATGTTAATGTGAGGATTGAATAAGTGCACTATCTTAAAAGTCCTGGATTGCTGCATCAAAGCCCTTAATCAAGCTCAACCCCCCTTGCTGAGCATGAATTGTTAGTCTGCCCTTCTTTTTGAAAAAAAGTTTTTAGCTGTCCCAAAAGAAAACCTCTCAATGTCTTAGCTAAGTGAAATCTTGAACCTTGCTATGTTCTGAACTAAATTAAGTGTCACACACACACTATTGAGCAGGAATAAGCTAGGGAACTCAGTACTCAGAAGGGTTGCAATTGAGTGATAATCTGAAAGTTGATGCTCAACTTGATTCTTCTTAATGCTTCATATTTGATTTGATTCACTAGTTGTGTTTGCTTATTAACAGTTGTACTTGCCTGTGTCAAATGTCATTGCTTGAGGACAAGCAACGATTCAAGTTTGGGGGTGTGATAACCATCCTTTATGATGGTTATTACTCGCTTTTTTAGCTTGAATTTAAGGGATTTAATAAACTTGTTGTGTGAATTATAATGTAATTATGTGTTTAGGGTAGAAATAATGGTGCAAGAAGGAATTGGTTTAATTTGGGCATATTGATGCCCTTAGTGCATTTAATTGTGTTTAGTGTCAATGCTGCAGCAGCAGGTGCGTGCGCAATAGTGGAATTGCGGAAGATGAGAGAGAAAGCTCAAGGGGAGTGCGGAAAACACGGAAATTAAGGCAAGGACAGGTGTCAGAGCTGTATGGCACGGAAAGATATTTCCTATTGAGGAATTCCCATGATTGCCCTTGATCCTAGGACGCATTTCCTTAAAGGGCCCTCATTCTAGGGTTGCGTGCAAGAGAGACACTATATAAGGATGCTTCCCTTTCTTCATTAGCATGCTCTACCGTCAAGAGGAAGTTTAGAGATAGCTCCTCATAGCGTGCTTAGCTCACCATTGTCACCCATAAGTTTTATTGCTGGGACCATTGCGACAACATTACTTGGAATTACAATTCTTTTGGTAGATTTTTACTAGAAGAGCTGGAGCAGACCTCCATCACTACTATTGGAGTTTCTTCACTGTTTCACCTTGATAGTATCATTTCTTCCCCTGGAATTTGTAATATGACTTCTACTCTTTTGTCTAAGTTGTTTTCCATGTTTTGTAAGCTCAATATGAGCTAATTTCTCATAGTTGAGATGCTGGATCTGATGTAACTAGATTTTCTATGCTATTTATGAAGTATGTTTAATGTTGTGCATTTTACCTTGTGTGTGATAATATTTCCATTTTAGAGTAGGATTGGCCGTCTATTCTAAATAGCATTTACGAATTCAGAGATGGTTTGTAAATTAATCTCACAAGGTGATATGGGTAGTAGGCATCAATGAGAGATCTTGATGCTTCATACCTAACCCTAGAGATAGGAAGGTATAGCCCATAAGGTGAATACTGCCGGTCCTCAAGCAGCCTAGGAGGTACTTCTTTAGGGTTTAGAGATAAACTCTTGCAAGGAAAACCTAGTGTGAAGTATTCGAGAGAATGAAGTTTTATTGCTGCAGCACCTAATGCTGCAGCATTGAATATACCCTTAATAGCATTTTAATGAAGTTAATGAAGTGAATGCATCTCAGCTTGTTCTCATCACTGATTCTTAAACACCATTCCCATTATTTCTTATTGTTTATGTTACCCAAAATTTGTGTGTCATTTACTTTATTCACTAATTTGTTAGCAAAATTAAACTCTTGTATTTAACTAATTTCCTCGTGGGAACGATCTCACTTATCCTTTATTACTTGTTAAAACAGTGTATACTTGCACTAAGTTTTCACACAACAGCAGCCAGGTGGACTCTAGCTGATGCAAGGTAAGAGGTGTCTAAGCCCTGCTGCTGTAGTAGCATCGACGTCCCGCACCAGTTAGCCATATGGAGGTCATACTGGAAGGAAGGGTTGCTGCCATAGAGCTGACGGTATGATGGGCCTGCTGGCTGCTGCTGTGCTGGAGATGCTGGCTGAGGTGGTGGAACTGCTGCATCGATAGGCCCCTTGGGCTGCTTCATGATCCAGGCTGCGGTGATGGGCTCCCTGGGGTCAACTAGTAAGTCATCAGGGTACTCGGGACAGCCCTGCTGTGTACATAAGGCATGGATCACAGAGGCATGCCCCAATCTAGCCCTAGGACATCTGACTATCTCTGCAATGCTCTCAGATATGGCTCTCCCCAGGTTCACCCTCTGGCCTCTCATAATAGCCAATATCCCCATGGCCACCTTGACCTTCACATCAGTAGAGCTGGAACAAGAGATGATTGACTGATTGAAGAATGCATTCCAGGCCTTCGGGATTGGCTTCAGTCCCATGTTGCAAAAACGACGTGGAAGGTTCTGGGATCCGGCCCATTGTGCCCCTGGACGGCACAGCTCTCTCAAGGTCCCCTCATAATCAATGTTTCTTGGGGCAACTGCAGCAGTGCACATAGCACAGTAGGCATCTGTAGGTAGGCCAAGCAGGCTGTTGATGCTGTCTGAAGAGTA
Source organism: Astragalus membranaceus (assembly GCA_039519185.1). Classification (NCBI taxonomy): domain Eukaryota; kingdom Viridiplantae; phylum Streptophyta; class Magnoliopsida; order Fabales; family Fabaceae; genus Astragalus; species Astragalus membranaceus. Next base: position 120,323,365 of record CM076850.1, read on the forward strand.
GGACACAGTCTTGCCTCTGACATAAACTGATGTAGACTTGTCCTTGTCCTCCTCCCAATAGGCATTGGAGTAGAACTCCCTGACCAGGCTCTGGTTCGCCAGCTTAATCATTGCATTGAGTGGAAGCCACTCAACCTCCCGCAGTGTGGAAGTGATGATCGGTCTCAGGATTTATCTTCTTGCCTTTGACCACCTGCTGGTACCGCTCTTCGTGCTCGGGGGACTTGAATCTGTCAACCTCAACTGAGGGTCCCCCTCTCCTTTTCTTGGAGGTGCCTGCTTTGCTTGTCCTCATCATTTCTGTTTACCTGTAAATGTCGTGTAATGAAATAAAACCAGAATCCAGCACAAATTGATAGTTCTCGGTGGGTCCCTAGTGTGGGCCCCACTCACAGCAGAGAATCTAACAAAAACAGGCAGTAAAATTTCTCAGCACTAGTCAACTACCCTAAGGTTCAATGATCGTTGACAAAATTAAAGCACAGGCTAGCAACCAAAAACAAAATTCACTTACGCATTTTCACGAACAGTTCGGTTGCTTAGCCAAAACTCACTTGGGCATTTTCACAAACACCTTGTGTAACACCCCGGTATTTCTAACATGTAGAGAGACCGAAAGATGCACAGATTGCGGAAATTCAGAGGACACAGTTCCTGTTTAAGTTTTGGACATACAAACTTTTTCCGAAATAAAACATAATCGGAAATAACATTACTTCATAAAATAGAAGTTTATCGGTTCCATACCGAGTGGATTACAATATCCAAGTCCAAATACCGAACAGAATCATAAACGGTTCACATAACTCATAATCAATACAAGTTTATACAACCAATAGGACAACAAAAGAACAAGGAGAAAATGACTAAGTCTTCAGCACCTCCAAGAGTATATCAACTACTCGTGCACTATAGTCTTCCTTTTTCCCTGCTTCTCTGAAAAACAACAAATATGGATAGGGTGAGATAACATTATCTCAGTGAGTCCTACCGTGCCCCCTCACTGACACTCGGTTCAATTCTTAAACCGTTAACAATGTTTAATTAGCTACCAATAGCCATAATCGAAATGCCAAGCAAATCGTGTTCTCTTTTATGTTTTTAATAGCTTAGCTCAACCGACTGCACAACTGCTAATCCCGGTAGCTACAGCTTAACATCTGCCGACTGCACAACTGCTAATCCCGGCAATGTTAACTTATAATCAGTAACTTAGCACAAGCCGACTGCACCATTGCTAATCCCGGCAACCCGTGAGTTGACCACGCCAAAACACATTCAGGGCCTAGGTAAGGGGTCATGACTACCCTCCCTAGTATGCTACTTGTCGGGTCGTCACCCAACGCGATTTATGTATGACAATACATAACGATTTCTCGAGAGTTAGATAATATATATCTTTCCGATCACCAAAGGATCTATCACAATATCTTTTTAGATAATTTATATCTTATTGATCTATAACCCGTTTTGATGAATTTATGAACATCCGGCATTATAATCATATTGTAATGTATTATTGACTTATAACCCGTTTTGATGAATCTATAGACATCCGGCATTATAATCATATACAGTTGATATATATATAAATATATATTCATTCTATCCATCAGACGGTGTACCCACACGTATACTAGGGTTTCGGTTTTTCGATCAATATACCTTTCAACTTCTTTTCAAAATCATGAGTTGAACAAGTTCGAAATAAGGTTTTCAGTGAGGCAATCCCTTTTTGAATGGTTGAGAAAGAAATTAGAAAGGGTTCGGGATCAAACGGAGCAACAAAACGAGAAAACGGAAGCCGGTAACAGGACTACACGCACGACCCGTGCCCAGGGGCGCACGACCCGTGCGTGGTGCACTACTCAGGACCCATCTACCAGAAGGAAACGCACGATCCGTGCCCAGGGGCGCACGACCCGTGCGTCCCGTTCTGTTTCCAATACTTCCAACCCGAAGCAGGCACACGATCCGTGCCCAGGGGCGCACGGTCCGTGCGACCTGTGTCTGTTACCAGATTTTCACATTTTCCCCTTTTCGCTCTCCGTTCTCGTCCAATTCGATTTCTAATTTCGATCACCTGAAATCCAGAAAATTTCCAACTATTTCCAGAATACATATAAGGTGTTTCATTTCAATGATTCATTAAAATTCTCAATAAACCGTAAAACACCGTTTTGACTTAAAAACGCTTTTCGATTCTAAGACTTTTGAAAACAGAAAATATAACCAAGGGATTCCATGTCGAAAACATGTTCATAATATCAAAATACCCTATCGTGAGTAGAACTCACCCGTTGACGATCGTTCTAGGAGTTCCGATGAACGCGCGATGACCGAAACGAGAGAATTCACGAACGGCACCGAAGATCACCAACTGATACTTCAGAACAGCAACCCAAATCTTTCACAACCTTCCCAAATCGAAATGCAAGCTTGGGATTTCCCCCTCTTAACCGCAAAACTGAACATGCAAGCCATCAACACATAGCTCCACCATTTTCACCACTTGGAGCTTCATGGGTATCAATGGAGATGAGGGAAAGAGTGAGAATCAAGCTTTGAAAGTGGTACCATTGGATTCAGAATCAAAAATGGAGTAGGATGGAAGAGAAACAACTTACATGCAACAAGGATTTGGGTTGAGTCCCTCCTTCCTCCTCTTCTCCTTCTCCACGCCCTCCTCCTTCTTCTCTCTTTCTTATTTTCAGTTTTTCCTTCAAATTCTGAATCTTATGAATACTAAGTGAGGGAGAGTGTGGCTGGAAATAAAAAGAGTTCAGCTAGCTCATGGTTGGGTGCGAAAATACAATAATGCCCTTCAGCTTGGAATCTCCATTTAAATTATGACTAATCCATAAGTGAATGTGAGATAGGATTTCTTTTGGGCTTTTTATCGTACAATGATCCCCGAGACACGACTAATTATTCCCACAAATAATTAATCGGTCCTAGGAATCATAATACGAGTCTTTAAAATTTAGGGATGTTACACCTTGGCCACACAAAAAAATTTCATTCAGGCATTTCATCAAACACCTCTCCTACACTCTAAAAACAAAGATTTTCTATCCTAATTCAAAATTAAGGATAATGGTGAGGATTATCATACCTGGAGAGTGTTGAGGATGCAAAATTGTGTGCTCTTTCACACGTTGAGTGCCAAAATTGAATTAGAGGAGAAGAAGGCTTGCAACTCGCGCACAAGGGAGGGGAAATTTTTTTGTTTTTTTGGTTGTGTTCGGTCTGCCTGGTTATTAGGCAAATTGGCGTCGCATCGCGACGCTACGCGTCCTTATCGCGTCGCGAAATCAAACAGAATCTTTTTATGCTGAAAATTTTTTAACCAGTCGCGACGCGATGCCATTCCTTCGCGATGCGAAAAGATACAGTATGTTTTTTTCTTTGAAATCCTTCTTTTTCGCGAAGCGAATTTGACCGAACACAGTTTTGCCTAAGACTAACAACAAATTAAAACTACATTGCAAACTTGAAATTAACGAAAATAAATACTTGGTACCTCACAGTGGGTTGCCTCCCACTCAGCGCTTCTTTAACGTCACTAGCTTGACGGTTGTCAGAAGATGACTTAGTTTGGCTCCGGTGGAGCACTCAGCTTTTTCAGTGCCTCTTCCAGCACTCCCTTGGCATACTCCACTTCCATCTTACAGTTCTTACCAGATGTACTTGTAGCTTCCTTCAGGTCCTTCCAAACAGCAGGTGGCTTCTCACGGGTTGGGTGATAGATTTTTTTTCTAACCATCAGAGGATTAGTGGTCTCAATGCAGTGGCATTCTTCTTTTTCCTTCATTGCGGCGGTGGACTCAAGCACATTGAAGGTCACAACTTCATCTTTGACCCTTAATTTCACCGTCCCTTCAGCCACATCAATTGCTGCCCTACTGGTAGCCAGGAAGGGTCTTCCCAGAATGAAAGGAATGTCATTGTCCCCATTCAAGGAGCTTTTGACATCCGTATCCCCATCCAGTTGCAAAATTACAAAGTCCACTGGAAAGAGGAACTTGCCAACCTTGACCAAGACATCCTCCACAATCCCATAAGGGTTCCTGATGAACCTGTCAGCAAGACGCAAGGTCATGGTGGTTGGTTTCACTTGTCCTCCGTCCAGTTTCCTCCACATAGCTAGGGGCATTAAGTTTATGCTCGCCCCCAAATCACAAAGTTCTTTATCAACCTTTTCTTCACCAATTTTGCACGGGAGGGTGAAGCTCCCAGGATCCTTCAACTTCTGAGGAAGCTTGTTTTGTATTATGGCACTACACTCCTCGGATAGAGCCACAATTTCATCATTCTTAAACCTCCTCTTTTTAGTCAACAATTCCTTCATGAACCTTGCTTACATGGGCATTTGATCTAATGCCTCTGCGAAAGGAATGTTGATCTGGAGACGCGAGAAAATTTCCCTAAACTTGGAGAATTGCTCCTCCTTCTCTTTCTTCTTGGGTAATGGGGGGTAGGGCAATTTCATGTATGATGGGATATCCTGGACCTTCTCTCTTGCCTCCCCCTCAATTTTCTCACTTCCTGTTTCTTTTTCTTTTTCAACCACCTCATTTTCTTTTTTCAATTCCTCACTAGGCTTGTGCTTGGCTACCTCAACGGGTGGAATTGCTTGTTTTGTATTATGGCACTACACTCCTCGGATAGAGCCACAATTTCATCATTCTTAAACCTCCTCTTTTTAGTCAACAATTCCTTCATGAACCTTGCATACATGGGCATTTGATCTAATGCCTCTGCGAAAGGAATGTTGATCTGGAGACGCGAGAAAATTTCCCTAAACTTGGAGAATTGCTCCTCCTTCTCTTTCTTCTTGGGTAATGGGGGGTAGGGCAATTTCATGTATGATGGGATATCCTGGACCTTCTCTCTTGCCTCCCCCTCAATTTTCTCACTTCCTGTTTCTTTTTCTTTTTCAACCACCTCATTTTCTTTTTTCAATTCCTCACTAGGCTTGTGCTTGGCTACCTCAACGGGTCTCAACTCTTTACCACTTCTCAGCGAGATAGCATTGCAGTTCTCATTCTTGGGGTTATCCACAGTGTTTGCAGGGAAGCTACCATTGGACTTCTCAGCTAATTGCTTTGACAGTTGACCAATTTGGGTCTCCAAGTTCTTCATGGATGCTTCAAGGTTCTTTCCCATGTTTATCATTACCTGTTCTTGGGACTGGAAAGTGTTTTTGGTCATCTGCATAAACTGTGTCAACGCATCTTCTAACCGAGAAGGGGGTTTTTGTTGTTGATTAGGTGCCTGAGGCTGTTGTTGGGAACCTGAGGCCTCATTGTTTTTCCAAGAAAAATTGGGATGATTCCTCCACCCAGGATTGTAGGTGTTGGAATAAGGGTTCCCACCTTGTTTTTGGAAATTTCCCATATAATTGGCCTGTTCCATTGCCTCTCCTTGGGCTGCACAATCCCCTTCATGGGCTTCTCTGCCACAATAAATGCACCCACCTGTTTGCACTGCTTGTGCGGTTGCTTGGCTTTTTGACCCAACCTCACAAGCTGTAGCCAATTATTTGGTGAGGGCCTCAATCTGCATGGACATTAATTTCTGATGGGCTAACACTGCACTGTTTGAATCTAGCTCCAGCACACCCTTTTACCTATATCTCCCCGATCATTCTGAATTCTGTATTCATTGGAGGCCATGTCTTCTACTAGCTGCTTTGCTTCCTCCCAAGTCTTTGTACCCAAAGATCCTCCAGCTGAGGCATCTTGCATCATTCTTGTCTGAGGTCTCAAACCATGACAGAAAGTTTGCAGCTGTAAGAAGTCATCTATACCATGCCCCGGACACTTTTTGAGCAACAGTTTGAATCTCTCCCAAGAATCATACAACGACTCTGACTCCCCTTGAGTAAAGTTAGAGATTTCAGCTCTTTTCCTTATAAACTTGGAGACAGGGAAGAATCGCTCCAAGAACTTATTCTCGAGGTCATTCCAAGTGTTGACGGTCCCTGGGAGAGTGTTCAACCAATCTTTCGCCCTGCCCGTTAGGGTGAATGGGAACAGACGAACCTTCTTTGCATTATCAGTCACCCCTCAGGGTGTGTAGTACCACATATCTCATAAAATTGGAAGAGATGTTGGTTGGGGTCTTCAGCATCAGACCCAAAGAACTGCTCTGATTTAAGGGCAGTGAGGACAGAAGATTTGATGTCAAATTGGCCCACGCCCGCTGGTTGAAATGCTAAAGCTTGGGCACCTTGATTTATTTGCCCGAAGTCACCTAGAGTACGTCTTGGTGGAGGTGAAGGATCAGCCATCTCTTCCTCTTCACTCGAAAAATCTTCCGGTACCGAGGTAGAAGTTGATTGTACCTGTGACAATTCCCTTACTTGCTGCTTGGCAAGCTTAGCCTTTCTTCGATTTGTTTTTGCTAGTTTTTCAATTTCCGGGTCAAACAAGAGTTCTTGTGGACCCTTGCTCCGCATACACAAACACTTAAGCAAACGCCAACAAGTTCAAGAAAACCAACAAGTAGCAAAATTAAGTAACTATAAATAAAACAAAAACTAAAAATCTAGAATCAACTCGTTTGCCTTGTCGAAAACAAAGTCAACAATCCCTGGCAACGACGCCAAAAACTTGTTAAGCGTTCAGCAAGTGTACTGAAAACGTTGCAAGTAATAAATTTACGGTAAGTACCGGTCGATTCCACAGGGATTGCGTGTTGTAACAATAGCAAATTTTATTAATTCTAGATTGTGAAAATTGGTTTGATTTGTAATAAAGTAACGCGAAAGTAAAAACTGTTGTTGAAATAATGAGAGAAAGCGATTAGGGGTCGAATCCTCTCCCCTCACCTGTCTTATGAACCTTCAGCTAATTATAGATTAATTGTTTGAACTACCAGATTCAATTCACTATAGTAGGTTAAAGACAATTCCTTGCCTCAGAACCCCTTTTACCTAATTGAGTTACCCTAATTCCTTAGTTGAATCATGCCAACCGGTAAAGCAATGAACTTAAGAAATAGAGAATTCATGCATCCAACCCCATATTCCTATGGTGATCACAAGTACATGATCTAATACCCCATATCCAGCATGCAACCTAGATCGTTATAATTATCATATGTAACTATAAAGCATTACAATGAGAGGCATAGACTTATGATAATTCAAACAACTAATTGCATTAACCATAACAAAGTATCCATAACATAGGTTCGAGGAGAATCATCTCTCCCTAATCTTAGAAAATTAGTTACACATGGTGAATAGAGACATAACTAGAGTAAAGAAAGCAATACAAGTAAAGATAGACATAGGAACCTTCAACCCTCGTTCCCAAGTGGTGAAAAGCTCCAAAATCGCACTTCCTTGCTGCTCCAAGACGTGTGGCTGCGCTCCAATGACCAACCCATTCAAAAAACGCAAAACTGAATTAAAACCCTAACTTTCAGCAAGCCATCGCGTCGCGACACGAGCCCGTCGCGACGCGAAATTGGACAGAACCAAATTTCCTCCTGCTTCATGCCTCCTTTGCGACGCAAACCCTCCTGGTCGCGACGTAAAATCACACAGAAACTTAAATCTTCCCAATTGTGCTGCATCTCCGGGCAAGTGTCTGGTTCGCCGAATGATAACACACATATTGGAGGTCTTCAAGTACAAAATACTCCAAAAATGCAGGAATGGCTTACAAAAGGATTTCCTACTACAAATTTCTAATACTAAACTAAATCCCCAGATAATGACTATAATACAATCTAAACCCTGCACAATTTGGTCCTAAAATTGGACAACTTACATCATATGACCGAGAGTCAACATCGTAGAAAGCATATTGAAACCAAATACCACTTTCTAAGGGAGCAAGTGGAGAAGGGTAACATTGAAGTGTGTCATTGCAGCACTCAGCTGCAAATTGCTGATATCCATACAAAAGGACTGAAGACTGATCAGTTTCTTAAACTGAAGACTGAACTTGGAGTGGTTGTGTTCTAGCAACATGAGTTAAGGGATGGTGTTGATCTTTGTAACTCATGTTGGGATAATAAGATTTTACCATTTACTGTCTTACCTTTTACTGTTACTGTAATAGGGATATAGAAGTAATTTCACTTTACTTGTAATTTCATTTGAGATACATTTACATTTCATTTTGAGCTGAAACTAGTTACTCTACTAGTTATCAATTCAGTTGTGTAATAATAGATAGCATCTTCTTCATTTTTCAGTGTGTACAATTCTTTCTCTGTGTGATAATCTGTGAGTGAGGTGTGTCTGATAATGCTCTGATCCCCCAACAATGGACGGCACTACTTTCTATGACTTGATATTCAGAATAACAAAGTGGATTGTGGCTTTTTCGAGTAGCAAACATTAACACCAGTAACACAAAAAGAAGAGGGAGACGAGATGGAGAGGGAGAACGCGAGAGATAGAGAGAGTGAGAAGAGGAGAGGGATTGTTGTTTGCTGTTTCCAGAAACTGAGATTTGGGATATTAGGGATTTGAGATTAACGACGAAGAAGGGGATTTAGGATATTAGGGATTTGGGATTAACGAAGAAGAAGGGGATTTGGGATTTGTTTCTCAGATAAATGTTTTAATTGCTTTTTCCATTTTGAGATTTAGGGTGTTCTTCACTATTCTTCAAATTATCTGATTTTCCTTTTGATTCTCATATTTTAATTTTGATTTAAAGTGTTTACTTATTTGTTTATTTATGTCTTGTGTTTTTAAAATTTAAAAAACTTAATTGCTTATGTGTAAAATGATTTAGAATTAAATAAAACATTTATTTTCCACCACATTTAATGAATGACACGTCATACATGACACTTAAGACGCCATGTCAGCAGTTAGCTGATTGCGTGGCGTCTGTTAACTTCAATTGACGGCAGGGACCAAAATGAAACGAAAATGAAAGTTGATGGACCAAAATAGACCAAAAAAAAGATAAATGACCAAAATGAAATCTAGAGCAAAAATAAAGGACCAAAAGTGCTATTTAGCCTAAAAAAAGAGACTTTGTCCCAAGCAGTAAATAAGCTCGGATACTACCTCAAGGTCTCGAGTTCGAGTATTGGGTGTGGCAAAAATTTTGTTGGAAGGGGACACCCACACAGACCGACAAAGCTAGATAAATATGCGCAAAAATAATAGGTAACAAAAAAAAGTAGGTAGTTCAGCCAATAAACTAAGAGATATCAAAAGAGTTTGAAGTATGTCTTGCATTCGAAATTCGAAATCTAGAAACTAACATTTGCCCTCACCTAACTAACTAACTAATCAATAATGTTTACCTATTAAAAAAATAAAAAAAAATTGTTAGCTATCCTAACAAAGATAAACTAAAAATATCACAACTTACTTTCATAAATTCTCAAGAACTTGTTCTGAGAGAGAGAGAGAGGATAATACATGATAGGTGAGTGATGTAATTTGAAGAGAGATAGAAAGAAATTGGGTGTTGGACAAATGTTAGATATTTGGGGTGTTCGAAAATCATATTGTGTGCTTCTCTGCTATCATCTCTCTCTCTCCTCTTGTATTTTTTAAATTTTTTACAACTAAATAATTTAACGTAAATTAACACACTTTTTACACCATTTTTTCAGGTAATTTTTTACACCATTTTTTCAACTAACCGATAAAAGGATATTTAGGTAAATTAACACACTTTTTTCCACATTTTTAAACATTTTTCACTTTTCCACTCTCTCTCTCTCTCTCTCTCTCTCACACGTTTTCAAACTCTTCTCGCATTTCCACTTTTTTGACACACACACACACTCTCTCTCTCTCTCTCTCAACTATTTCTTTTTCAATATTTTTTCTTAATTTTCTTTATTTTTCCCCTCCTTTCTTCCTCTAACTCCCACATTTTTCTTTACTATTTTGAAAATTTTCAAAATTTGACAAAATTTTGATATATTTATTTTTTTCTTCTTTGAAAAATTTGAAATTTTAATACGATTTTGTTGTTCAAAAAAAAATTAATACAATTTTATTTCTTAGTCTCAACGAGAAATATTACATGTTGCTGGCAATGGCGGATCGAGGACCTAGACCAGGGGGTGCCAATTGTGTGCAAATTTAGAGATACTAATCCAAATTTAAAATTTTTGGGGGTTCAAAACTTTTTTCAAAACTAAATATTAAAATTCAGGGGGTTCAAGTGAACCCCCTCAAGACCATGTATGTAACAGGTTGGACCCTTTTCTTTCTAGTAGGCTACTCCAGAACTGTACATCATGACCTTCTCTACCCCCTGTAGAGTTTTTGCCTTCCGTGGGAATCGAACATTGTACCCTGGGCCCTTTTCTTTCTAGTATACACTTAAAAAAACTCTACACCAATTAATAATTAATCTAGCACTCAATTAATAAAATTATTAATCAAGCACTAAATTAAATTAATTGGGTCAAACATCAAAATAATTAACTTAATTATTTTGGGGATGTTACAATGTAGGTCCGCCACTGGTTGTTGACATAGTATTATCGTCTAAAAATGTAGCTTGACACATTTTTTTCTTCACTTTTTCACTCTCTCTCACACACTTTTTGAAACTTTTCCCACTTTTTCACTCCCCCTCTCTCTCTTTCTCACCCATCTTTCTTTCAATCTTTTTCCTTAATTTTCTTTATCTTTTTTCTCCTCATTTCTTCATCTAGTTCTCCCATTTCTCTTTGTTTTGAAATTTTTCAAATTTTGGCAAAATTTGAATATTCAGTTTTCTCTATCTAAGTTTTTTTTCCTTCTTTGGAAAATTTAAAATTTTAGTATAATTTTGTTGTTCAAAAAAAGAAATTTAATACAATTTTGTGTTTTTTTTTGGTATAAAACAAGGGCTAAGTCCCAAAAAGAACAAGAACTAAACAAGAACAAGTCTGGGAATATAATTCCCTGCAACATCAAAAAGCTATAACGGTTCTACGGAAATAGGACACTGCTCATAAAAAATCAAATAATCAGATTGACAACACCCAATGTTTGCCAAAGCGTCCACACAACGATTAGCTTCTCTGTAGATGCTAACAAAACGGACCTCCGAAGGCTACTGCAGCAACTTACGAATCTCTCTAACAATACTCCACCCTGAAATGTGTCCACTCTCCGTACCAAGGATTACATGACAAGCCACATTGGCATCCACCTGCACCACCTCTCTACCCCAACCCTTAGAGCGAACAAGTTGTAAGCCAATAAAAACACCCCAAAGCTCTGCAACAAAAGGATCACATAAACCAATTTTTTAGAGAAACCTGCAAGCCAATCACCATTAGAGTTTCTCACCAGACCACCACAACCAGCAACCATAGCCCAACAAAATCACTACAAGAAATTTGTGGAATATCGGCGGAAAAAATCCGCCGGAAAAAGCCAAAATCCGCCGGAAATTGGTCATTTCCGACGGATTTTTTCCGCCGGAAATTCGTTCGCAGGTAACACTTACCAGCGGATTTTTCGTCGGAAAATCCGTTGGAAATTACCGGCGGAAAATCCGCCGGAAACAGTAAAAATCCCGCTGGAAAATCATTTGAAAATCCGCCGGAAAACAGTCAAAATCTGCCGGAAATTACCGGCGGAAATTCCGCCGGAAATTACAACAAATCCAGTGGTAATATATAATATGAAATAAACGAATATTTAAAAAATCCGCCGGTAATTTTTTTTTAAAAAACAGTTTTCTTTGATTCGTTTATTTTAAAACTTATTTAATTATTTTGATTTTTTTAAAATAGATTTTTGAATTCGTTTATTTAATTCAAAAAATAAGTATTATTAATTTTATAATATTTATATTTATATTTATTATTTAAATATTTACTAATTAAATGGGAATTGAATAATAATTCAAAATGATAATTAAATGATAAAATATCGATTACAAAATGTAACAACATCAAACAAATGCAAATTAAAATATCTACAAAATACGGCTAAAACTACTGCTTGTGATAGTACACTACAAAAAATAAGCCTATTTGCGACGGACATTAGCGACAGAATAACGTTCCCTCGCAAAAACTAACATTAGTGACGGAAGTTGCGAGGGAATAAGGACTGTCGTGTATTTAAGATTTAGCGACGGAATATTGAGCATTAGCGACGGACTGTCCGCCGCTAAATACTGGGCGCCAAATTGAAATCTGTGCAGCACGAAAACCAAGACAATTAGCGACGGATTTGCTGGTCCCTCGCAAACTGATTCTGACCGTTGCAGGGCGCTTGGGAAACGTGCAGGGTTAGCGACGGACCATCCCTCGCTAAGTCCGTGGCAAACCCCAGTTAACCCACTCAGATACTCACTCTTCTCTCATTCAGTTCACTATTCCCTCACTCTTCTCTCTCACCCAAAACCGATAAAGAGCAACTACTTATCAGATAAAGAGCATAAATCAGCACATGTTCATGTCTTAATCAATTGCACTGAAGTTAAACCATATCTTGAGTAACTACTATGCTCCAATTCAGTTGTTAATCTATACAGTATGAAGTTAAATCAGATTTTGATCAACTTTCAATCTAAAGAGTAATAATAATTCTTTTTCAGTGCATTCTTACGAATTGAGGGTATAGGCGCTGAAGAATCTTGTATTCGTATACATGAAAATTTTCCATCCTGGTTTAAGGCTAGAGTAAGTAAATAAAACTAATGTTTTAATGTCACATGTTTAAAGTAGATATGAGACATGATTTAGTTTTTCCATATGTTGTTTACTTAGGTTTATGAAGGGGAACCAACTCCCCAAATCCGACACTTGAGAAACTTAGCCGATGGTTCTTTTCTTGAGGTGACCGAGTGGCACACGTACCTAGTTAACGGTTACAAATTTGACACTCAATCATGGAGTGAGGGGGAAAAACAATTAATAGTGGGGTATATGTTAAAGGTGAAACAGGAGGGGGTGAAAATGACTACTACGGTGTGATCGAACACATATATGAACTTGAATACCCACGGTTAGACTATGAAAAGAGAATAGTTTTGTTTTTTTGTAGATGGTTTGATCCATCAATTAGAGGAACAAAATTGAATCCAAAATGTAATACCGTGGACATTCGAATGAATGGAAGGTATAAACATTATGACCCGTTTATCATGGCAGAAAATGTGAGGCAGGTGTATTATGTTCCATATCCATCAACTCAGAGAGGATGGTGTGTTGAAATTAAGAGAAAACCACAGAGTCGCATTGAAGCCACTGATGCGGGGGATGAGGTTCGTTATCAGGTGGATGAAATTTCGGGAGTAGATGAGGTAATTGAAGTTGAACCGATTGACTCCTTATGTGATGATCGACTCCTAGTTGAAGAAGTTGATGAAGATGAAGAACAGAATGAAGATGAACGAGGTGAAGAAGAGAATGAATATGAAGATGAATAATTTGATTAATCTTATGTTGTATTTAAATTTATTAGAGTCATTATTGTTCTTGTGTTTTCTTATATATGTTGTCTACTTATGTTGTCTTTAAATTTATTAGAATCATTAATATATCAATATTGTTCTTGTTAATTTACTTTCATTAATTTATTTATAAATATATATAATTAATGTTGTTAGTATCACATTTCGTTGCTATTTTTTCATAGATATGGATCCAGGAGGAGGTCCTGACCCACCGAGACATCCTCATAAAGGGAAGAAGACTATGATAGATGAACCTCCTAAGAGGAGGCATAATTGTGAGGTGGTACTTAATATTGGGAATATGAGGGGTCATACGTTTGTGGGGCCACCAGCTACCGCTCCGATTGCCCCACAACCTCCGCCTCCATCTGGCCCCGGATGGTATCATTTACCATCACATGGGCATTATATGGGCCCACCAAATGCGTATGCAGCAGGGCATATGGGCACACCAGCTAGGTATATGGGGACACCAACTGGGCCTATGGGCACACCAGCTGGGCATATAGGCTCATCATCTGGACATATGGGCCCCACAGCTGGGTTATCTATGCCTACACCAGAGCCCCAGGATGATATTGAGCATGATATTGGTGGTGGTAATGTTGATTTTGATTCATCGACCGATGACGAGAGAGTGGAGGTGGTTGTTATTAATGGTGTCAGACTCAAAGTCATTTATAGTCGTGGTAACGCGTAAGTATTATATTGTTTGTTTTTTTCAAGTTAATTATGCAACGACTTATATATATTTGATTGTTTGATATATCTTTCATTATGCAGGCTTCTTCCTGCAAAGGCAGCTTCATCAAGCATCACTCATGTCATCCGCAAAAGATATTTTCAAAAGTTCCATAAAAAGTGGAGTAACGTCGATGAAATGACAGGAATGATCTGCTGGACTTCTTTAGGGTAAGTGTCAATTATTTTGTCATTACTTATATTGTTAGTTTAAATTTTATGTTTAATAACGTTTAATATAATTACTAATACATATTTTCATTTTACTTAATACAGACCAAAGTGACATGGGACATAGAAGATGATGACAATGTCCAGAGACTTTTTTTTTAAAAGGATGGGCGGTCAAATATCAGATTTGCTTTATAAGTTGCGGTGTAAAGATAAGAAGCCTACCTACATGAGTGATGAAATTTGGAATGCCTTCAAGGGCCATTGGGCTACAGTGACTTTCAAGAAAAATGCTGCAAAAGCCAAGAATAATAGAAACTCAGAAAAGGGTGGCTCGCTTCACTACAGCGGGTCCATCAACCAGGCTCAGCATGCTTCTAGACTGGTAAATTATTTTTAAAATCTGTGTGTTTTTTACATTAGTTAATTAGTTAGCAATTTTTGAAAATGTGTTTCATTTTACAGAGTAAGAAGGCAGGACGCCCTATCACTGCTCCTGAGCTGCATAGAGCCACCCATGTGAGGAAAGGCACTGGCGAGTATGTTGATGAGCGCTCCAGGATGACTCAGGTAAATATACAACTTGATTTGTATTATATAATGTTGCTTTGTCAAAATGGAGCGCTAATTTGCGGTTATTCAAAACAGGAGCGAATAAATGAGATCATGACTCAGCTGACTCGGGGAGCTGGGACCCTGAATCACTTGGCCAACTTACTCCTGAGATGATAAATCTGGCAAACCAAAATTGGGAAAAGACGGTAGGTTGGTCTAAGGGTCGCCTGTATGGTATGGGGCCCTTGGCTCCATGTATGGGCTAGTCTGTGGCCGGGAGAAGCAGAAGACGCAGTCGACCAGCTTCTCCCGGGTTCGAGTAATGGAACCAAAAAATACAGATAAACAATTAATAGTGGGGTATATGTTAAAGGTGAAACAGGAGGGGGTGAAAATGACTACTACGGTGTGATCGAACACATATATGAACTTGAATACCCACGGTTAGACTATGAAAAGAGAATAGTTTTGTTTTTTTGTAGACGGTTTGATCCATCAATTAGAGGAACAAAATTGAATCCAAAATGTAATACCGTGGACATTCGAATGAATGGAAGGTATAAACATTATGACCCGTTTATCATGGCAGAAAATGTGAGGCAGGTGTATTATGTTCCATATCCATCAACTCAGAGAGGATGGTGTGTTGAAATTAAGAGAAAACCACAGAGTCGCATTGAAGCCACTGATGCGGGGGATGAGGTTCGTTATCAGGTGGATGAAATTTCGGGAGTAGATGAGGTAATTGAAGTTGAACCGATTGACTCCTTATGTGATGATCGACTCCTAGTTGAAGAAGTTGATGAAGATGAAGAACAGAATGAAGATGAACGAGATGAAGAAGAGAATGAATATGAAGATGAATAATTTGATTAATCTTATGTTGTATTTAAATTTATTAGAGTCATTATTGTTCTTGTGTTTTCTTATATATGTTGTCTACTTATGTTGTCTTTAAATTTATTAGAATCATTAATATATCAATATTGTTCTTGTTAATTTACTTTCATTAATTTATTTATAAATATATATAATTAATGTTGTTAGTATCACATTTCGTTGCTATTTTTTCATAGATATGGATCCAGGAGGAGGTCCTGACCCACCGAGACATCCTCATAAAGGGAAGAAGACTATGATAGATGAACCTCCTAAGAGGAGGCATAATTGTGAGGTGGTACTTAATATTGGGAATATGAGGGGTCATACGTTTGTGGGGCCACCAGCTACCGCTCCGATTGCCCCACAACCTCCGCCTCCATCTGGCCCCGGATGGTATCATTTACCATCACATGGGCATTATATGGGCCCACCAAATGCGTATGCAGCAGGGCATATGGGCACACCAGCTAGGTATATGGGGACACCAACTGGGCCTATGGGCACACCAGCTGGGCATATAGGCTCATCATCTGGACATATGGGCCCCACAGCTGGGTTATCTATGCCTACACCAGAGCCCCAGGATGATATTGAGCATGATATTGGTGGTGGTAATGTTGATTTTGATTCATCGACCGATGACGAGAGAGTGGAGGTGGTTGTTATTAATGGTGTCAGACTCAAAGTCATTTATAGTCGTGGTAACGCGTAAGTATTATATTGTTTGTTTTTTTCAAGTTAATTATGCAACGACTTATATATATTTGATTGTTTGATATATCTTTCATTATGCAGGCTTCTTCCTGCAAAGGCAGCTTCATCAAGCATCACTCATGTCATCCGCAAAAGATATTTTCAAAAGTTCCATAAAAAGTGGAGTAACGTCGATGAAATGACAGGAATGATCTGCTGGACTTCTTTAGGGTAAGTGTCAATTATTTTGTCATTACTTATATTGTTAGTTTAAATTTTATGTTTAATAACGTTTAATATAATTACTAATACATATTTTCATTTTACTTAATACAGACCAAAGTGACATGGGACATAGAAGATGATGACAATGTCCAGAGACTTTTTTTTTAAAAGGATGGGCGGTCAAATATCAGATTTGCTTTATAAGTTGCGGTGTAAAGATAAGAAGCCTACCTACATGAGTGATGAAATTTGGAATGCCTTCAAGGGCCATTGGGCTACAGTGACTTTCAAGAAAAATGCTGCAAAAGCCAAGAATAATAGAAACTCAGAAAAGGGTGGCTCGCTTCACTACAGCGGGTCCATCAACCAGGCTCAGCATGCTTCTAGACTGGTAAATTATTTTTAAAATCTGTGTGTTTTTTACATTAGTTAATTAGTTAGCAATTTTTGAAAATGTGTTTCATTTTACAGAGTAAGAAGGCAGGACGCCCTATCACTGCTCCTGAGCTGCATAGAGCCACCCATGTGAGGAAAGGCACTGGCGAGTATGTTGATGAGCGCTCCAGGATGACTCAGGTAAATATACAACTTGATTTGTATTATATAATGTTGCTTTGTCAAAATGGAGCGCTAATTTGCGGTTATTCAAAACAGGAGCGAATAAATGAGATCATGACTCAGCTGACTCGGGGAGCTGGGACCCTGAATCACTTGGCCAACTTACTCCTGAGATGATAAATCTGGCAAACCAAAATTGGGAAAAGACGGTAGGTTGGTCTAAGGGTCGCCTGTATGGTATGGGGCCCTTGGCTCCATGTATGGGCTAGTCTGTGGCCGGGAGAAGCAGAAGACGCAGTCGACCAGCTTCTACTCCTGCGGAGACAGAGCATATCAAACTGTTTTATGGTATTGAAGAATTTTATTCTCAGAATTTTTATTTTAAACTGTTTTTTGTATTTTAGATTTTATTAATTATTATTAAAATAAACAGGTATAAAAGCAGGTTTATCAAAAAAAATTCAATCAGTTGGGCATTAGCGATGGAATTAGTGAGGGAAATTGGACGCGTGGCTATCAGAATTTAACCACGTGGCTGTCTTTAGTAGCGAGGGAAATTTAATCCATCGCTAATTAGCGAGGGAAATTGGACGCGTGGCTGTCATAATTTAACCACGTGGCTGTCTTTAGTAGCGAGGGAATTTTAATCCCTTGCTAATTAGCGAGGGATTAAAATTCCTTTGCTAATCCGAGTAGCGAGGAGGGAATTAGCGAGGGAACTAGCCCGTTGCTAATTCCCTCGCAAATGACCATTAGCGACGGATTTAGGTCATTTTGAGAGGGAAATTTCCCTCGCTAATGACCAGTTTTTTTTGGTAGTGGTAGCTTCTGTTGCTGTTGGGGCCATCAAAGTAGAGACTAAAATCAATGGTGGGCTCTGTGTTGGGCTCGGGTTGCTGGGGTTGCTGCTCAATTTGCTGGGGATGCTGCTCGAGCTGCTGGGGCTGGAGCTGAGAGTTGAAACCAGAGTACGACTGACCATATGGGCTATGGAAGGAAGGCTGCTGGTAGACACCAGGGTACTACTGAAAAGCATCGCCGTAAGGCTGCATCTGCTGGTACGGTGGATAAAATGATGATGATGGCATAGATGGCCTTGGGTGTTGAGACATATTATCCATTACTTGCTTCCAGCGGTCTTCATTCAACCTCTGCTGCTCCCGCATCTGCTCTTCATTCAACCTATGATGTTCCCGCATCTGCGCTAATTCCTGTTCATATTTGGCCTGTCGCTCGTCCATCTCACGATGTGCATCGCTTAATTTCTGCGTAAATAGCTGAACATCGTTTAATTCTGAAGGAATAGGGACATAAGAGCGACCAGTACTTCTTTCTGAGGAAGATGATGTCCTCAGATTCGGAATAATGGAATTTTGGAAAGCAGACGGGCCAAATCCACCAGCTCTCACTAAACGACTACTTTTTGATGGCCCAACAGATTCCTGCCAAGCATAATAAGCCGCTCGACTCTCCTCAGCGGGATCAATCTCAGTGCTGCCACTACTCTACTGAGTTTCACGGTACCCGGTCTGCCAATCAGAGAAATGTTCCTAAAAGTAACAACCAAGAAATGAATAACTATTAGTATGTAATATATAATATAATATTTTTTTGATCAATATAATATAATAAAAACAATATTTAAATAATAAACGTTATTTACCTGAATATTCCTCGACCGGTCATCGGGATACTCGCCCGTCCCCTCTCGCACATGAAGGTGGCCGTGTAACGCAGACAAAGTAGCTGGCCGACCAAGAAGTGCCTCCTATATACATAGTTATTATTTAGTATTATTTAATAAAATATAAAATACGTATGTATAATATAAATTTAATCAATTAATAAATTTACCAAGCGTCTGAGATGTTCAACAGCATTGATAGAACCAGCTGTATTTATGCAACCACCCTTTTCAGAGGCACGATTCTTCTTGGTCTTCTCACATTTGGATTTATAGTTAGGGTCGTCCCATTTCAATTTCTACGACTGGACTTGATGTGAGACCTTCTACTTGGACAGGAACATTATCAACCGCAGGAACTCCAGCTGCTACCTCGCCATGACGGGTCCATATCCAATAATTTGGCTTAAACCCATTATTGTACAAATCAAGTCGAACATCACCTTCCTTGTTTTATAGATCGAAACATACATTTGGAGCAAGGACATCTAATTCCACCTTGTCGCTCAAATTCTTTTTGACGCTTAGCAAAAAGTACAAACTCTTCCACTCCTTCTACAAAACGTCGCTTCAACCCAGCTCTTCCAGGATACATTCGATCATACATCTAACTACGATCCATTGGTATTGGTATTTTTATGTTTGACCAAATATACAAAGTAAATTAAATAAACTATTATATATTAATATTTTGATTTTTTAGTAAATGGTAACATATTTTAATAATAATGGTAACATTTTATTTTACTAATAATTTTAATTTTTTTACTAATATTATATCTATATATATATTATATTATAAAAATATTTCGTATTTAATTTATCTAAAAAAATACAAATAACAAACAATTATTACAACTAATTTATTTTATTTTTTCGAACAATTCCTACTTACAATCTAATTAAAACTAATTTTTATTAATAAAATAAACGAAATTATTTATTTAAAAAATTATGAATAACATTTAAAAATTTATAAACAGTAGATGTTACGAATTTATTTAATTATTTATTAATGTGTCTAATAACAAACAACTTGATAACTAACCGATAGTGAAGAGAAGTCTCTGACTTGAAGCTAATTCCAAATTCCTTCGAAAGACTTTCAACCAAACTCCAAAGAACTACTAAACAAATAATATGAAAAGTATTAGTCAAACAATAAAAAAATCAAATAGCAACTAAAAACAATAAGTTCGAAATCGGAACAACAAGGTAAAAGGAAGGAAGCTCCATAACTGGTGGTGCTACAAAATTGTGGTCACACTGTCTGGTGAAACGGGGAGAGAATTCGCAAGTGGGACAGCAAGAAAAGAGAATAGAGAGAAGTGAGAAAAATGGGGAGAGATTTCAGAAGGGAGATAATGGAGTGAGTGAGGAAAAAATTTGAGGAAAAAACGGTTCAATATATAAAGAAGAATCCAACGGCTTTTTTTCAAATCCGAAAGAACAATCCGCCGGAAAGGGGCTCTACCGGCGGAATTTTTGCAATACCGGCGGATTTAGCCATTCAATTTTCGATACAAAAATCCGCCGGAAATGACGTTTACCGGCGGATTTGGAGGGTTACCGACGGACTTGTATATTCCGGCGAATTTGTTAGCATTACCGGCGGATTTGAATATTCAATTTTCGATGCAAACAATCCGCCGGATTAGGTATTGCCGGCTGATTTATAGGCATTACTGGCGGATTTCAAATTTTGAAAAAATTCTGCCGGAAAATACGCATACCGGCGGATTTCTGTATTACCGGCAGAATGAGCAACATTACCAGCGGATTTGTGTTCCGCCAATAAAAAAAATATTTTCGTAATAAATCAGCCGAAAATGCCTAAAAATTCCGTCGAAAAGTTACCGGCGGAACGTGGAACCGCCGAAAACGTGACAAAATCCGCCGGTAATGTACTGGCGAAATATATCCACCGGAAAGTGCTCAAAATCCGCCGGAAATGTTCCGGCGGATTTTTTCCACCGGAAATGACCCGCTAGTAAAACGCGAAATTCTTGTATTGGATGCCTACTCAACACCATCTCTATTCCAACTAGCTTCCACCAAATTGAAATGAAGCCATTGCATCAAATTACCACCATCATGAAATGATACAATTTTGTGTTTTAATCTATACGGAAAATATTATATGTTGGTGGCAGATTATTATCGTCTTAAAACGTAAATTAAGACACTTTTTTTCTTTTCACTTTTTCAAACCTTTTTTAACTCTCTTTCGCATACTTTTTGAAATCTTTCTCACTTTTCCCTTTTTTCACTCCCTAATGATTTCACGGGTAATGTTTGGACTATTTAATTTCTATTTGAAATCATTCATAGAAAGAACACGGCGGTACCCGTGCGTATGCACGAGTATACTGCTGGTTTACTATCTACCTATACAAATCACCACTACCAAAATACCAAATTTACCATTTTTCCAACTAACCAATTAGAGGATATTTATGTAAGTTAGTACACATTTTTTTCACCGTTTCACTTTTTCACTCTCTCTCTCTCCCTCTCTCTCTCTCTCACTTTTTCAACTTTTATCATCTTTTCACTTTTTTGACTCTCTCTCTCTCTCTCTCTCTCTCTCTCTCTCAACCATCTTTTTTTCAATTTTTCTTCTTAATTTTCTTTATCTATTTTCCTTTTCCTTTCTTCCTCTAACTCTCTCATTTTTCTTTACTATTTTAAAAATTTCTAAATTTTGACAAAATTTTAATATTTAGTTTTTTTTATCAATAAGTTTTTTCCCTTCTTTGAAAAATTTGATATTTTTAATACAATTTTTCTCTTAAAAAAAAATTAATACAATTTTATATGTTATTCTCTATGGGAAATATTAAATGTTGCTGACCTTGTATTATCGTCTTAAAATGTAAATTAATTAACACACTTTTTTCTTCTCTCTCTCTCTCACACACACACACACACACACACACACACACACACACACACACACACACACACACACACACACACACACACACACACACACACACACACACACACACACACACACACACACACACACACACACACACACACACTTTTTGAAACTTTTCTCACTTTTTGTTTCTCACCCTTTCACTCTCACCATATTCCTTTCAATCTTTCTCCAGACTATGCTTGTTTGAAAGATAACAACTTCCTAAGCAAATTGTTCCCTTTTAAAAAATTAATCACCAACTATAAAAATATCAAATACAAATGAGAAAGATATTAGATTAAATTACATTAAGACACTTTTTTTTCACCTTTTCAAACATTTTTGACTCTCTCTCACACACTTTTTGAAATATTTCTCAAATTTTCCATTTCTTCACTCCCTAATTATTTTCACGAAATAATATTCGGACTGATTAAATTCTATCTGAACTCAATCATAAAAAAACACGACAGTACCATGCGTATACACGGGAATACGGCTGGCTAGTTGAAGTTAAAATAAGCTCTTCCCAAGAGCAATTTTAGTTGAAATAAAGTCGGGGATTCCCTTATTCTTATTAATCCAGCTCACATGCTCTACTAACCAATTGGTGTACTTGTTCTGGTTACCTCCAATTCCAGGCAAAAAATCCACTGTAGTACAATTTTTTTTTTTTTTTACCAAAATAGCACACATTTTTGATTATTTACCAAACTAGCACACATTTCATTTTTAGTTCATAAATCGCCCCCCCAAAAACGACTTCTGAACTAAAAATTCTAATTTTTTTTAAAAAACTAGTTCAGAAGTCGCCCCCCTCCAGGGTGACTTCTGAACTGTGTTTTTTCATTTTTTTATTATTATATATTAATTTAAATAAATTTAATTTAATTAATTTAATTAATTTAGAAAATTAGTATTGTTAATTCTAAATTAATTGTTAAATTTTTGATCTCCAAACCTTTGAACTGTAATTGGGAGGGGCCGCGCGAACGCAGGCCCCCACTAGTGATCTCCATCCTGGTAAGTATGTTTTCCATTGACATATGCCTTGCTTTTATATCTCATTCTCCTCCCTGTTCCGTTCATTCTATCCGATGTGGGACTATTTGTAAACTACTTAAAACAAAAAAGACTCAAAACCCTCAACAAAATGTCATTAGTGGGATTTGAACCCCTGACCTATTGAAAGCAAATGCTGAGCGCTACCATCAAGCTACCAATCTTATTGAGGATATTATTTATTTCAAATATATATAATTGGTACCTCTTTTAATTTTTTAGAAAATAAATTTAATTTTTATATATTAATTTAAATAAATTTTATATATTATTTATTTTAAATAAAGTGTCGGCAACATCAAGACCATTGAAAAAACACCAAAAAAACACGGATTACATTGATTGAAGACATTTTTTATATTTTTTAGTTATTAAAACATTTTTTATATTTTTTTCCCAACACAAGACATTAGTATTATACTTTGTCTACAAGGTATAATATTTAAAAAGTTAAAAAAAAAGTTAAATTCGGGGGAAAAATAGTCCTAAACTTAGGTAAAAAACCGTTTTTGACACTTAGTCAAAATTTGTTTCAATCTTCAATTCCTATCTTCTACACCTCCAAATTAATGCAATAACTAATAAATCTATTTGACCTACTTTACTTCAGGACCTCTACTATCATGTCATATAAATTTTTTAATTTTATTAAATTTTTTAACCTAATGTAAAATTCATTTAACCTAGACAATACTATGACACTTCCATAAGGACAAAGACATGTGAATACTTGTCATAAACCATGTGAAAGACATCTGAATAACCTAGAGACAAGCAGCTTCATAAAGGCATGTGAATTAGTGTCATAAAGAGTTATTAGGGTCATGTGAATAACCTAGACACAAGTATATGGACAAAGTCATGTGAACTACTTTAATAAGGGTTGAACACAAAAATCAAAATCATCATTTACACTCCTACACCCATTTTGGTCGTGGCAATATAGGGTATATTTTTTAAAAAAAATTAAAAAAAATTTAGGGGAAATAATGGACAAAAAATTGGGCAAAAAACCATTTTAAGTTTAGGTGAAAAAATGATTTTTAACACACTTTATAGTAAATAAATTAGTTATTAAAACATTTTTTATATTTTTTTTCCCAACACAAGACATTAGTATTATACTTTGTCTACAAGGTATAATATTTAAAAAATTAAAAAAAAAAATAAATTCGTGGGAAAAATTGTCCTAAACTTAGGTAAAAAACCGTTTTTGGCACTTAGTCAAAATTTGTTTCAATCTTCAATTCATATCTTCAATTCATATCCTCTACTATCATGTCATATAAATTTTTTAACCTAATGTTAAATTCATTTAACCTAGACAATACTATGACACTTCCATAAGGACAAAGACATGTGAATACTTGTCATAAACCATGTGAAAGACATCTGAATAACCTAGAGACAAGCAGCTTCATAAAGGCATGTGAATTAGTGTCATAAAGAGTTATTAGGGTCATGTGGAACTGGGTCTCATCTTCTTCGTTAATATTTTACTTTAATCTATTATTAGTTTGAGAAGTTGTATTTCATAATTAAGAAGTTGTATTTTTATCACTTATTAAATTTAAGGTTTTAATGTTAAGTCACATTTAATTCAGTTGTATCAATAATAAAATATTTAATCTTTAATAATGCATTGTGCAGAGTGTGCATTGTGCAGAGTGTGCATGCTGCATTGTGCAGACTGTGCATAGTGCTGAGGTCTTATTTTATTTAACGGTCTAGATTTTGCCGACACTATTTAACAGCCTAGATTTTGCCGACACTAAACCCTAAAATCAACGGTTATGATCATCCTAAATCAACGGCTCACACACGATCACCTCTATTATAAATACATTCTCAAATTATTAAATTCTGTTCCAATTTTTAATATCTTCATTTTTTACCGTAATTATTACCGTAATTACTTTATAAATAAGTTTACTAATTATTCAAATTATTTAAATTAATTTTTGAAATTAAATTAAATTAATTTACAATTTAATCAAATTAAATATAAGAAATTAAAAAAATAAAAAAACGCAGTGCAGAACTCTCCCTGGTGGGGGGCGAGTTCAGAACTACAGATAAAAAATTTTTGCAAAATTTATGTTTAGAACTCGGTTTGGTGGGGGGCGAGTTCTCCACTGAAAAAAAAAGTGGGTTACTTTGGTATATAATGTAGAAAGTGTAGTATTTTGGTAAATTTTTTTTTTTGGTATGAAATGGTTTTTTTGCCAATTAAAAGAGGTACCAATTATATATATTTGAAATAAATAATATCCTCAATAAGAATGGTAGCTTGATGGTAGCGCTCAGCATTTGCTTTCAATAGGTCAGGGGTTCAAACCCCACTAATGTCATTTTGTTGAGGGTTTTGAGTCTTTTTTGTTTTAAGTAGTTTACAAATAGTCCCACATCGGATAGAATGAACGGAACAGGGAGGAGAATGAGATATAAAAGCAAGGCATATGTCAATGGTTTACAAATAGTCCCACATCGGATAGAATGAACGGAACAGGGAGGAGAATGAGATATAAAAGCAAGGCATATGTCAATGGGAAACATACTTACCAGGATGGAGATCACTAGTGGGGGCCTGCGTTCGCGCGGCCCCTCCCAATTACAGTTCAAAGGTTTGGAGATCAAAAATTTAACAATTAATTTAGAATTAACAATACTAATTTTCTAAATTAATTAAATTAATTAAATTAAATTTATTTAAATTAATATATAATAATAAAAAAAATTAAAAAACACAGTTCAGAAGTCACCCTGGAGGGGGGCGACTTCTGAACTAGTTTTTAAAAAAAAATTAGAATTTTTAGTTCGGAAGTCGTTTTTGGGGGGGGCGATTTCTGAACTAAAAATGAAATGTGTGCTAGTTTGGTAAATAATCTAAAAGGTGTGCTATTTTGGTAAAAAAAAAAAATTTTTGTACTACAGTGGATTTTTTGCCCCAATTCCATGGAGTTCTATCCACATTCGCACGCCACTGCTACTATGGGAAACCTTTTTCAAAGGAAAGAAACAGATGGTTGGGCCATTGGCCATTTGGCCCCCAGTTCCCCCACTTCAAAGATAACATAGTACATGTAGATGGCTACTCTATAAACAGAGATGCAGACGTCCAATCCTTACGTGTCATCGTATGATTAGTCTGGGAATCAAATCCCACGTGGTTGGGGTGGTTTCCTTCACGTGATTATAGATTATCTTGTTGGTGTACTACTGTGTGGCAGACATGCGGGTGCACGACTCTTTCTAACTTTGGATATCAGAACAAATCCTTATCCCTTCATCCTATAATGCAACAAATAATCACTCATTTAACGTTACACTGCCTCATTAAATGCTTTCTTAATTAGTACTCTACCAGCCATTTGGATATACATCATGTCCTTTTGATGAATTATTGGTCCCATAATGAAAACACACATAAATAAACTGCATGTGTGTATTTCTTCTTCCACAAACCCTCCCACCACCTCTCTTGAGATCCTTATCTCAGGCCATTGTGTTCTTCCCAATATGTTGCCTTTATCTGCATTTGCACCTGCACTTCATTACTTGGTTTTCTCGCTTCAACTTAGACTCCACAAAAAATATGCATATCTCAATGGATAAAAAAATACGTATTATATATGTGGGAGTACGTAGACGAGGGACCAAGCACGAGGTGCAGGTGCTTCTGCAGATGAATGCCATCTTGGCTAGCTATCATCAACTACAACTTTTTGTGTTGTCCTGTGTGTTACTTGCTTAGATCATATGACCCATATTTCTAAGGAGGGATAATTTTTGAATTTCTCAAATTTTTCTACACCTATTCAACACCAAAGTCTCTTTATTTCTCTCTTTTTATCACATAATTCACCTATCAGATCAACCATATTACACTATCTCTCTCTTGGTAGGGGTGTATTGATTGTCCAATTTTTTGTTTCAATTTCTAACTTGAACTTAGCAAACTCTACCAGAAATATTATATGCCTACGTACTAGAATTTTGGGTCTAATTTACCCACAAAATCAGATTTGAACGTACTAGAATTTTGGGTCTAAGGTTGTGTGGCGACATCTCCTTTTAAATAGGCTCCCAACTCGGGAGAATCTGTTTCGGAGGAATTTATTTCGGATTTGGTGGCAACTGGTTGTGTTCTTTGTGGGGGCCTACGAGTCGGCATCACACATGATCTTGAGGTGTCATTTCTCCGAGAGGTTATGGTACTTAGTGTTTAGATAGATGACTGAGAATGGTAGTGGTGCTTTCGCCTGATCTTTCGACTCTATTCTCGATCCTTTACTCAGGGGTTAGTTTAGTAAGGGTAGAAAGAGGCTTATTATGATCTGACATTCGATCATTTGGGCGATTTGGGAAAGTAGAAATGAGTTATTTTCTCTAGCAAACTTGTAGATCTCTCTGAGACCCTCTTTCAAATTAAGTTTCTCTGGTGGAATTGGTTTTTGGCTAAGGCTAGTCGAGTCATAGCCTGTTCTATAAGTGGTGTGTGGAGTCTCGTGAGTGTATTTCCAGGGGATAGGAGTAATTTGTTTGCGTAGCTTTACCAATTCTCATTTGGACGGCCAGGTTGTACCGTTTTAAGGATTGTTTGTTTTGTTGGTGCTTTGACGTCGTTGATCTTCCGTTTTAGTTGAGTGTGGAGGTTTGTAAATTGGTTTTGTGTTCCTTGAATACACAATTAGCCGGTCATAGGTAGATTATATGTTGATTCGACTTGATTTTAAGTTTACCTTGGAAAAAGGCAAATGAAAGTGTGCATATTTTTTGGCTCAATATTAGTCCTTGTAAATTGTAGCCCCACAAAGGAGTTTGAATCACCAAGGGCATAAGACAAGGTGATCTCTTGAAACCCTTTCTTTTCTTAATAGCAGCTTAGGGTTGTCATGTCTGGCTGGTTTCAAACTTGGTTCATGCTCTAACATAAGCTTTTAGAACTTGGATGTATCTTGATGCATTATATTAGCTTGGTGTTTGGGGCCATGAAACCTGGGCTTGAAGTAGGAAGTGTGGGTGTTGCTCTTGAACACTGTATCCTTGCGGGATGCAGGTTGGTGGTCTTGGGAGTGGAGTATAGTACTCCACCTAGTAGTGAGAGAGTGAGAGGGCAGAACAAATTTTTTCAGCTATATATATATATATATATATATATATATATATATATATATATATATATATATATATATATATATATATATATATATATGGTCTTCAGGTATGGGTTGAGCTTGGTAGCATGGAGTGTGGGTGGGTCTTTGGAGCTGATGCAGATCGAATTGAGGGTATTTTCAGTCAGATTCCATGTCTGCCGTTGCTTGGCTTTGTGTGAGATTTGGCTGAGATTTCTTGCCATACATCAAGATCAGGGAGTGCCTCTTAATTCAATAGCTCAAGCTTCTGCTTTGATATTGTTATATCACACAAATCAAGTTTGGTGTTGAAGATTACTGGTGAATTAATTCTTAGGTGGTGCAACTCATTAACAGATGCAGCAGATCTATCTTGGTTTGGAGGCGGGGATGTTCTTTGGAGGTTCATTTGGTGTGGCAGGCTGTTTCTAGTAGTGTAGTCCAGATTTTTTTGCTTCCTTTTACTTTAATTATGTGTTGTTTTAGATACATTTCCATAGAGCAAGTGATTTTTGCGTGCTCCATGCAACTCTTTATAGAAAAAAAAACTTGGATGTTACTACTTGGTTTGAAACGTTTAGAAACTCTATTAAAAAAGAGGACATGCTTGTGAATAAGAAAATAAGGAAGTTGTAAATAGTAGATTTGTAGATTTATTTATATGTATTTGGCTCAGGTCCGTTAGGTTTTCTCAGAGAAAAACCTATTTAAACGCTTTAGTGTTTGTACTCAAGGCATCGAGACACAATCAATAAAACGGAACTACAGCTACTCTGCAGTCGCAGACGTAGGCAAAGTTTGGCCGAACTGCGTAAACAATATCGTGTGTCCTGCTTTGACATGGTATCAGCTTTGTTTCGATCCAAAACTTACCTCTTGGTTCTTCGTTCTTGATTTTGGTGTGATCACTTCTCGTGGGTTTCGTTTCGTTCCTCTTGGTGTTTTGTGCGTCTCGTCTTGCCGTTCTTGTCTTGTCGTTCCTGTCGGCACTTCCTAGTGGGGTTGGTTCTTGCACGTTGTTGATTTTTGGTCGCTGAATCTGGTCGCACCTTGGTTAGTTCCTGTTGCTTGCTATTGGTTTCTGATCGAAGCGCCTGCGATCTTGGTGATTTGAGTCCTGCTTCTGGTTCGTGGTTTCGTTTTGCGATTTCGGGTGGCTCTGGTGTTCCTCGCTATCTGCTCTTGTTCTTCCTTCGAGACTGCTCGCGATTTTGACTTCTGGTTCTTGCTCCGATCTTGGTTCTCCTCATGTTTTCTTGATTCGTTGCTGGTGTTTCTCCTTGCGTGTTTGATTCGCTGCTCAGATTGTATCTCTACTTGCGAGTTGTGAGTTTTGGGCTTCCTTCAATTTTTTTGGGATTTTTGCCCCTAAATATGGGCCACTTGTGTTGCTGGATTGTAGTTATTCTCTCAATTCCTTTGGAAATTATGATGACTTCAGAGAAAGATAACTTTTGTGCCGCTTTACCGGCAAAAATTATGCTGCTTGGGAATTTCAGTTCAAGATGTATGTCAAAGGGAAAGGATTATTGAGTCACCTTGATGGGATTTCTAAGGCGCCAGAAGATAAAATTGCCTTAGATGCGTGGGAAGTGAGAGATGCTCAAATTATTTCTTGGATCCTCAATACTATTGATCCTCAGATGATCAATAATTTGCGAGCATTTTCAACTGCCCAAGAATGTAGAATTATTTGCAGCGTATTTACAACCAGGACAATACAGCCAAGTGTTTTCAATTGGAGTTAGAGATCGCCAATTACAAACAAGATAATTTGTCAATTCAAGAATATTATTCTGGATTTCTGAATTTGTGGACATAACACTCTACTATTATCTATGCTGCTGTTCACAAGCCGTCACTGTCAGCCATTCGTGATGTTTATGATACTAGTAAACGGGATCAATTTCTCATGAAACTTCGTCCGGAATTTGAGGCCGTTCGAGGTGCTTTGCTGAATAGGAACCCTAATCCTTCCTTGGATATCTGTGTTGGTGAACTGCTCAGGGAAGAACAGCGTCTTAATACTCAAGGCACCATGTTTAATGATCCCACCCATTCTGAACCTGCGAGAGTTGCATATGCTGCGCAAAATAGAGGCGTGGGCCGTGATATGCGACAAATTCAATGCTTCTCTTGTAAACAATTTGGACATGTTGCTCGTAGTTGTCCTAAGAAATTTTGTAATTACTTCAAGCAGCAGGGTCATATCATCTATGCATGTCCTACGCGTCCTCCTCGACCGACTAAGCGTCCGGTGCAGGCATTCCATGCCACTACTAGCTCTACAGCTGGTCCTTCCACCACTGGTGCATCTGATGGTGGTGCTCTACAACCTGAATTAATTCAACAAATGGTACTATCTGCTCTTTCTGCCTTGGGCATTACTAGTATGTCTTCTTTCATATCTTGGTTACTTGACTCTAGTGCATCGAATCACATGACGGGTTCCTCTGAACTCCTGCACAATTTACATTCTTATATTGGTAATCAGAAAATTCAAATTGCTAATGGCAGTACCCTTCCTATAACTAATGTTGGTGACATAAATTCTAATTTTCGAAATGTGCTGGTAGCACCCGGGCTTGCCTCAAATTTATTGTCTGCTGGTCAATTAGTAGATGAAGGTTGTGATGTTAATCTTACTCCGGATGGTTGTCTTGTGCAGGATCGGGTGTCAGGGAAGGTGATCGCGAAGGGACCTAAAGTTGGAAGAGTGTTTCCACTCCAGTTTATTTCAAATCATTTATCTCTTGCTTGTAATAGTGTTTTGAATGCATGTGAGGATTGGCATAGGAAATTGGGCCCTCCAAACTCTGTTGTTTTGTCTCACTTATTTACGACTGGCTTGTTGGGTACTAAACCGGTGGATTCTAGTACCTCTATTTCATGTTCTGTTTGCAAATTAGCTAAAAGTAAAACACTTCCTTTTCCGTCTGGTGCTCATCGTGCTTCTACTTGTTTTGAGTTGATTCATAGTGATGTTTGGGGAATCTCTCCTGTCGCTTCTCATGCTCACTATAAATATTTTGTCACCTTTATCGATGATTATAGCCGTTTTACTTGGATTTATTTTCTTAAATATAAATCTGAAGTGTTTTCTATGTTTAAGAAATTTCTGATGTATATTGAAAATCAATTTCAAACCAGTATTAGAATTCTTCGGTCTGATTCTGGTGGTGAGTATATGTCTCATGAGTTCTTACAGCAAAAAGGTATACTGTCTCAACGATCTTGTCCCAATACCCCTCAGCAAAATGGTGTTGCAGAACGTAAGAATCGTCACTTGTTGGATGTGATGCGTACCTTACTTGTAACACCCCATTTCTACCCGGCAAAATAATGCAAAAATATCAGAGTTCATAAAAGTCTTTTTCAACAACAATGGAGTGCCACATTTACTTCGTGAAAACAACAACGAGTTAATTCGCTTTTGAAAACAGTTATATAACACGTTTGGATGAACCGATAAAACAACCATTTTAATCCTCAGAAATAATTCGTCTTTAAAAACTACGCAGCGGATTCACAACAAGTCAAATTAAATAATCGTTGCGTCTTAACTACTCAAGACGGCTCAGAAAACATCAAAATAGCAACATAACAGCTTAAAGCTCCAACAACGAAATAACAAGGCAAACAGTATTAAAACGCGTGTTCATTCCCCCCCGAGTGCTACGTATCAGAGCGACAACACCGACTCGATCAAATGAAGGTACAACGGCATTCATTCGAAGTTACCTGCACGTTACCAACATAGGGGTAACATTCAAACAAAAGGGGTGAGATGTCGAACCATATAATGAATCATATGAAAGACAATATATATCAGGTCAGGACATCAGATCATCATTTCACAACAGTCAATGTCATCATATCACAATAGTCAATATCATCATATCACAACGGTCAATATCATCATATCACAACAGTCAATATCATCATATCACAACGGTCAATATCATCATATCACAACGGTCAAGTCATTACGTCACGACAGTCAAAATCATTTCAATCGCATAAATATGCAACATGAATGCAGAATGTGACTCGACTCAGGGCCACCGCCCTATAATGCATGTGGTACCATAATTCAAGCCCGTAAATAGGGGCATCAACATCGCAACATCGTCGTCGTGGTTTGCCAATCCAGGCCATCGTGGTTTGAGCATAGCTCCATCGTAAAAATATGCTATGCATGCGACGCTATGTAAATGCACAAACAAATAACAACGGTTACATAGCAACGCAACAACATCGGAAAGCAACATTGGCCATAGGCCTACAACACATCACCTGCCAATGAATAGAGGCAAATTCGTCTTCGTACAACCTTCGTCGTCAACAATTTACCACTTAGCAATTTTCAACATTTTGGCAACATCACAATATTTTAGCAACTTTCAACATTTTGGCAACATCGCAATATTTTAGCAACTCTCAACAATAGCAAACAACGGCAACAGCAACAGCAACACTGCGACCACAGCAACAATAGCAACAACGGCAGCAGCAACAATGGCAACAACGGCAACAGCAACAGCAACACTGCAACTACAACAACAATGGCAACAACGGCAGCAGTAACAATGGCAACAACGGCAACAGCAACAATGGCAACAACGGCAGCAGCAACAATAGCATCAACGGCAACGGCAACACAGCAACAGCAGCACAGCAACAACAGCACAAAACAGCAACACAGCAACACAGCAACAGCAGCACAGCAACCAGCAACACAGCAGCACAGCAACACAGCAACCAACAACACAGCAACACAGCAACACAGCAACACAGTAACACAACAACCAGCAACACAGCAACACAGCCACACAGCAATCATCAACACAACAACCAGCAACACAGCAACACAGCAACCAGCAACACAACCACACAGCAACCAGCAACACAGCAACACATCAACCAGCAACACAGCAACCAGCAACACAGCAACCAACAACACAGCAACCAGGGTGTGGCGCCTAGGGACATGGCGCCAACACCAGCAACACAGAATTAGGGTGTGGCGCCTAGGGATAGGGCGCCAACACCAGCAGCATTAAAATAAAGCATGGCGCCTAAGGACAGGGCGCCATCATCAGCCACACAGAAATAGGGTGTGGCGCCTGGGGACAGGGCGCCAACACCACAGCACAGAAATAGGGTGTGGCGCCTAGGGGCAGGGCGCCAACACCAACAACACAGAATTAGGGCATGGCGCCTAGGGATAGGGCGCCATCTTCCGCATGCAACAAGACATAAGTCACAGGGCGCCTAGGGCGCCAGTTCAGCAAGCAACACACTGACAGGCACAGGGCGCCTAGGGCGCCAGATTCAGCAACAACAACAGGGACTGGGCGCCTAGGGCGCCAACTTCAGCAACATCAATAGGTACTGGGCGCCTAGGGCGCCAACTTCAGCAACATCACAGGTACTGGGCGCCTAGGGCGCCAACTTCAGCAACATCACAGGCACTGGGCGCTTAGGGCGCCACTTTCAGCAACAACAAAAAAAGAAACAGTGGCAGGGCGCCTAGGGCGCCACTTTCAGCACCCAATTCAAGTTCTCATGATCATGGCCAAAATACAATAACAATTCTAGGGCATAGGAATATCAATCGCACAATCATAATTATTCAACAAGGCATTCAAAACATATATGATCATAACTATGACAGTCATCAAACCCTAACCCCCACATAAAGTAATTCATATATCCCATTATAAGGCTTGAATCCCACCCTTACCTTAGCCTTAGCAGATCACGAAACCCTAGCTTCCTCTCTCCTCTTGGCGTCGCTCTCTCCTTCTTCTCTCCTCTTGGCCGTCGCTCTCTCCCTCTTCTCCATAATTCTATTTTTTGTTCTTTCTAAATGAGCCAAACCCTAAAATACCTCTTATTTATACTTATTTAATTTTATGGGCTTTTCTATAGCTTATGCGAATTACATCATGGGCCTCGCTTAACACTTCTCATATTACCACTCCCAACCCTAACAATAGGCCCACCTATACTAGCATTATTATTATTCTATTATTTTTCTGCCAATTAAATTCCCAAACAATTCAATTAAATAATTAATTAAATTTTCGGGCGTTACATTACTTCTCCAGGCCTCTGTTCCATCCAAATTTCTGGTGGAGGCTCTTTCCACAACTGTCTTTTTGATCAACCGTCTTCCTTCCACGGTGATCGGGTTTGATTCTCCTTACTTCCGCCTTTTTAAAACTCAGTCTGATTATAGTAGTTTATATACTTTTTGGTGTGTATGTTTTGTTCACCTCCCATCCACTAAAAGACATAAGCTTGGAGCACAATCTGTCCAATGTGCATTTATGGGGTATAGTCAGTCTCATAAGGGTTTTGTGTGTTATGATGTCTCTAACCATCGTTTTCGCATTTCTAGGAATGTGACATTTTTTGATAATCAGTTTATGTTTCCTTGCTCTTCTCCTGGATTGAATGAAATTGCTATACTTCCCCAATTCCAACCAGGACTCGTTCCCACTTCCCCTTCCGACACTGATCCGCCACCTGATCCTGATCCTGTACCTCTTGCACCACGACGTTCTAGTAGAACGTCTCGAGCACCTGATAGATATTCCCCAGACAGGTTTGATTCCTCACATACTGCTTTAACTGCTTCTCTATCTGGCACATCTATTCCTACTTGTTATTCGCAGGTTGTTAAAGATGTCTCTTGGGTAAATGCCATGAATGAGGAACTTTAGACCCTTCAGGACAATTTCACTTGGGATATTGTTCCTTGCCCTCCTGGTTTCAAACCCATAGGCTGTAAATGGGTTTATTCAGTGAAATTGAATTCTGATGGATCTCTCAATCGGTACAAGGCTCGATTGGTTGCTTTAGGCAACAAGCGGGAATATGGTATTGATTATGATGAGAAATTTGCACCAGTTGCTAAAATGACTACTGTTAGAATGGTGCTCTATATAGCTGCTTCTCATGGGTGGTCTCTCCACCAATTGGATGTGAAGAATGCATTTCTTCATGGCGACCTGACTGAAGATATTTATACGACTCCCCCTCAGGGCCTATTCTCTTCATCTAATGGGGTGTGCAAGCTCAAACGCTCTCTATATGGTTTGAAACAAACGCCTAGAGCTTGGTATGCGAAATTCCGTTCCACTCTACAATTGGGTTCTCTTTTACTCAAAGTCAGTATGATTCTTCTTTGTTCATTCACCGCACATCTACAGGCATTGTTCTGCTCCTTCTTTATGTCGATGATATGATCATTACTGGTTCTGATGCAGCATCCATAAAAGAAGTTAAACAAAAGCTTCAAGCCCCATTTCAAATGAAAGACCTTGGTCTTTTACATTATTTTCTTGGACTCGAGGTTCATTCTACCTCTAAGGGTATATTTCTCCATCAGCATAAGTATGCCACCGACCTTGTTGCTATGGCTGGCCTCCAATCTGCTAATCTTGTGAATACTCCTCTTGAAGTTAATGTCAAATACCACCGTGACGAGGGTGAACTTTTGACTGATCCTTTATTGTATCGACAGCTCGTGGGTAGTCTTAACTACTTGACCATTACACGACCCGACATTTCATTTGTTGTTCAGCAAGTAAGTCAGTTCATGCATTTTCCTCGTCATCTTTACTTGGCAGCGGTTCGTCGTATAATTCGCTACTTGAAAGGTACCTCTCAACGGGGTTTATTCTTTCCCAGTGGAACCCCTCTTAAGTTGAGTGCCTACAGTGATGCTGATTGGGTTGGGTGTCCTGACACTCGCCGCTCTGTCACTGGTTGGTGCATGTTTCTTGGTTCTTCGTTGATCTCATGGAAAAGTAAGAAGCAAGCGAGAGTCTCTAAGTCCTCAACCGAATCGAAGTATCGTGCTATGTCTACGGCATGCTCCGAAATACTTTGGCTTCATGGTCTTTTGGGTGAACTTGGATTTCCTCAAACCGAACCAACATCTCTCTATGCTGACAATACAAGTGCCATTCAGATTGTTGCAAATTCGGTTTTTCATGAGCGTACTAAGCATATCGAAGTTGATTGTCATGTTATTCGTGAAGCCTATGATAATCATGTTATATCCATCCCTCATATCAATACTCAATTTCAAGTTGCAGATATTTTGACCAAAGTTGTTCCTTGTCCACGCCATCAGTTTCTTGTCAGCAAATTGATGCTCCTTGATGACCCGCATCAATTTGAGGGGGGATGTGAATAAGGAAATAAGGAAGTTGTAAATAGTAGATTTGAGGATTTATTTATATGTATTTGGCCCAGGCCCGTTAGGTTTTCTCAGAGAAAAGCCTATTTAAACACTTTCGTGTTTGTACTCAAGGCATCGAGACACAATCAATAAAACGGAACTACAGCTACTCTGTAGTCGCAGACGTAGGCAAAATTTGGCCGAACTGTGTAAACAATATCGTGTGTCCTGCTTTGACAATGCTATCGAACCAGAATGGATTGTATTGTTACAATTTTGAGCATGGTACCTCATGTCATTCAATGCACTATGGTGCAACAATGAGCCATCATCTCCACCGGAAAAACCATAAAAAAAGACCTTACGATTATACGGTAATGATATTTGGACAAACTTTTCTAGATAAAAATGCCAAAAACCAATTTACAACACCAATTAACCAAGTTTTTTACGCCATTAATCAACGTGTCTTTTCACTGTTTTCTAGGCCTTTGACTAAAAACTTGGTTAATTGGTTAATGACCTAACAAACTTTGTTAATTGGTGTTGTAAAGTGGTTTTTGGCCATTTTTGTCTGGAAAATTTTGTCCAAATATCATTACTCCGATTATAAGCATAAAATGTACTCCCTCCAAACCTAATTATAAGCAAAAAAATGTCTAGTTTTAGTGGACTCAAATATAAGAAAATCTCAACTAATCTATTCATATTTAATGCTATTTTTCCACAACTACACTTAAGTTAAGCTCATTAATGTTGTGAAAATATGACTATTAACTAGGGATAGTTTAGTAAATCTATTTGTTTTTTTTTCATGATTTCAAGAAAATTAAATGCACAAAACAATTATTTTTAATATGTGTGAAAGTAGTTATTTTTGCCTATAATTAAGTCCGGAGGGAGTACTCTCTACGATGGATATCTTTTTGAAACTTTGTTGCTTCACACAGAAGAGTACCAAAAGTTTGTTGCAACCATCTCCGGGGCTATATTTGTCTAGGATTTTAAAAATCACCTTTTTTGGTATAAAAAAGTATCATGGATTTAAAAGACTGCGCAAGAATGTAATAATTTATAAGGATTTTTTTAAAAACTTTTAAAATCAAAACTTAAAAATCCTTTAATAATAGAAAAATCAAATCACCAAAGATATCAATTAAACACTTATAATAACTCTTAAAGCGTCAATCTCAAAAAAAAAAAACTCTTAAAGCGTCTATTCTCTCTAACGTGGGACTTCCCAATTTTCTCAGTTCACTAATTAATGAACAAGTTCCGACGTTTTTAATATTAACAAAATTTATAAGACTTGAAAGGATTATATGGATTTTACAAAATTTGGTAGTAACATATTATGGAGAATAAAATCAACGCTTATAAATTAAATTCTATATCTCATTTAAAAAGTTAAATGAACTCTATTACAGAGTAAGTTCAATTGTATAGTGGAGAAGACAACATATTTACATAGTTGTTTTCTATTACAGAGTAAGTTCAATTGTTTTCTATTGAGCACTGCTTATTCTATGTGGTAGGGTTGTTGATGTTTTTTGCAGGTGTTTCTCTTCTCAGTGGACATTCTCTAGTACGGGTGGCGAGATCATGGAGCTTTTACAACAACTGATTAAGCACTACGGAATTCTTCTACTGTGCGTTCTTTTGAAGGTGTGGTGTAGCCGAAATAGTTTCATTTTTGAGAGAGAGTGTATCTCCCATTTTAACATTGCTTTACAGACGCATGTTTTGTGCAAATATATTAATACAACCTTCAGTTCTGATGGACCTGAGCATCATCATATTATACTGCGCTATGTAACTTGGAGTAAACCTCCAACCAATGCAATTTGTCTCAATGTGGATGGTAGTACAATCCATTCTTTTGGCAGGTCTGCTTTTGGTGGTTTGCGTAAAAATCGATGTCGGGAATTTTATTAGTTGGTATTTTGGTTCCATAGTTTCCTCAGATGTAACTCATGAGTGTTGGAACAAAATCGCATTGAGGAAGAAGAGCCCACGCACAGAGAGTGTAGAGAAGAAACGGTTGTAACTGAATTTGAAAGAATGATTGATAGATTGTTTTATTCCACTGCTGTGAGGTACATATAGTGACTTACAGGTATTGAAAAATGAAAACACTTTGAAATGACACTCATCATAATATTAGGATACTGAGATACTACTTACACACAGTCACTTGGACACTAATACAACTTCTCTTTTATTCAAAGCACAAAACTAGATTATCAACTAACACACCCCCCTTAATCTAGTTCACCACTGTTAACAATATTCAGATCCTTCCTCAGTTTCCTGAATGCTTCAGTCTTCAATGATTTGGTAAAAATGTCAGCTAGTTGCTCACTGGTCTTACAGTAGCTGAACTTCAATTTCCCTTTTGTCACTTGGTCTCTTAATTAGAAGTGAAATCGTGTCTCAATGTGTTTGCACCTACCATGTGCCACTGGATGTTTTGCCAAGTTGATTGCTGATTTATTATCCACATACAGTTCCACAGCACCCTCCTTCTTGATCTTCAACTCTTGCATAAGTGTATCAAGCCATAAAGCTTGACATGCTCCCATTGAAGCAGCTATGTATTCTGCTTCACACGATGATAGTGCCACCACAGACTCTTTCTTGGAACTCCACGAAACAGGTGCCGTTCCTATCAAGAATACAAACCCAACAGTGCTCTTCCTATTATTTTTATCACCACACCAGTCTGCATCAGTGAATCCACACAGATTCTTTACATTGTCACTGCACTTACTGGGCAACAGAATTCCATAGCCAATTGTTCCCTTCACATACCTCAAGATCCTCTTAGCTGCATTGAGATGAGGTACTCTAGGCCTGTCCATAACTCTGCTAATCAGACCAACACTAAATGCAAGATCTGCTCTAGTATTACAGAGATATCTCAGTGCTCCCACAATCTATCTGAACTCAGTGGCATTCACCTCTTGCTCTTCTCCATCTCTTTCAAGACTCAATCCTGCTTCTGCAGGTGTATCAGCAGCATTACAGTACTGTATTTCAAATCGCTTGAGTATGTCAAATGCATACTTTTGTTGTGTGAGCACAATTCCTTCACTTGTTCTTTTGAATTCGATTCCCAGGAAATAAGACAACGCACTAGTGGAAAAATTGGAAAAGAATTAGAGTTTTTAAGTCGGATTCCCAATTATCCGACTTAAAACGTGGACGCGGTGGCAAACTTGTAATTAACAGGGGTAAAACTTTCTGGTGCTCACATTTTTAAGTCGGGTGGAAACCTACGTCCGACTTTATAATGTTTAATTAATTTATGTGTGCATCTCCTAGCTCTGTCAAAAAAAACAAAAAAACACTTGAAACCCTACGCGTTCCACACATCGCGCTTCATTTGCTCTCTCCGCAAAAATCTTGCTCTCTCCGCCAACCGCCATCGCGCTTCCTTTGCTCTCTCCGCAAAAATCTTGCTCTTCCCGTTCTCTCCTCTCTGCCGCCGTCGTCATCTCTCTCGTCGTCGCCGTCACTGTCACCATCTTCCATTCTTCTTCTGTTTTTTCGGGAAGGTAAACCACCACTCCTCGCTATCTTTCTTTTCGCTATCTTCCCGCAAAAACCCTAACCCCCCTTTTTCTTCTTCTTTCTCTCCGTTTCTTCTCAATTCTCAACAATGGCCATTCCAAAATCCAAATCTCTCTTCAACCTCACCTCCTCAAGAAAGCTCAATTCCTTCCAAGGTACTCTCTCTCTCTCTCTCTCTCTCTCTCTTGTTTTTTTTCATCACTTCATTTTTCCCACTCTTTCAGATCTTGATGTTGTTCTTTGTTGCAGTTCGAAAACGACCTAGCATGGATGGATTCTCCAACGGCTTCCGTGAAATCGGAGCAGTAGCTACACAGCATAATGCTGAAGACACTATTCCCATCGCTCTCTCTTACTGTAAGGTACTGAAATTTCAACTAAACGTTCTTAAGCTTTGATTTTCAGCACATCCCTGTGTTTTTCTCTTAAAAATATTACGTGGGTAATTAATCGTTTTTTTTGGTGTGTTTAGACTTCGAAATTGTCGCACATTCTCGCTTTATCAGATGAGGATGGTTATGTTAGCTTGTTAAACACTCGCCACAAATTCCCAGAAGTTGGATGCTTCGAAAAGAACGCAGGTTTGTTTTTGTTGTTGTTTCGAGTTTAAATTAAGATTAAATTGATATCTCCGAATTTCATGGTTCATCAATTTTGCCTTCTTTTAATCTCAGAGGATGCAAGGATTTTCGAATGGATTGCTCATAATAATGCTGTTTTTGATATCTGTTGGATTATGGTAACCTCAGTTTTGCAATCATGTATTCATAGTTTTAAAATGTTATTTTGTAATTTGATTGATTGATGATGGATTAATTGATTGTTATTGAGTTGAATTGTTTATTTCCTTGGTTGGTGTCTTAAATTGGTTTACAATTACTTGCAGGAAGATACACAGATTCTCACGGCTTCTGGTGATCAAACAGTGAGTCATTGTTTTTTTGCTATCGATTTACTATTGCTTGCCACCACAACACTAAATTGGTTAATTTGAATGATCTTTGTATATTGTTGCTTTTGCTTTGTTTTGTTCCTGTCTCTGGATGCTGCTTGCTAGATTTTAACTCAAAAGCACCGCATAGTATATTTGCAGTTCTCTTTAAGCTAATTGTCTTCATTCTTCAATGTTGTTATGGTGCATCATTTACAGATAAAGGTATGGGATGTTCAAGAACAGAAGTGTCTTGGAGTGTTAACAGGGCACACAGGAAGTGTGAAATCCATTTGTTCTCATCCAACTAATGCTGGTAATATTTCATTGTATATGCTTCATTATGTTTTAATACAGCAGTTGGTTTTCGATAACTGCAAAGCAATGTGAATAGTTTATATTCCTTAATCATGTCTCCAAATTTGCAGATATTATTGTCTCTGGCTCAAGAGATGGATCCTTCTGTCTTTGGGACTTGAGATGTCACTCCAATGGTAAGAGTAGACGTGGAGAAGTTAGCATAGGGTAAGTCACAGTTTTTTTCTGTAAAATTTCTATTACAGCATTTACTTGATTTGTTAATCATTAGTTTTTAATGAATTTATCATTTTGTTTAAAGTTCATTTATCATCTGTTTGCTTCTCTAGTTCAACGGCTGTTGTCACTGGAGCTCATGTTTCATCTCAAGCAAAACGAGTAAGGAGGGGCAAGGTTAGCTTGGTGGTCTCTTGTTTATTTTGCTTCACATTTTGCAATCTAAACCTTTCTAACAA
Source organism: Astragalus membranaceus (assembly GCA_039519185.1). Lineage (NCBI taxonomy): Eukaryota > Viridiplantae > Streptophyta > Magnoliopsida > Fabales > Fabaceae > Astragalus > Astragalus membranaceus. Next base: position 120,364,877 of record CM076850.1, read on the forward strand.
CAATTCTAACTTGTCAGGCTGCTTCCATGAGCATTACATCAGTTCTTTATCTCAAGGACCAAGTTTCCATAGCCACTGCAGGGGCGGTGGATAGGTTAGTTGGGAGTACTTACCCATCTAAACAAAACTTGAATTTTTCCTAAGCTTTTAGCTAGTTAATTTTACAATGCAATTGGTTTATTTCAGTGTGATCAAGTTTTGGGATACCAGAAATTTGAAAAGCATTGTCACACAGACATGCCCTCGTTCTCAGTCAACAGAAAAGGTTGGTTGGAATTATGTTGTTAAGTGGTAGTATTTTTGTTTCTATACAGCCAGGCTCAGTAGGTTACAAATTGAGGGTCCTGGATAAATTGAACGAGGATTTGTAGGTTTAACAAGAGACTATATGCAGGGCTAATGGTACTATTATATCTCACTTAAAGTTAAATGTATACATGATAGAAACCATCAGCTGTTTTTTGAATTGATGGAAGTGTAGTATTTACGTATATTTTGGTATGAAATTTAAGAGTGTAACTCTATATATTTAAGTAAAGTAGTTTAATTACCTGTGTGTGTATGTGTCCCTCTTGCCTAGCTGAAATTGTAGTACTTTAGTTGCCTTTAAAGTATGTGCAAGTGCAGGAAATGGTTATATGAAGGGTGAAGCAAAAAAATAATTAAAACCAAAAAAAAAAGTACTTTTAAAGTCGGATATATACGCGTTATATCCGACTTAAAAACAGGATTTTAAAGTCGGATATGTTTCTTAATCCGACTTTAAAGGGGTTCCAGATAAATCTTATAAAGTCGGATAAAAGCAACTATCCGACTTTAAAACTGGCTTTTAAAGTCGGATTCCCATTCGACTTTAAAATTGCAGACTTTCAAAGTCGACTCGATCGAAGTCGGATTAGGATCCGACTTTAAAAGCCCCAAATATCCGACTTTAAAGCCCTTTTTTCCACTAGTCATATCAAACTCCTTCATCATATTTCTCTTGAATTCAGCCACTTTAGCATCATTATTTCCTGTGATCAATAGGTCGTCAACATAGAGTCATACAATTACTATGTCTTCACCCCCTGTCTTCACATAACACCATGTTCTGAGCTGCACTTTACATATCCCATATTGATCAAGGTCTTGTCTATTTTCTTATTCCAAGCTCGTGGAGCTTGTTTCAAACCGTACAAAGCCTTTTTCAGTTTAAGCACTTTGTGTTCACTGCCCTGTTTCACAAAACCTGGTGGCTGGTCGATATACACTTCTTCATCCAATTCTCCATTAAGGAAGGTAGATTTTACATCAAGTTGATGTAATTTCCACCCCTGCATACTAGCATGAGCTACAACAACTCTTACTGTTTCAAGTCTTGCTACTGGTGCAAAGACTTCCTCGTAATCAATTCCTTGTCTTTGAAGGAACCCTCTAGCTACCAATCTAGCCTTATACTTCACCACTACACCTTTTGGATTGACTTTTACTTTGTATACCCATTTCACACCTATGGGCTTCTTATCCTTGGGAAGTGTCACTAGTTCCCAAGTCTGATTCTTTTCTATAGACCTTATCTCTTCTTTCATAGCTTCAAGCCACTTAGCACTCTTCATTGCTTCTTCAAAAGTTACTGGTTCTGTTTCAGCAAGTAGTGCAAGGTGCACTATATCACCTTTTGAGTTTATTCAGCTATCTGTCATCACTTCATAATCAGGAAGTCTCTGTGGAACTTGTCTTCTTCTAAGTGATCTCCTTGGCATCTCAACTATGTCATTTTCAGTTTCTTCTTGTTCCTGCACAGAATCAGTTTCATCAACAGGCAGCTCTAGTGGATTCTGTTTCTCAATTTCTGTAGCATCAGTCCATTCCCATTCCTTATGCTCATCAAACACTACATCCCTACTGATCACTATCTTGTTATTTGCTGGATTCAACAACTTATATACACCGGTTGAGTGATATCCCAGCAGAATCATCATTTCACCTTTATCATCAAGTTTTGTTCTCAATTGATCAGGCACATGTCTATAACATATAGATCCAAACACTCTCAAATGAGATACACGGGGCTTGACACCAGTCCAGGCTTCCCAGGAGTCATGTTATCCACTTTCTTGGTTGGACTTCTATTCAAAATGTATGCAGCAGTATTCACAGCTTCTCCCCACAGATACTTAGGCAGAATTTTACTTTTCAGCATGCTTCTTACCATATTCAACAATGTTCTATTCTTTCTCTCAGCAATTCCATTATGCTGAGGTGTATATGGAGGTGTAACCACATGATTAATGCCTTCTTTTTCACAAAATTCATTAAACTCAGCAGACACGTATTCGCCACCACCATCAGTTCTAAGTGTTTGAATGTTCTGTCCACTCTGTTTTTCTACTAGAACTCTGAATTTCTTGAATACTCCTAACACCTCACTCTTCCTCCTAATCAAGTAAATCCAAAGTTTTCTAGTTAATTCATCAATAAATGTAACAAAATACTTGTTACCTCCAGGTGTTTCCTGTTGAATTGGCCCACACACATCTGAGAATATTACTTGCAGCTTTCTCTTGGACCTAGTAGGCAGATTCTGATTGAATGATTGTCTAGGCATCTTGCTCTCCATACATTCTGCACACACATCACTTGGCACATGGATATGAGGTAGACCTTTTACCATCTCCTTATTCTGCAGCTTGTTCAAGTCACCAAAATTCAGATGACCATATCTGAAGTGCCATAGCCATTCTTCCTTATGAACTGTAGTAGCCAAACACTGCTGAACTACAACATCTAACTCAACCTTAAAGGTTCTATTCTTGGAGAGATTTGCCTTGATTAACAGCCTGCCTTCACTGTCATACACTCTCATTGCATTATCCTCCATCACCATTCTATATTTCTTCTCTAGAAGTTGGCCAATGCTCAACAAATTTCTCTTCATGCCTGGTACATGCAGCACACCAGATATGAACCATTCTGAGCCATCTTTCTTCTTAATTCTCACTTTGCCTACACCTTCCACCTTCATTGTTCTATCATCAGCGAATCTCACTCTACTTTTGATAGAGCAATTCATCTCAATAAACCAATCCTTCCTCCCTGACATGTGTGTTGAGCAGGCTGTATCTAGAAACCAAGTATCACTGTGATCACTTTCATCTTTAACAGTCACCATGTACAGAGTTTCTTCCTCATTATCTTTCTCTTCAACAGCCATCAGGAGCACCTCTTCCTTCTCCTCTTCTTCTTGAGCCATTTTGGCATCATTACCGTTGGAATTTCTATAGCATTCATCAACAAAATGTCCATATCCATCACAGTTATAACATTGAATGTTACTTTTATGAAACTGCTTTCTACCTCCTCTTCCACGCACTCCTCTACCACCTCTTCCTCTATAATTTTCAATGCTATTGTTCTTTTGTTCAGTATTGCTATTGTTATTACTAGAACTTCCTTTGCTAAAGTTTGAGTTATAGTAATTACCTCTGCCTCTTCCTCCTCTGTAATTATTCCCGCCTCTTCCTCCTCTGTAATTGTTTCTGCCTCTTCCCCGTCCTCTTTGATTATCACCATCACTACTAGAAATTCGCTAAATAGTGACCGATTTAGAGACTAGATATAATCAGTCACTGTAGCGACCGATTTAGAGACCATTTTATAAGTTTTCCAATAGTTTTGGTTTAGCGACCGATTTTATGGTCACTGACGTTTGTGACAGATTTTTCGGTCACTAACCTTCCACACAAAAAATTCGTTCACCCTTGTTTTTAACCAAAAAAATTATTTCTCACCATTTTTTAACAAAATTCGGTTCCCTCTTTTTCCTAAAATTTTTTTACTTCCCACTACCCTCTTTTTCCTCAAACAATTTTTTTTACTCCCACAACCCTCTTTTTCCTAAAAAAAAGGAATCAAAATTAAAAACTAGAGCAAAAAAAGAGAATTAGAATTCCCACTAACTTAGGAATTCACGGTGATAGGAAAAAAAATTGCTTCACCCTAACTTCTCGCTCATTCACGCCCAAATCTTCTCAAAAGAGAATTCTGCATCGTTCGCTCTCCCCTCATCCTTCTCGCTCGTTCACGCTCCAACGTTCTTCCCTCAAGCTCACTGTGATCTTCGCTTCTCCCACTCAAGCTCTACTCTCATCACTCAGTAAGTTAACCAAAACCCTAACCTCCCGTTCTCCCCTCATCCTTCTCACTCGTTTTCGGTCTTTCTCCCTCAATCGGTTCAGAATCATTTTCGTTTTCACTTTCTGCGTTCCTTGGATTTGTAATTTATTTTAGTTTTTAATTTTTCGTTTTTACTCGTTTTCACTTTCCAGATTTTTAATTTGTAATTTGTTTTATTTTTTAATTTTTCGTAATTTGTTTTAGTTTAAAGAATCTCATTTGAAGTTTGATGATCAACTTGAAGTGGATTTGTTGATATTTGCATCTTTGTGTGTCTTGACTAAGTGGATTTTATGATGCTCAATATAATTGTTATTGATGTCCTTAGTATCAACACAGCATACCCGTGAACGAGATCAAGTATGTCCTTAGTATTGATGATCAATCCCTTTATGTATTTTCAGGGTGATTTTATTTGGAATTATAAGATTTCATTTTTTTTTTCTTTTAACTGAAAATTATTCTCAATGACTTTTTTTCTGGTGGAATAAGGGGACAAAACATGGTGGGTTTGTATTGGGATATGCATGGAATGGAAGACATCAGAGAATTATTTTCTCCTTTTTTTTTTGGAGGAAGGGGGTGTCTGATTGCTGTATTTTTCTTTTTTTTTTCTTCCATTGGGACTAATTGTCTACTATTTTACATTTCTTCTTTCTATCCTTTTTTGTTATGGAAAATTGTACAAAGTACATTTTAACATTGATTCTTTATCTTACATATGGAACTTAATGTTTATGTGTAGAAGATTTTGTGTCATCAAATTTCTGAATCTCAATGATCATGTTGAAGCTTATATGATTTCTTAAGACAGTTAAATACCTCTAATGCGATTCTTTTACAAGAAAAAGAAATAAATAATAGTTGGCTTTTCTCGTCAAATATAGTTTCCTTTTAGTTTTGATCTATGAAGGAGCGACACAAACAAGGATATTGGACACGATATTGACACTAACACGAAGACAACAATAATAGAAAATGGAAGAAATTAAAGTCTCAGCTTTCTGCGTTGGACACCAGACAAATCTTCAATCGAAAGTGTCGGTGCTACAAAGATTGTGATCACTTTTATTCGATCGATTATGACGTGGACATGGTGTTGTTACATTAGAGTGGCAGCGGTCCTAGAAGAAAAACATATGCAGCAAACACTTATCCTTTAGAATATAACTTTTTCAGGTACTTGGATAATTCCAACTGAATAGTTGTACTGTTCTGAGAGTTGCAGGTTTATATCTACAAAAAAATCGGTCACTAAATTCACAATTCTCTACATTTACCTACATTCAATTTCATTTTGGTTAAAAGGTGATGAGATAGAATACGGAGAAGAAATTGATGAGTTAACAAGACATAAATACCCTTCAAATTAGCCTAATAATAAAAGAATATGTAGGGGAGAGAATTTTGACTTTAGAGAGAATCATGATTCACGCATGCGCCTTTCTTATTCTAGTTGGCAGAGATAAACAGAGAAATATATAAACTAAAAGGAATCTGCAAGGAAATAAAGATAATAGATATTATAATTCTTCGATTTGAAGGTACTAATAAAAAGTTGTTACAAACTTAATTTTTATTTCAACTTCATGTAACCATAATAGGGCACGATAACACAAATACATACGATCGACTACTACAAGAAGATTAATTATTATTTAGCTATATATATATATATATATATATATATATATATATATATATATATATAATATTGATAGATATTAATTATATTATTTTCACACATATAAATGCAATAGTATGCATGGCCATCATCATGGATCAGTGGTAGTAGTAGTAGGGGCATTAGCACCGTTAGGTGTGGCGGAATTCTTTGGTGGTAGTCCACAGGTCAAAACACAATACGCAGGATCAGGAAATATATAACAAGTTGGATAATTATAACGACACCACGGCCATAGTAACTCACTTTTGTAAATACGATCATCATTCTCTGACACACCTCTTCCTGCAGCCACAGCACCATTCACAATTGCTGCTACAACCAGAAGAACTAAAACAAGGCAAGCACTAGCTTTTGCCATAGTAATTAATAATATTTTGATGCTAGCTTGTTCTCTTTTTCTTTTTGTTTAATTTGCATGGAACTATTTGGCCCCAAATTCCTTCAATTTATAGAGCCGGGACAACTATTCTTTGCCTAATTAAGATCGGAAGTGAATTAAATTCGCCTTTGCGTGTGGAAATTGATTTTGGTAGAGTTAAGGTAATATTGTGGGAGCCATAAGAAGAGGGTCTTAACTCTTAAATACTAAGGAACACTTAATGTTTCCTTTTTGTTAGTGAATTAAGGTTGACCAGCTGGATTGTACAGTAGAAATAAATAGAAGCTAAGTCCACTAACTTGCTAGCTATTGAATTAAATGGGTATAGTGTGACTGAATTTGATCCGTGAATTAGTAGTTAATAATTCAATATCTGGTTGATGTGTCACTGTCATTGTCTGAATACAAGAAAAGTGGGAAAAAAAAGTGAATGCCTTATTTGCTGACTTATTTACAATGGTATCCTCTACTGAATTTATAATTCTAGAATGTTTGCAAACACTTCAATAAGTTACAACCACCTATCAAGCATGACAAACCATTTGTAGAGATTGGTTTATTGAATTGCCAAGTTCGATTCTTTTTAAATAGTTTTACAAATATCAAATACTTGCATGTTGAAAGTTATCATTCACCTAAAGTTATTGGTGGTATACTTTAACTTTTTCTTTTATTATTAGTCATCGGAGTCATTGTAGCTACTGAAAAATATGGAAATGACATTTCGAAATTTTAAATGGAGCCACTATCAAAGTTTAATTATAAGAATAAACGTTGATAAATCATTTTTGAAATACAAAGGTATTTGCAGATCAAAGTTGGAATTCCTACTTAATCATTTTTGGATCAAAGTCTTAAGTAGGAAATGATTATATTTTGCTATATATATGTTTGTGTTTGTTTGTTTGTCGAGTAGGAATTCTTAAGACTTTTGAATTGTACAACTCATATGTCTAAAAATATAATCAACCCGATTGCAAATTCGATTTAATTTGCTAATTATTTTTAAGGGTGTTAATTATTTTTTAAAGATGATTTTTTAATATGGAAAAGAAAAGTATGAACAAGGAGTTTGTGCTCGCTTAGAAATAAAGTAGGTAGCAAAAATAAAAATGTAATAACACATTAGGAATTTAATTTAATAAATTAAAGAAGTAAACAAAAAAAAGGAGGTAAAAAGAAGGCTTATTTCACTTTTGACCCCAATAACAATCCAACCACGATTTTAGTTTCTCCATTTTTCTAATTTCTGAAATGTTTGCCCTACCAAAATTAGTCAAACCTGAGTCTGATGTTGGTGCTCACTTAACAGATGTGAAGCCACCCAGATTGGAATGCCGCATGACCTTTTTATTTAAAAATATTGTTTAACTTGTAAAAAAAGTGGAGAATGCATGAACCCTACTTATGCCTTCTCTATCCTCGACATGTTCTTGAACCCTAATCCCAATTTAGGAACACATGTAAATTCAAGTAGTTAAAGGTTCCATGTGAATCCATGTAACCACTAAGCCCAGCTTGGGGTTTCAGTGGTTCTCGTCGACCAGTGACACTACAAAAAACTTGCTCATTAGCGACGGATTTTTCTCTCGTTAAATGCCCCAAATCCGTCGGTAATGCCAATTAGGGAGGGACTTAGCGAGGGACTAGTTCCGTCCCTAAATTGCTCCTTGCTAATGGGATTAGGGAGGGAATTTGAATCCCTCGCTAATTAGCGACGGAAATATCCCTCGCTATCTAGTGATGGAATTCGAATCCCTCGCTAATAAAGGCAGCCAGGTAGGTGGTTAAATTCTGACAGCCACGCGTCCAATTTCCCTCGCTAATTCCCTCGCTAATAAAGACAGCCACGTGGTTAAATTCTGACAGCCACACGTCCAATTTCCCTCGCTAATTTCCAACTGATTGAATTTTTTTTTTGATAAACCTGCTTTTATACATGTTTATTTTATTAATAAATAATAAAATCTAAAATACCTAAAACAGTTTAAAATAAAAATTCCGAGAATAAAATTCTTCAATAACATAAAATTCAAATCAACATAACTTAATCTGAAATGTTATAACAAAATACTGAAATGTCAAACTGATACAACAAATCCTAAAAGCTGCCGCCATCAGACTCCTCAGACTCCCCAGACAACTCAGCTTGCTCCTCATCTTGCTGCATATTCTTAAAATACGTAAACATCAACTCCTTCCTACATGTCACCTTCGCAAAGTCTTCCTGCATCTTTTTCATAGCCTCAGTAGAGGTCCTGACCTCTTGTCGAGTATCGTGCAGCTCCTGTCGAGTAGACTGCAACTCCTGCTCCAACTGCCTAATATGCTTTGTCTCCGCTGGAGTAGAAGCTGGTCGACTGCGTCTTCTGCTGCTCCCGGCCCCAGACTGGCCCATACATGGAGCCAAGGGCCCCGTACCATACAGGCGACCCTTATACCAACCTACTGTCTTCTCCTATTTTTTTTTGCCAGATTTATCATCTCAGGAGTAAGTTGGCCAAGTGATTCAGGGTCCCAGTTCCCCTAAGTCAACTGAGTCATGATCTCATTCATTTGCTCCTGTTCTGAATAACCACAAATTAGCGCTCCATTTTGACAAAGTAACATTATATAATACATATCAAGTTGTATATTTACCTGAGTCATCCTGGAGCGCTCATCAACATACTCGCCAGTGCCTTTCCTCACATGGGTGGCTCTATGCAGCTCAGGAGCAGTGATAGGGCGTCCTGCCTTCTTACTCTGTGTAATACCCTAATTTTGTCCTATCCAAGAATAAGGAATTTTATTTATTTTTAATAAAAAATAATTATTTTATTTTCATGCCATGTTTTATTTTATTTTAGTTTGCTACAAGTTTTAATCTTTGAAAAAAATAATAATTAAGAGTATCAAAATAAAATAGGCAAAGGAGCATATGGGGGGGTCTGTTAAAAAAATATATAGAGGTGCAATTAGGATTGGGCCATCTAAATCCCACTCCTCCACCAAACCTTAACCCAATTCGCCTAACCCATGTCCAAAACCTAACCCATGTCCAAAACCTAACCCATATCCAACCCTTAACCCACAACCCAACTCACCAAAACCCTAAAATCCCTCCTCTTCTAACCCTAATTCGCATACCTCCCCCCTTAACCCTAAAATGTGTCCACATTCACTCTCCCCCTAGCCCTAAAAAATGTCCACATTCATCCCCAAACCCTAGCCTAGAAATCCGCCCCCCATTCCCTCTTTTCCCTCCTTGGAACTCACAATCCCACTTCCACACACTTCCCACTTCCCCACATCTCCTCTCCCCATACACTCCACCCTTCCCATCACTCTCCCCAACGGCTCTCTCTCCCTTCTCCACGCCTCTTTTTCTCTCTCCCTCACACATCACTCAACTCACTCTCTCTCACACACTTCCCTTTCCAAACCCTAAAGAAATTTGGCACTCAACCCTCTCTCTCCTCTCCCTCACGCATCCCTCACACTCAATTCTCTTTCTCTCTCTCTCTCATACACTCCCACACTCCATCAAAGAAAAGAAAAAAAGCAAACATCACCTCCACCTCTCTTCCCTAGCCGTCCACCCTCCCTTCTCCATCTCCACACGTTTCTTCTTTCTCTCCTCTCCCACGAAATCGCCATCTTTGGGCATCACCAACACAAGAAGCCGTTGGTCACTCAAAGGCTCGCGGGTTCATCCAAGGAAACATGTTTTCCATTTCGTTTTTCTCAAGGTTAGCACGCCAACGGGTCTATACACAAGGCTTGGTGGAAAAAACCGAAAAACAAAGCACACAACTACAAGATCAAGTTTTAGTATAAATAGGGGTTACGGTTTTGAGGGAAGGGGGACGATTTTTGAGAGAGAAGAGTGTGAAGGGTCGAAAGCTTGAAGGAGATCCAGAAGCAAGAGGAGCAAAAACGGGTTCTGGAGATATTGGAGTGAAAGAGTGAGAGAGAGAGAAAATTTTCGTTTTTCTTTTTCTAAATTTATCATACAGTTTTTATTTTCTTGTTGGTGAGATTTGAGAAGAGAATTCCCTGTCCAAGGTTTGTTGTATATTTACTCTTCTATTATGTTTTTTTGAGTCTTTTATTTGATATTCCGTTCATCTTCATGTATATGTTTTTTTTTTATGTTGAATGTTCTATTATCTTTCTTTTGAGTAAAAAAAATAGAAGAGCATGCATAGACTATTTAATGTGTTTTTAGTTGTAAAGGATTCAGTTTATTTTGAATGTCACGTTCAATTTTATTTTTTCCTATACCTTCCTAAATAAACAAATCATGTGCATAACCATGAGTAATGATAGTTAGTTAAAGGATTTTCTCATCAACAATAATCATCATCATCAAAATAATAACAATAAGAAATGTAGCAATTTTTCTTCTAATATCAAAAAAGGATTTAAGGTAAAATGTTTCTTTAAATAATTAATAGATCTCTTTTATACCAAATGCCAACAAAAAAAAACACTTCATAAAAAAATCATTTTTCGGAAAAACTCAAGAAAAACGTTTCCTAGTAACTAACAAAAGAGGGTATAGTCAAGACATTTCTTTTATTATCATTGAATAAACAAGTAAACTAATTTTTATGTTTTTTTTCTTTTATTTATTTATTCGTTTTTTTTTATTTAATCAAAATCATTTCAACCAAAAATGATAACCAAAGAACTCTAAAAACAAAAAAAACATTTCCTAGTAATTAACAAAAAGGGGGTAGTTAACCCATTTCTTTTACTATTATTAAGTAAACAAATAAACTGTTTTTTTATGTTTTTCTTTTATTTATTTATTTATTTGCTTTTTATTTAATCAGAAATTAACAAAAAAAAACAAAAAAAACTTTTCCCTAGTAAAAAAGGAGTGGTAAGTAAAACATTTTTTAAAAAAAAAAACAAGTAAACTGCTATTTACACCCCCCAGGCTCAAGCATAAGGCCCCTTTTGTCACTTAAGCCCAGTTTCGCTAACTGGGCCCTCCCATGCGAACTGGGCTTTCTTTTTCCCACACCCCCTAATTTTGATAACTTAACCCCCTTGAAAGAGCCCAGCTTTTACGCAGCCCATTGGAACAATTTCCTGATTTCTGCACCCCCTCTTTTAAAAAATGCAACCCTCCTCGCTGTTTACACCCCATTTTTGATAATACAACCCTCCTACCACTTGCACCCCCCATTTTACTATTTCACCTCCTGTTTCTCTTTTTAAATTTCGTTTCTTTTCTCTAAGCGAACTTATTTTCTTTTTTCTTCACAAACCCTTTTTTACCCAATGATGGATAAATGTCTCACAAACCAAAATTAATTCGATTGCGAAAGCCCTTTTTGATCATCTAAAATAAAAACCGATTATCATTAATGATCACTCGCGCCATTGCCGTTTGGTTGTTAATGATAATTTCATTTTCAAAAGAGTTAGTAGCGCGGCCACTCTAAACCGTTGTTGTTTGGTCGTCGCGAACACTCGAAACAAAAGCAAAACCGATTATCGTTAATGATCACTCGCGCCGTTGCTGTTTGGTTGTTAATGATGATTTCATTTTCAAAAGAGTTAGTAGTGTGACCACTCTAAACCGCTGTTGTTTGGTCATCACGAACACTCGAATCAAAAAACAAAACCTTTTTAAAAAAAACCAGAACTACGTAGCTTTGAATTCTCCATCGCACCGGGAGATACGTAGGAGCGGATATCCTCCGTCAAGCACAATAAACTAAAAACATTTTTCCTTTTTAAACAAAAAACGAACACTTTCGCCAAAAATAAAAATTTTTATTAAGTCTTTTCATTCTCTTTTCAAAAAAGGGCAAATTTAAGTATTTTCCAAATCAGCACTTAAAACCACACATTTAATTAAAGGTTCCCTTTCGGTAGAAAGGAGGCGTGGGGTGCTAAAACCTTCCCCATGTCTAACCGACCCCCGAACCCAAATCTTCCGGTTTTCCAAAAGGCCATCCGCTTTCCAAAAGGTTTTTCTTCAATATTTTCCTGATAAAAAATATTGGTGGCGACTTCATTGATTTTCAAAAAGTTGTAAACGAAGAAAGATTCCCTCGGGGACTTTTTCGGGCGCAACAGCTGGCGACTTCACTGGGAACTTTTCTTTTTTTAAGTGGGTCAAGCCTAACTAATTAAATGTGTGGTTTAGCGTGCTATCGATGTGATTTGGATACTTTGTTTGCTTATATCTCTTTTCGGTTTGCTCTTCTTGTCATGTTGCGTGCATGTGCATTTATTTTCTCTCCTTTCATGTTTATTTTTCCTCGTCTTTGCTTATGTGCTTAGTACCCTCATGCTTTTCCTCCCCATCTTGTTATGTTCCTCTCTTCTTGGCCCCCTCTCTTGAGGTAAGCAAAGCACTTGATTATTGTTGAAACCCTAGGCTAGCTTATTTGATATTGAACCCTAGTGTAGACAACATGTTATCGCTTGCTATTGTCTGGACTGTTCTGGGTTTTCCTTCGCAAGTGGGGTATACGTGGGTAGTTTTAGGCGGTATGTCCCCGCTACACACACTCGCCCCCTTATGATTATGTGCTTTGAGAGAGGCCTAAAACCCAAGGTCTGAAAAACACCTAGGAGAGTGGAAACGAGTAGTGACTGCCAATTGGACCGATGTCCTTCTGCTCTCACGAAAGTTTCAGCCAGAGTATGCTCTTTTATGGTACCTCACACCAGATGGCATTCCATCGTTGTGGGTGTTATCATGAGAAAGATTTAGCTCTGGTAGCCTTTGCGAGGGAGTGAATAGAGCCACATGGAAGGATTACCCTTTAACTTGCCCTAGATCGTAGGTCTCACCTCTTTTTAGGTCACAAGGGCTTTCCAAATTGTGTGCTGCATTGTAAACTAGGCACGTTTTCAAAAAGAAAAGGAGATTTTTCGAAAAAAGAGAAAATAGAGAAAGAGTTGCCGTTGTAACCTTTCTTTCGCCGGTCTGTACGAAGTGACATATGAACCACTTTATTTTAAAAAAAAAAAGAGGGAGTGAAAGAGTTACCGTTGTAGCCTTTCTCATACCGGTCCATATGAAATAACGTACGACCCGCATTTTCCAAAAAAAAAACTTGAATCACTGCCCATAAGGACTGGTCTCTGAGTTACATAGACATAGAACATCATCGTCATTTACACGCATCCTTTGCATAAAACATACATTCTCAATAGTTTTCGCATGCATCTTTGCATTTCATCATGGTTTGCTTGCCGAGAACCCCAAGTAATGAGAAGTTTTTGTCATAGATACGGCATGGAATCTAGAAGGGAAACGGTGTATACTCCAAGGTACCCCGTTGTGAACAAGGTAGATGTGACTAGCCTGAAAAAATGTGTTGACCTGATGGGACCTATTGAAAGGGGATCGTTTGACAATGCTTATGGGAACCTCCGAAAGTTGTTGTTGCTAGAGGTACAGACCGAGGCTATTGTGGCTTTGAGTAGATTCTATGACCCAGAGATCAGGTGCTTTCTTTTCAAAAATTTTCAAATGGCCCCCACATTGGAGGAATATCAGCAGATTTTGGGTTTCACCCAGACAGAAGCTGTCCCCTATCGGTATCAAGAACAGTACTACACAGATGAGGAGTTCGCTGCATTATTGCAAGTGAGTGTAGAGGATCTGAAGCTCCAAAAGCAAAAGAGAAACAATGTGATAGGTTTCCCGCAGAGCTACCTTGAAGGTTTAATGGGAGCCTATGCTAGAAGTAAAAATTGGGTTGTCTTCAAGCGAGTTTTGGCCTTAGCAATTTTTGGGGTTGTTCTCTTTCCGCAGATTGAGAGCTATGTGGATGTGACCGCTATTGGTATTTTCCTAGCTTTTCAGAATAGGAAGAGTCCCATCAATCCAATTCCCGCCATCCTTGCTGACACTTATTCTGCCTTCACTCATCATTGTGACTTGAGAAGGAAGAAAATCTCTTGCTCTTCTCACCTGTTGTACGCATGGCTTCTCATTCATGCCTTCACCAACCCAACGCGAGTGGAAAAGTTGATTAGCTACGCTGTAACTTGTGAGGTGAAAGCTATGAGTATTCAAGAATGGATCCAGTTTCTAGGGGGTCTAGATGAGCACTCGATCCGCTGGTATCTCTCATCTTGCTGGGAAGATAGGCCTAAGGTAGTCTTCCGCTGTGGTGGTTTTCAAAATGTCCCGCTAATGGGCACTAAGGGATGCATCAACTACAACCCGTCTCTGACTCTGAGGCAATTAGGGTATCCGATGAGGAATTCGCCTACTGAAGAGATGATATTCCCGCTTTACATCTATGAAGGAGGACCAAAAGATAACAGTTTGCTTAGAAAGGTCTTGCAAGCCTGGAGTACGGTGGTTCGCATGGGAAAAGTAGAGCTTGCTCAGAGAACTAGTGGTATCACCTTCGCTCAGTGGCTCGGAAAAAGAATCCAGAATGTTCAACTGCCCTACCAAAAAGAGTTGCAAGTCGAGAGGGAAGTAGTAGACGCCAGTGTCCCTGTTGTCGAAGAATTAGGCGAGGTTAAGTTGGCCCTGATGAAGGCAGAGGAAGAGAAGAAATCTTTGCAAGCTGAAATAGAGAAGATGGCTCTGAAGAACAAAAGGTTGAAAGAAGAAAATGCCCTGAAGTCTGATACCATTGAGAAGTTCAGTCAGAAACTAAAAGGGGAAGAGGAGAGCAAGTTAGAAGTTCAAAGGTATCTGCAAGGAGCCAAGGAGGAAATCAAGAGGCGAAGCTTGAAAGAGAAGAAGGCCCTGGAAGAAGCCAATCAGTGGAAAGAATTGTGGGATGAAGCAAAAATGGAAGAGAGAGCTGCGAAAAGCTTGCTTGCCAAGTCAAAGAGAGAATCCCGCATGTTACAAGCTGAATGGGAGAGTAAGTTAGACAGTGTTGTGCAAGAGAGAGACTCATTTGAGAACATCCTCAGAGAATATCAGCGGGCCCTAAAAGCAGAGCAAGAGGATTCTGATGAATTGAAGGAGCGCCTTTGTCACATCAGCGATGCGTACCGGCAAGTGAGGGATGAAAGTCAGTATTGGGAACATCGCTATGTTGAGCTGCTCGGTAGAATTGAAGAGCAGGCAGTCATCATTGAGCTGAGGGATGAGGTTCAACACTGGAAGGGTAGGTTCTCCAAGCTATCAGAATTGGTCAACCAGGCTCTTGCGGATATGCCCAGGAGATTAAGAAAAGCTGAAACTGAGATGTATCCCCTCAACACCCCGCTTGAGGTATACAAATTTGTGGAGTACTGCAGAGCCCTAGTTGAGGAAGCCAAAGGAAAAGCCGGAAGTACCTCTACCAACAACAAGAGGAAAAAGAGTGGAAATGTCAAAGCTCTTTGTATTTGAGCTTCTGTATTGTAATTTTCCATTTTGTTTTATTGTTCCTTTCCTTTTTCAATCATTGTATCAGAATGTCGTACTTTCGGATTCAGATTTTGAAGTATTTTGTTTAAATACACCCGTTTCGCTTCCAGATTCCAATTTCAGTATGGTCCAAAGAAAGTGATATAACAAAAATAATCAAGGATTTACCTGCGTATCTATGACAAGACATAATACACTGCGATTCTTGGCAAGACAAACTAAACACGCATTCATTCGCATTGCATTCATTTATTCGTTCTTGTGTTCATAAGCGTGTTCCGTCAACAGAAAATTAGGCAAGCTGGTTAATCATCGCTATTGGACGCGTCTGCAAGCAAGAAACATGGAAAACAATCAAGCCAACCTTGATCAGAACGATCCGCAGCCACATCAGGATGACGGAATTCCAGGAGGTCTGGATCCTAATGGTCAGGGTCAGCATGGTCAGAATCAGGAGAATCAAGTCGTTCAAGCTGAGATGGAAGTCCTAAAGGCTCAAATGGCGGAGGTCATAAGAGTGCTAAGTGCCTTAAGAGATGTTGGCACAACTGAAACTGCTGTTGCTGGGACGAACAATCCTCCTCCCCTTCCTGGGTCTGGGATCTCTCAAACCCTTCAAGCTGTGCAATGGCCTCCCTATGGTCTCCCATTGGGCTATACGCCTCCTGCTGCTGATGCAAACCCTGGAGGAGATCCTTCAGGAACCACGGGGCACGCTCAGCCTAATACAGTTGTGAATGAAGTTGGAAGAGGGACGCATCGAGCCCAGATTCAGATCCCAATTCCTGTTATTGCTCCAGGAACTCCAGCAGGTTTCAATTCACCAATAATGGTTCATCCACACGTACAGGGCCCAGTCCCTCAGAATATTGCTCACCGACACATAACCCCGGTCGCGGCGTCGATGAATAACCCTCACTATGGTGCCGGCGGTTTCCCACAGAATTACCCTGCCGAAGCTAGAAGTCAGTATCAGATGCTGGAAGAAAGATTAAGAGCTGTTGAAGGGGGCAGGTTCCCGAGCCAGGAATGCCCATGAGTTGTGCTTGGTTCCTGATCTAGTCTTGCCGCCCAAGTTCAAAGCACCAACTTTTGACAAATACAGAGGGACAACTTGCCCAGTTAGCCATGTGACAATGTACTGCCGAAAGATGACTGCCTATGCCCGTGATGATAACTTAATGATGCATTGCTTCCAAGAAAGTTTAGCTGGAGCTCCCCTTGACTGGTACATGCAGTTAGAGCCAACTAATATCCGTTGCTGGAAAGACATGGCGGATGCCTTCATGCGTCAATACCAGTATAACAATGATTTGGCTCCAGACAGAACTCAGCTACAATGCATGTCTAAGAGGGACAACGAGTCGTTCAAAGAGTATGCTCAGAGATGGCGGAACCTTGCGGCTCAAGTAAAACCCCCTCTGCTGGACAAAGAAATGGTCCACATGTTTATGGAAACCCTTCCTACGGTGTATTATGATAGGTTGGTTGGCAGCGTAGCCTCAAACTTCTCTGAGATGGTGGTCACAGGGGAAAGAGTAGAGAATGGTATGCGGAGCGGAAGAATAGCTCAGGGCCCGACACCTCCTGCCGGTCAAAAAAAGCCATTTTTCGGACCTCATAAGAAGAAAGAAGGTGAAACTAATGCAGTCATCGGAGCCAGTGGTCCGTCGCACAGCAATCCACCGCAAGCTATTTCGGTTCCTCCTCAGGCACCACTGGCACAGCCTTTTCAATCAAATTATCAGTACCGGAATTATAATGAAAGGAAGCCTGTTGTCTTTGATCCCATTCCCATGTCCTACACTGACTTGTTTAATTATCTCATCACCAACAAATTAATCAATACTCGTCAAATGAAGCCATATCAGCCTCCCTATCCCAGAGGGTACAACGCAAATGCCACCTGCGCCTTTCATTCTGGGGCAGTAGGTCATGTGGTGGAGGATTGTAAAGCATTCAAATATGTGGTGCAAGAATTACTTGATAAGAAAAGCATATCATTTCAACAACCCAATGTAGCCACCAATCCGTTGCCAGGGCATGGAGGATCTGCTATTAATGCCGTTTACCATCAGGGGGGTCAGTGTTTGGTTAGAAAAGTTGATTGCATTCAGATGCCTTTGAATTTTATCCATGCTGAATTATGCCGTTTTGGTGTCATCAAAGAAAGGTGTGCTAGGAAAGACGCCTGTGATAATCCTCGCTGCATCGGGGCATGCGAAGGCTTTAAACCAATTCTCCAAGATCTCTTAGACAGACACCTGGTCCAAGTGGGAATCCAGGAGAAAGAAGAAGGTGTATTTACCTTGCAATCAGGCAATGGAGGCTTCAGGAGACCAATTGAAATTCCCTGCAATCTGAATTCCAGCCTAGCTGTGACGAGACCCTCGACTGTTGTCATTCCAGTACCTGCTGCTACCCCTAGTGGGGAAACTAGGATGACTCCATGGAGCTGCAATGTGCAAATTTAAGCGGAGATCCCTAAAGGCACTCTGGATATAACAAACATTGCTGGAGGTAGTTGTATCACAAGGAGTGGAAGGTTGTATACTCCTGAAAACCTTAGAAGAGAGCAATCCAAGGGAAATGAAGAAAGGCCCCGTAAGGGAAAAGACAAGGAAGCTGTAGAAGTCAGGGATGTGTCGGACAAAGAAGCTCAAGAATTCCTGAGAGTAATGAGACAGAGTGAATATCGGGTGGTAGACCAGCTGAATCAAACTCCATCCAAGATCTCAATGCTCTCTTTGCTGCTTAGTTCAGAGGCACATCGTGCTGCACTGCTAAAGGTCCTGAATGAAGCTCACGTCTCCCATGACATTACAGTAAACCAGCTTGATGGTATTGTTGGCAGCATTGTAGCCTCTAATTACTTGACCTTCTCAGACACTAAGCTGCCTCCGGCAGGAAAGAGTCATAATCAAGCTCTTCACATCTCAGTCAAGTGTGGGGACCATATACTTGCCAGGGTGCTCATTGATAACGGTTCATCCTTGAATGTGCTGCCTAAGTCTACAATGAATAAGCTGGATGTAGACTGTTCATATCTAAAACCGAGCTCCACCTTGGTCAGAGCATTTGATGGGTCGGTGAAGGAAGTTTTTGGAGAAGTAGAAATGCCGCTGCAGGTAGGCCCTGAAGTATTTTATGTCATCTTTCAAGTGATGGACATCAATTCATCCTACAGTTGCCTGCTAGGACGTCCTTGGATACACGCGGCTGGGGCAGTGCCATCCTCGCTTCATCAGAAACTCAAGTTTGTGGCTAGGGGAAAACTGATAGTGATCTCCGGAGAGGAAGAAACATTGATAAATCGATCACCACCTGAATACTATGTGGAAGCAGCAGAAGAGTCCTTTGAGACTGCTTTCCAAGGATTGGAGATTTCAAACGCTGTCTTCGTCGAAAGTGAGCCTCGGTGGAAGCCTAAGTGGTCCAGGGCTGACATGATGACTGCAAGGGTGATGCTGGGACATGGGTATCAGATTGGTAAGGGCTTAGGAAAAGCTGCTCAAGGAATTGTAATGCCTATCCAGTTGAGGGGTAATATTGAGAGGTTCGGTGTTGGGTACATCCCAAGTCTTGCTGATCGGGAGAGGCTGGCATCTGACAGGAAGGAGAAATGGCTGGCCAAACTCAGAGGAAAGGCACCCAATCAGGGGAGAATGGTCATCGCTAATCTTAAGAGTAACTTCCGGAGTGCTGGTATGCTGAACCCTGACCAGGTTAATGTGGTCGAAGAAGGATCAAGCTCAAGTGGCCGTGCTGTAGGTCTGGTGCGCTGCTGTGCGGTTGGAGAGAAGCTGCAAAACTGGGAGATCATGGATTTCCCCGTATTTTCCAATTTAAAGTAATTATCGTTGTAATGCAAATTCCTCGGCTCTGCCCAAGGCCTTGGGATATTTCATTCGGGCACACATGTTTTCGTCAAAAATCATCAATCAATAAAGTGTTATTTTGAATTTTCAATAAAATTTCTGTCTTCATCTTTTATCTGTGTTGCTTTTTCTTTGTTTTTATTCGCCGCTCCATTCTAATGCAGATCAAAAATAAACTCTGAAAATAACAATGCCCATAACTCATACTGTGATTTTGATTACCCGGTTAATCAAGCCGAGGAAGATGTTGAGAATGATTGGGATACTCCTCTAGAAATCATGAGAATGGTAGAACAAGAAGAAAAGGTCATCGAACCCCATGAGGAGTCTACAGAAATGGTCAATTTGGGTACTGAGGAAGACAGAAAAGAGATCAAGGTTGGTACCGCAATGGAGGATAAAGAGCGCAAAAAGTTGATTCAGCTCCTGTTCGACTACGCTGACGTATTCGCATGGACATATCGGGACATGCCAGGGTTAAGCACAGATATTGTTGAACATAGATTGCCGGTGAAATCAGAATGTCCCCCGGTGAAACAGAAGTTAAGGCGGATGAAGCCTGAAATGTCTTTGAAGATCAGGGATGAGGTCAAGAAACAGTTTGATACAGGATTCTTAGCTGTGGCAAAATATCCTGAATGGGTAGCAAACATTGTTCCAGTCCCTAAGAAAGATGGAAAGGTCCGAATGTGTGTCGACTACCGTGACTTGAACAGAGCGAGCCCTAAAGATGATTTCCCTCTACCCCATATTGACGTTTTGGTGGACAGTACTGCTCAGCATTCGATGTTCTCCTTCATGGATGGATATTCAGGCTATAATCAGATCAAAATGGCTCCAGAGGATATGGAGAAAACCACCTTCATAACCCTTTGGGGAACTTTCTGTTACAAAGTCATGCCTTTCGGGTTGAGGAATGCCGGGGCAACCTACCAAAGAGCGATGGTAACCCTATTCCATGACATGATGCATAAGGAGATCGAAGTCTATGTGGATGACATAATTGCCAAATCAAAGACTGATGAAGAGCACGTGGTTAACCTGCAGAAGCTGTTCGAGCGTCTCAGAAAGTACAAACTCAGGTTGAACCCCGCTAAGTGCACCTTTGGGGTTAGGTCAGGGAAGCTGTTAGGTTTCATTGTTAGCCAGAAGGGAATTGAGGTAGACCCGGACAAAGTACGAGCGATCTTGGAGATGCCAGCACCTAAAACAGAGAAAGAAGTTCGTGGTTTCCTGGGAAGACTAAATTATATCTCTCGATTCATCTTCCAGTTGACTGCAACTTGCGAACCAATTTTCAAACTGCTGTGCAAAAACCAAGAGATGAAGTGGAATGATAAATATCAAGAAGCATTTGAGAAAATCAAGGAGTATCTTCAAAATCCACCCGTCCTAATGCCACCGGTGTCTGGCAGGCCCCTCATCCTATACCTCACGGTGCTAGACAACTCTATGGGCTGCGTGCTGGGGCAACACGATGAGTCAGGAAAGAAAGAACACGCGATCTACTATATAAGCAAGAAGTTCACAGACTGTGAGGCAAGGTATTCATCATTGGAGAAGACTTGTTGTGCTCTAGCCTGGGCTGCGCATCGACTGAGACAATATATGCTGAGTCACACTACCTGGTTGGTGTCCAAAATGGACCCAATCAAGTACATCTTTGAAAAACCTGCGCTCACAGGTAGAATTGCTCGTTGGCAAATGCTTCTGTCAGAGTATGACCTCGTGTACGTAACCCAGAAGGCGATCAAAGGTAGCACACTGGCAGACTACCTGGCACATCAACCGGTTGAGGATTACCAATCAATGCAATGCGAATTCCCAGACGAGGACATTATGGCATTATTTGACGCAGGGAAATCTCAAGACGATGAAAGGTGGAGAGTGTTGTTTGACGGTGCCTCTAACATGTGGGGGCACGAGATCGGAGCAGTGCTGATCTCCCCAGACAATCGCTTTATACCAGTCACCGCCAGACTAAGCTTCTATGTCACAAATAATATTGCAGAGTATGAAGCGTGTATCTTGGGTATCCAGGCAGCTCTCGATCGGAAAGTCAAGAGGCTCGACGTGTACGGAGATTCAGCTCTAGTTGTCCATCAAGTAAAAGGAGACTGGGAAACAAGAAATTCTGATTTGATTCCTTACCGTGACTACATTCAAGAATTAATCAAGCCCTTTGAGGAAATCACTTTCCAGCACATACCCCGCAGCGAGAATCAGTTGGCAGATGCCTTGGCGACTTTGTCTTCCATGTTCAACGTCAGCTGTGACAAAAGTCTGACGACTGTCAGAATCCAGCACAGAGAACAGCCTGCTTATCACTACTGTATGACAGTCGAAGAGGGATCAGATAGTAAGCCTTGGTACCATGACATCAAGCAGTATATCACAAACAGAGAGTATCCTCCCGGAGCTACAGAGAATGACAAGAGAACCCTCAGGAGGCTGTCAACAGGTTTCTTCTTGAGTGGAGACGTCCTTTACAAGAGAAACCACGACTTGGTACTCCTCAGGTGTGTAACAGGAGAAGAATCAGTAAAGATTATGCGAGATGTTCATGAAGGCTCATTTGGGGTTCATTCCAACGGGCACGCAATGGCTAGAAAAATCCTGAGAGCTGGGTACTACTGGTTGCAGATGGAATCAGACTGTTACAGTTTTGTGAGAAGATGCCATAAATGCCAAATCTACGCAGATCACACCCATGTACCTCCAACTTCTCTGAATGTTTTGAGCGCACTGATAAGTCTATTTTTAGAGTCTTTTTAATAGTTATTTTATTAAGTCTTTTTAGTATTTTAATTATATTTTTGTTCTATTTTATTGCAAATGTTTACTTTTTATCTTCAGGTCTTATTTTGAAGCAATTTGGGCTGCTTAAAGTCTCAGCAGGTCAGAATTCGACTGGATCTCTCAGAATTCGACCAAGATCTCTCAAGATTCGACCAAGATCTCTCAGAATTCGACAGCATCTGTCTCAGCAGGCCAGATTTCGACTGGATCTCCCAGAATTCGACTGCATCTTCCAGATTTCGACTTCGACTACTTCTGCTGGCAAGATTTCGACTGTACCTGCTTCTGCCACCAGATTTCGACTGTGCCTCAACTCTGCTATCCAGAATTCGACTGAACAGTCAGAATTCGAATTGCCCACTTGCTGATGGATATTTTGCCCACTTGTTGCCCACTTGTTGATGGATATTTTTGATGGCTACCTTGGCCAACTTGATTTGCCACTTTTTCCTCTTTAGGACCATTTTGCCCCTCATATTTTCCTATAAATAGAGGCTTGATCCTCACTTGTACCTAAGCTTGAATTTTGTTAGAAAATCAATGACAAAGGCTCTCTAATGATTCATGACTTCAATTTACTCTTCATGCTTTTTATGATTCTTGTTTATTTACTTTCTTGCCCTTTAAATTCTTGCTATTTATTTTCTTGCCTTTTTTCTTTCCAAGTCATTTACTTTCCTTGCTATTTAATTTCTTGCACCTTTATTTTCCAAGTCATTTACTTTCTTGCCCTTTAAATTCTTGCTATTTATTTTCTTGCCCTTTTACTTTCCAAGTCATTTACTTTCTTGCTCCTTTAAATTCTTGCACCTTTATTTTCCAAGTCATTTACTTTTCTTGCTATTTAATTTCTTGCACCTTTATTTTCCAAGTTATTTACTTTCTTGCTCTTTTATTTTTCTTGCTCTTTAAATTTCCAAGTCAAGTAAACTACTGGCAAGTCAAGTAAATTACTGGCAAGTCAAGTAAATTACTGGCAATTTACTTTTCAAGCAATTTACTTTCCTGTCATTTACAATTCCGCTATTTATGATTTCTGCACTTTACCGCTTTCTTTTATTTCTCGCTATTTAACTTTATGTCTTCTTCTTTTATTTTCTTTTCTCTTCTTTTGTCTACAATGATCATGAGTGAGTAGACTTTGCTAAAATATTCCTTCTTTCCAAAAACACTTTCTTTTCAGTTAATCAACTTTGAAAAATTAAATTGGTATTCACTTAGGCTCTCCCTGTGGACCGATACTCTTTTATTACGCGATACGACCCGTGCACTTGCGGGGCTATCAAGTTTTTGGCGCCGTTGCCGGGGAGGCAGTGATATTAATTAAGTTTTTCAAAACCGGTTAGACTGGAATTTTATTTTCTTTGTTTTTTCTTCTCTTGTCCCTCGAATGCGAAGAACTAGAAGTTTCGG
Organism: Astragalus membranaceus; assembly: GCA_039519185.1. Taxonomy (NCBI): domain Eukaryota; kingdom Viridiplantae; phylum Streptophyta; class Magnoliopsida; order Fabales; family Fabaceae; genus Astragalus; species Astragalus membranaceus. The sequence goes on from CM076850.1 coordinate 120,388,528, forward strand.
AGAGCTTGTTCAACAAATTCCCGAAATCGAAAGGTTCTTACATAGAAGGAGGAGAGAAATTCCCAATAACCAAATGGCGGCTAATGAAAATCGTGCTCTCAAAGAGTACGCAACACCTTCAGCAGAACCATCGGCTGCCATTATACATCCAAATGTGGAAGCAAATAATTTTGAACTCAAATCATCTCTGCTTTCAATGGTTCAACAAAACCAATTTTCTGGTTCTCCCACGGAGGACCCAAATCTTCATATTTCAATTTTTTTGGAATACTGTGGGACTCTCAAATTAAACGGGGTACCTCAAGATGCCATAAGACTAAAACTCTTCCCTTTTTCTTTAAGGGATAGAGCTAGAGCATGGCTACATTCTTTGCCTTCAGAATCCATTACCAGCTGGGGCCAATTAAAACAAGCTTTTCTCGCTAGGTTCTTTCCCCCGAGTAAAACAGCTCAAATGAGAAGTCAAATTACTCGATTTTCTCAAAACAACGGGGAATCTCTTTATGATGCTTGGGAACGTTTCAAAGAAATGTTAAGGCTATGCCCCCATCATGGACTAGAGAAATGGCTTGTTGTTCACACTTTTTATAATGGATTACAATATGCAACAAGAATGACTATTGATGCAGCTGCAGGTGGAGCTTTGATGAACAAAAATTTTACTGAAGCTTATGCACTCATTGAAGATATGGCTCAAAACCATTGTCAATGGGCAAGTGAGCGAGCCATAGCAGATAAACCAGCACCGTCAAAAGAGCCAGGTAAGTATGAAATATCCGCTGTTGATCATCTTGCATCAAAAGTGGACGCACTTTTTCAAAAATTTGAAAAATTAAATGTAAGTGCCGTTTCACAAACTTTTTCTCCTACTACTCCACCATGTGAATTATGTGGGGTTGTTGGCCATATTGGAGCTAAATGCCAGCTTGAGGCATCTAGTACTGGAAATGAGCATATAAACTATGCTCAAAAAGAAGATCCGTTTTCAAATACTTATAATTCTGGGTGGAGAAATCATCCAAATTTTTCTTATAAAAATCCTCCACCCAATCCAGCACCTAGACCACCTCCTGTCTTTCAAAATCAAAGCGTTTTTAACAACCCACAAAACAGCCCGCAAAAGTCGAACTTAGAATTTTTGATGGAAAAATTTGTGTCATCTCAAACAAAACAAAATGAAGAATTCAAAAATCATACTTGTTATTTGAATGACACACTTATCAAATTAGAATCAAAAATCGACTCTATTGCCACTCACAGTAAGATGCTTGAAAATCAAATAACTCAAGTGGCAACACAGGTGGCTTCATCCTCTAAATCTTCGGGGGTATTTCCTGAACAACCTGAACAAAATCTAAATGGCCAAATATATGCTGTCACCCTTAGAAGCAAAAAACAATTAGAGGAACCAAGAGCAAACCAAGAAAAAATTGTGGGTGAAAAACATAATTCACCGTGTGAGCAAGAAGAGAAAGAAAAAGAGAAGGAACCAGAAAAAGAAAAAGAGAAGGAACCAGAAAAAGAAAGAGAAGAACCATACATCCCCCCACCACCATACAAGCCATCTCCTTTATCTTATTTTTCACCTTCCTTTGTGAAAAAAATAACATTTGATCTGGGGGGAATTGTAAAAAAGATCTTATTGCTTACACAACTTCCATTTTACAAGCCATGGGATCTAGGAATATGCTTTCATTCTTCATATGTCACTTGGTCTCTATGCTTCAAGCAATGGGACCCAGGAATAACTTTATAAAGGGAAAGGTCAAGCTAATGACCATAAACGAGCGCTGCGTGGGAGGCAACCCACGGCTTAATGTATTTTTCGATTTGTTGAAAAATAAAATACCCCAGGGCCGAGTATCCTGAACCAGACAGCCAGGTGAGCTCTCCTAACCCCTTTTGTCTTATTTGAAAAAATCATTGAGGACAATGCCTAGTCCAAGCATGGGGGGGTATTTTATTACTTTTATTAGGAATGTCTTAATTGCTTTGCCGAGTTTTTAATTAGGAATGTCTTAATTGCTTTGCCGAGTTTTTATCTTTTTGTACTTTGAGTTGTATCTGCTCCCTCCATCACGAAACTTTGTGAACCTTAAGCATGTTTTAGATAAGCCTTTTCTGGACAAAAATAAATTTTTCAATTTTTCATTAGCAATCATCTAGGTGGACTGGTTGGGAACAACAAAAATTGTATCATGGTTCGATTTCTACTTCTAGGGCTTTTTCACACACACACTATTGAGACTATTTTCAGTTATTAATACAAATAGAGTGTAACATCCTCAAAATCATTAATCGAATTATTCGGATGTTAACCCAATTGAATTAATTTGATGCTCAATCGGTAAAATTATCGAGTGCTAAAAATTAATTATTGGCTGTCTCAGGATCGTTGACCGAATAATACGGACCAAGGAAGTTTTGGAATCAAAATAAGGAATTAAGATCGATACGGTAATTGGACCACGCTACCACTTATTTATTAATTAAATATGTGTTGTGTGTGTGTGATTAAAGAAAAGAAAGAATAAAGAGAGGAAAGAAGGGAGGAATTCACGCAGAGAAGAAAAGAGAAGAAAAGAGGAGAAAAGAAGAGGAAAAGAAGAAGAGGAAAAGAAGAAGAGAAAGGAAGAAGAGGAGTCAAGCCCACCTCCCCAAAATCCATCATCTTCATCATCTCACTCTCCTCATCATAACCCAAGAGCTAGGTAAGATTCAATCCGGTTTTCTCCCCCTTTTGTAACCTACGAATTTTAGGAGTTTTGAGGGAGGAAATTGTTGAAACATTGGAATCAATGATGAAATTGATAGTTGGGTTATGTTTAGAACAAAGCTAGGAGCGGATTGAACGCGATTGGAAGCTCGAAACGAAGTTAGGAGCGATTCGGTGTTGATTGGGTTCGATTCGGTGATTTTGACACGTCGGTGATCTCGGCTCGGCAACGGCTCTCGCTTCAAAGGTGAGTTTTACTCACGCTTAGGATGTTTTTGTGTCTCGTTAGTTTTCACGTTAATTGGTTTCGAGAGACTTTGGAACGAAAACCGTTATTTGAAAATATATCGCGTTTTAACACAATTCGTTTTGATTAAGTTTGTGGATTGGATTGATTGATTGTGTGGTTTGAATTGGACTTATTTTACTGGTTGTCAAATCTGTTTTTGATCGGAACAACAATCGGAATTGAGCGGAATCGCGGTTTTTGCGCGAAACCGCCAAAATTTGCCTTAACAGACCCCCCTGCTGCCATTTCGCGCCTCACCTGCGCTCCAGGCGCAACTTCAGCGCAGTTTGGCAGAACTTTCTGCCAGTTCGCGCTTAACTCGCGCTCCAGGCGCGACTTCAGCGCAGCTTGGCAGAATTTCAGCAATTAAACACTGTTTTTCGTTTCGCGATATCTTTTGATCCGGGAACCCGATTGAGGTGTTCTAAGATGCGTTGGAAAGCTTATTCAGAGGCCTAACTGAATATTCTATCTTTAAGGCAAAATGATCTGTTTTTGATATTGAAAATTGTGTCGAAAAGTGGTCAAATAGAGTGCGAGTGTGAACTTGGATTTTTATAAATGTGGAATTAAAGTGTTTCATTAATTGTCTGATTTGATGGACCGTGGGTTCATAGTGCTGTAGATATATATATTATATCGAGTTTGGGTGACGACCCATGTTGACATACTAGGCGGGGAAGTCATGAACCCTTACCCTAGGCTCTGGGCCATTAGGAAACACTATTGGTTATGGGGTTCGCCGGGATTAGCAAGTGGTTTGCAGTCGGTGTTGTGTCAAAAGTTTGTGCTGCGTTCATCGGGATTAGCAAGTGGTTTGCAGTCGGTGGTACGTAGAAAGGCCTAGGATGTTAGTTCATCGGGATTAGCAAGTGGTTTGCAGTCGGTGTCCTATTAGATCGAAGCCTTATTGTATGGTACACCGGGATTAGCAAGTGGATTGCAGTCGGTGTCGTGTCAAACCTTAAAAATGTTTTAAACGGACCGAGAGTGTTAGTAGGGGTTCCGGTAGAACTCACTGAGATTGTATCTCACTGTTTAATTGTTGTTGTTTTACAGATAAGCAGGGACAGAAGAAACCTCAGAGGCACGAGTAGGTGGCCCCGGAAGGAGAATAATGACTTAGCTTTATGTTCAAGTTTATTTTCCTTCTGTTGCGATGTATTACAACACTAGGGCATTAGTGTTTTGTTTATCTTTTTCCGCTTTCTTGTATGACTCTGATTACCAGTTGCTGACAGTTATGGTCTGTGTACCGTATGATCTTATTTGTGTATAAGATGGTCATGTTGTATTTCAGCAAAATTTTGGGTTGGTATTCAGTGTCTAAACAGGAAATTATTATCTCTGATGTTTAAATTTTGTCACGCTTTGGTATTTTTACAAGTTAAATATACCGGGGTGTTACAGTTGGTATCAGAGCGGTTCGACCTAGTCGGACTTAGCTGTTAGGGTCTTTACTTTCTCCAGTCGTGATTTTCTTAGTATGCTATTAGACATTGAGCTTGATCAACTTAATACTTTGTGCATATTTCGCAGAATCATGGCCAGAAGAGGTAGAGGCGTTCCTCCTCCTGTTGATCCAAACTTTGAATGGATGCAGAATATCATCGAGAATCAGCAAAAGATGATGCAGGATATGTTGCAAATGCAGCATGACCAAATGGCTCTGCAGCAGCCCAATGTTCAACCCCATCAGGAAGATCCTAACCGGGCATATTTTCAATTTCAAAAGATGAAGCCCCCGACTTTCAAGGGAGGATCAGATCCAATGACCGTCTACTATTGGATTGATTCAATGGAGAAAATTTTTCAAACCTTGCAATGCGGGGAAGAAGAGAAGGTAATATTTGCGGCAAATGTGCTCGATGAAGATGCCCACACCTGGTGGTGTAATGCAAGGCATATGATGAAACTCCCCTAACTTGGGACAACTTCAAGGAATTATTTCTGAAGCAATATTTCCCTTCGGTGAAGAAGCTGAGTAAACAAGCAGAGTTTGTAAATCTGAAGCAAGGTGATATGTCGGTTGGGGAGTATGCTGCGAAATTTGAAAGACTGTCTCAGTTCTATGAGTTGGGAAGGTATGCCCCAAATGATATGTGGAAAATGCAAATGTTCAAAGAAGGTCTCCGAGCTGATGTGAGCCAAGGACTCAGTTCTTACACCCTGGTTAATTATCCTGCCTTAGTACAACAAGCATATGTGGCTGAGGAGGATCTGAGGAAAATGTATGCTGAAAAGAAAGACTATTGGAAGGGCAAGAAAAAGGTTGCTGAATCTTCTACTCCAAGCAGACAATTCAAGGGAAACAATTACAAAGGGAAGCAGGTGCAATCCCATGAACCATCAAAACTCCACAGATGTGTCACTTGTGGAAAATTTCATTCAGGTGATTGTTGGCAAAGATCCAATCGGTGCTATCATTGTAATGAAGAGGGCCACTATGCAGATAAGTGCCCATCAAGGAGGAGCTTTCAAGGAGCACCAAATGCTCCTAAGCAGGGGCGAATCAATACATTGGATGCTCGAACCATCACGCCTACTGATAATCTTCTGAGGGGTACGGGATCTCTTTTTAATAACTCAGTCAAAATTTTATACGATTCCGGTGCAACTCATTGTTTTATATCACAAGCATGTGTCGATCGGTTGGGTTTAGCATTGTCTGAGCTATCCGAACCGATAACTATTTTAACTGCTGCCAAGGGTCGTGTCCAGACCCAATCGTTGTGTGAAAATTGCCTACTTGTCATAGGGGACAGACAATTTGTTGTGAAATTTATTTGCTTGCCTATGAGAAGTATGGACATTGTTCTGGGTATGAATTGGATGGCTGAAAATCATGTGATTATCAACTGTGCTGATCGAACCATTAGCTTCGCCTCCGAATCCGTAGGGTTGACACAGACAGATTTTGAAGCAACGATCTCTTACACCGAAGCAAGCCAGTCGTTATTCCAAGGTGCGGAAGCTATTCTTATTATGTTGTCTGCATCTACTGAAACGGGTTTAGACTTGTCGTCTGTGCAAGTGGTAAATGAATTTCTAGATGTCTTTCCAGAGGAAGTTTCATCCTTACCTCCTGACAGAGAGGTAGAATTCTCAATAGAATTGATTCCTGGTACAGGATCGATATCTATTGCCCCTTATAGGATGTCTCCTTTAGAATTGAAGGAATTGAAGTCTCAAGTTGAAGAGTTAATATCGAAGAGATTTATCCGACCGAGTGCTTCTCCATGGGGTGCTCCGGTATTGCTAGTTAAGAAGAAGGACGGAAGCATGAGGTTGTGTATTGACTACCGTCAACTCAACAAGGTGACTATTAAAAACAAATATCCATTGCCAAGGATAGACGATTTACTCGACCAACTTCGGGGTGCCGTGGTATTTTCAAAAATTGATCTAAGGTCGGGCTATCATCAAATAAAGGTACGGGCCTTAGATATTCCGAAGACAGCTTTCCGTACTAGGTATGGACATTACGAGTTCGTGGTGATGCCCTTCGGTTTGACTAATGCTCCAGCGGTATTCATGGATTACATGAACCGAGTGTTTCACACGTACCTTGATCAGTTTGTGGTAGTTTTTATTGATGATATCTTGGTGTACTCTAAGACCATTGAGGACCATGTTCAACATCTCCGCATTGTTCTGAACGTACTCCGAGAAAAGAAATTGTATGCCAAGCCATCGAAGTGTGACTTCTGGATGCCGGAAGTAAAGTTTTTGGGACACGTGATTTCCCAATCGGGAGTTGCCGTGGATCCCAGTAAGGTGGAAGCTGTATTGAACTGGGAAAGACCAACATCTGTTACAGAAATAAGAAGTTTCTTGGGTCTAGCTGGTTACTATAGGAGGTTTATTCAAGGTTTCTCACAACTGGTTCTCCCACTTACCCGGTTGACTCGTAAGGCCCAACCGTTTATATGGGATGCCGATTGTGAGGAATGTTTTCAAGAATTGAAGGTTAGGTTGACTTCTGCTCCAATCCTAATTCTTCCAGATCCGTCTTTGGATTTTCAAATTTTCAGCGATGCTTCTGGGAAGGGTTTAGGATGTGTTCTAATGCAGAACCAACAAGTTGTAGCTTATGCCTCCAGACAGTTGAAGACTCATGAAGAAAACTATCCGACTCATGATCTAGAGTTGGCAGCCATTGTGTACGCACTGAAGATTTGGAGACATTACCTGTATGGGTCTCGTTTCGAAGTCTTTAGTGATCATAAGAGTTTGAAATATTTATTTGACCAGAAGGAGTTGAATAACAGGCAGAGAAGGTGGGTGGAATTTCTGAAGGATTATGACTTCGAGTTGAAGTATCATCCGGGAAAAGCTAATGTTGTAGCTGATGCACTAAGTAGGAAATCCATCCACATAGCAGAGTTTATGATGCATGAGATGAAATTGTTGGAGTCCTTTAGGGACTTAAATGTGAATGCAAAATCAAGGAAAAGCCGGTTAGTGTTGAGCCATATGAGGATCTCCAGTTCATTAAGGGATTCTATTCGCTTAGCACAGGAAATTGCTGTGAAGCTACAATCACAGAAATTGTTGCCAGATTTCACTGAAGATAGCGATGGAGTGATTTGTTTCAACGGTAGGATCTGTGTGCCCGATAATGAAGATATTAAAAAGCAAGTGCTAGAGGAAGCACACCGAAGTCTATTTTCTGTACACCCTGGATCCACCAAGATGTATAGAGATTTAAAGCAGATGTATTGGTGGCAAGGAATGAAGTTAGACATTGCTGAGTTTGTATCAAAATGCTTAACTTGCCAAAGAGTTAAGATAGAACATCAGAAGCCTGGTGGTCTGTTACGACCATTAAATGTGCCAGTGTGGAAATGGGAAGACATTTCCATGGATTTTGTAATGGCGTTGCCAAAGTCTCAGGCCGGTAACGACTCCATTTGGGTAGTTGTAGATCGGTTAACCAAATCAGCTCATTTTATTCCAGTTCGTTCTAACAGTAAAGTATCCAAGTTAGCTGAGGTGTACTTGAAGAACATAGTAAGGTTACATGGGGTTCCTACTAGTATAGTGTCGGATCGAGATCCGAAGTTCACTTCTCGATTTTGGAAAGCTCTGAATGAAGCATTGGGGACCAAAGTACTTCTTAGTACCGCTTATCACCCGCAGACCGATGGTCAGACCGAGAGAACTATCCAGACATTAGAGGATATGCTTAGGGCTTCGGTACTTGATAACGGGAAGAAATGGGAGGATCATCTTCCACTGGTTGAATTCTCATATAACAACAGTTATCATTCCAGTATCGGAATGGCGCCTTTTGAGGCCTTGTATGGAAGGAAATGTAGAACTCCATTGTGTTGGTGGGAAGTCGGTGAAAACCGATTGTTAGGACCTGAGGTGATTCAAGACACTACTGAAAAGATCCGCCAGATCAGGGAAAGAATGAAAGCTGCTCAAAGTAGGCAAAAGAGTTATGCCGACAAAAGGAGAAGGCCGTTAGAGTTTGAGTCTGGTGATCATGTGTTTTTGAGATTATCACCAACAATTGGCACAGGTAGGGCATTACGGGTGAAGAAACTCAGTCCTCGGTATATTGGACCTTTCCAGATTATCGAGCGAATAGGGCCTCTTGCATACCGTATTGCTTTGCCTCCACCATTGTCAAATCTGCATGATGTATTCCATGTGTCTCAGTTGCGGAAGTACATTCCCGATCCAAGCCAACCGTTAGATTTTGAAACGATTGACCTTCGACCGGACTTGTCCTTCCAACCTAATCCGAATTACATCATGGAACGTGGCGAGAGGACGCTGCGGACAAAGTCAATTCCCATTGTCAAGGTGGTTTGGGATGGTTTTTCCGCCGAGGAAGCTACTTGGGAGTTGGAGGACGATATGCGGACTCAGTATCCGTATTTATTCTCTTGAGGTATGTCGTGTCTAATTTTGAGGACAAAATTCTTTCAAGTTGGGGAGAATGTAACATCCTCAAAATCATTAATCGAATTATTCGGATGTTAACCCAATTGAATTAATTTGATGCTCAATCGGTAAAATTATCGAGTGCTAAAAATTAATTATTGGCTGTCTCAGGATCGTTGACCGAATAATACGGACCAAGGAAGTTTTGGAATCAAAATAAGGAATTAAGATCGATACGGTAATTGGACCACGCTACCACTTATTTATTAATTAAATATGTGTTGTGTGTGTGTGATTAAAGAAAAGAAAGAATAAAGAGAGGAAAGAAGGGAGGAATTCACGCAGAGAAGAAAAGAGAAGAAAAGAGGAGAAAAGAAGAGGAAAAGAAGAAGAGGAAAAGAAGAAGAGAAAGGAAGAAGAGGAGTCAAGCCCACCTCCCCAAAATCCATCATCTTCATCATCTCACTCTCCTCATCATAACCCAAGAGCTAGGTAAGATTCAATCCGGTTTTCTCCCCCTTTTGTAACCTACGAATTTTAGGAGTTTTGAGGGAGGAAATTGTTGAAACATTGGATTCAATGATGAAATTGATAGTTGGGTTATGTTTAGAACAAAGCTAGGAGCGGATTGAACGCGATTGGAAGCTCGAAACGAAGTTAGGAGCGATTCGGTGTTGATTGGGTTCGATTCGGTGATTTTGACACGTCGGTGATCTCGGCTCGGCAACGGCTCTCGCTTCAAAGGTGAGTTTTACTCACGCTTAGGATGTTTTTGTGTCTCGTTAGTTTTCACGTTAATTGGTTTCGAGAGATTTTGGAACGAAAACCGTTATTTGAAAATATATCGCGTTTTAACACAATTCGTTTTGATTAAGTTTGTGGATTGGATTGATTGATTGTGTGGTTTGAATTGGACTTATTTTACTGGTTGTCAAATCTGTTTTTGATCGGAACAACAATCGGAATTGAGCGGAATCGCGGTTTTTGCGCGAAACCGCCAAAATTTGCCTTAACAGACCCCCCTGCTGCCATTTCGCGCCTCACCTGCGCTCCAGGCGCAACTTCAGCGCAGTTTGGCAGAACTTTCTGCCAGTTCGCGCTTAACTCGCGCTCCAGGCGCGACTTCAGCGCAGCTTGGCAGAATTTCAGCAATTAAACACTGTTTTTCGTTTCGCGATATCTTTTGATCCGGGAACCCGATTGAGGTGTTCTAAGATGCGTTGGAAAGCTTATTCAGAGGCCTAACTGAATATTCTATCTTTAAGGCAAAATGATCTGTTTTTGATATTGAAAATTGTGTCGAAAAGTGGTCAAATAGAGTGCGAGTGTGAACTTGGATTTTTATAAATGTGGAATTAAAGTGTTTCATTAATTGTCTGATTTGATGGACCGTGGGTTCATAGTGCTGTAGATATATATATTATATCGAGTTTGGGTGACGACCCATGTTGACATACTAGGCGGGGAAGTCATGAACCCTTACCCTAGGCTCTGGGCCATTAGGAAACACTATTGGTTATGGGGTTCGCCGGGATTAGCAAGTGGTTTGCAGTCGGTGTTGTGTCAAAAGTTTGTGCTGCGTTCATCGGGATTAGCAAGTGGTTTGCAGTCGGTGGTACGTAGAAAGGCCTAGGATGTTAGTTCATCGGGATTAGCAAGTGGTTTGCAGTCGGTGTCCTATTAGATCGAAGCCTTATTGTATGGTACACCGGGATTAGCAAGTGGATTGCAGTCGGTGTCGTGTCAAACCTTAAAAATGTTTTAAACGGACCGAGAGTGTTAGTAGGGGTTCCGGTAGAACTCACTGAGATTGTATCTCACTGTTTAATTGTTGTTGTTTTACAGATAAGCAGGGACAGAAGAAACCTCAGAGGCACGAGTAGGTGGCCCCGGAAGGAGAATAATGACTTAGCTTTATGTTCAAGTTTATTTTCCTTCTGTTGCGATGTATTACAACACTAGGGCATTAGTGTTTTGTTTATCTTTTTCCGCTTTCTTGTATGACTCTGATTACCAGTTGCTGACAGTTATGGTCTGTGTACCGTATGATCTTATTTGTGTATAAGATGGTCATGTTGTATTTCAGCAAAATTTTGGGTTGGTATTCAGTGTCTAAACAGGAAATTATTATCTCTGATGTTTAAATTTTGTCACGCTTTGGTATTTTTACAAGTTAAATATACCGGGGTGTTACATAGAGAGACTGAAAAGAAACTAGTAACCTGGTTCTCTTGGTGACATTTACTAGATGCGCGGTTACTGGAGAAAAACGTCTGAGTTGGGCCATTCAAAAAAAAAAAAAATTTATATGTATATATGCAAAACCAATTCAAAAATGCAAAAGTTAGTGCATTTTAAATATCAAAATAAATGGTTAGCATATAAAATCAAAAAGAAAAGAAAAATGCTTGAATACCCAACGTATAAAGACCCTCCTTTGAGACCCGGTCTTAGTAAATGGAGGACCCAAGCTTAAGAATGTTGGGGAACCGGTTCTATGATGACATTGATATCCTCTCTAGAGTACTGATACTTTAAATTTGTCTCCCAATTCCACAAGAAGCCCAAAAATAGTAGCTCTCAAACCAAAGTGTTAGAATTGCCCCACAGTTCACTTAAGGTTTCGATATGAAAATAATTTTCCTTCAGAATGGGCCTAAAGATTTACACTGTTTTTGCTTGAGGACAAGCAAAGGTTCAAGCATAGGAGAGTTTGATAAGTCTATTTTTAGAGTCTTTTTAATAGTTATTTTATTAAGTCTTTTTAGTATTTTAATTATATTTTTGTTCTATTTTATTGCAAATGTTTACTTTTTATCTTCAGGTCTTATTTTGAAGCAATTTGGGCTGCTTAAAGTCTCAGCAGGTCAGAATTCGACTGGATCTCTCAGAATTCGACCAAGATCTCTCAAGATTCGACCAAGATCTCTCAGAATTCGACAGCATCTGTCTCAGCAGGCCAGATTTCGACTGGATCTCCCAGAATTCGACTGCATCTTCCAGATTTCGACTTCGACTACTTCTGCTGGCAAGATTTCGACTGTACCTGCTTCTGCCACCAGATTTCGACTGTGCCTCAACTCTGCTATCCAGAATTCGACTGAACAGTCAGAATTCGAATTGCCCACTTGCTGATGGATATTTTGCCCACTTGTTGCCCACTTGTTGATGGATATTTTTGATGGCTACCTTGGCCAACTTGATTTGCCACTTTTTCCTCTTTAGGACCATTTTGCCCCTCATATTTTCCTATAAATAGAGGCTTGATCCTCACTTGTACCTAAGCTTGAATTTTGTTAGAAAATCAATGACAAAGGCTCTCTAATGATTCATGACTTCAATTTACTCTTCATGCTTTTTATGATTCTTGTTTATTTACTTTCTTGCTATTTATTTTCTTGCCTTTTTTCTTTCCAAGTCATTTACTTTCCTTGCTATTTAATTTCTTGCACCTTTATTTTCCAAGTCATTTACTTTCTTGCCCTTTAAATTCTTGCTATTTATTTTCTTGCCCTTTTACTTTCCAAGTCATTTACTTTCTTGCTCCTTTAAATTCTTGCACCTTTATTTTCCAAGTCATTTACTTTTCTTGCTATTTAATTTCTTGCACCTTTATTTTCCAAGTTATTTACTTTCTTGCTCTTTTATTTTTCTTGCTCTTTAAATTTCCAAGTCAAGTAAACTACTGGCAAGTCAAGTAAATTACTGGCAAGTCAAGTAAATTACTGGCAATTTACTTTTCAAGCAATTTACTTTCCTGTCATTTACAATTCCGCTATTTATGATTTCTGCACTTTACCGCTTTCTTTTATTTCTCGCTATTTAACTTTATGTCTTCTTCTTTTATTTTCTTTTCTCTTCTTTTGTCTACAATGATCATGAGTGAGTAGACTTTGCTAAAATATTCCTTCTTTCCAAAAACACTTTCTTTTCAGTTAATCAACTTTGAAAAATTAAATTGGTATTCACTTAGGCTCTCCCTGTGGACCGATACTCTTTTATTACGCGATACGACCCATGCACTTGTGGGGCTATCACGCACCATGGCCATTCTCAATGTGGGGCATGGACATCATTGGTCCCATTGAACCCAAAGCTTCCAATGGTCACCGTTTCATTCTGGTTGCTATTGACTACTTCACTAAGTGGGTGGAGGCTGCTTCTTATCCCAATGTAGCGAGCTCAGTGATCGCTAAGTTCATCAAGAAAGACTTGATTTGCCGCTACGGCCTTCCAAACAAGATTATCACAGACAACGGTAGTAATTTGAACAGCAGAGTGATGAAGGATTTGTGTAAAGTGTAACGCCCTAAAATAATTTAATTTATTAATTAAATTAAGTTATTGGAGGGATACAATATTTATTTAAGTGGAATAAATTAAGTATATTTGTTTTATTGTAGGAGGTGAAAAGAATTAAAAAGGTGGTGTAAAAAATGGGCCCAAGTCACTTAAGTGACCCAAGCCCATTCCAATTATCTCAAAAACCTAAAAACTAAATTCATTCCACCAAAAGAAGAGAATCAGCGCATCTGAGAGAGTAAGAGAGAGGGAGGCGCGACTTCAAGCTTAGAGGAGGAGAGGAACTTGTCTTCATCTTGGCTTAGGTAAGCCTTCATTGATCCTTTTCCCTTCCATTTATTTTCCTCTTCCAAGTGGTGATCTCAAACCCTTCCTTTCCGTGTTTCGATTTTGCCCCATAAATTTGGTGATGGATGCGAATTGGATTAGAAGAGGAGGAAGGGGGCTGCTGCGAATTTTTGGTGACCGTGGCTCGTCGTGTTGCGGAGTTTTGCACGTGACGCATATATCGTGGTTTCGGGCATATAAAATTCGAGGTAAGGGTGAGCGGTTTTCAATTTAATATAATTGAGTATATGGAGGGTTTGTGGGTTTGTGTTAGTGGTTGAATTAGAACTTATAGGTGAAGAGGAATGATAGATTGAATTATTTCGTTGATGTGCGAATTACCCTATGACGTGAGGAGGTGAATAGTTGCTGTTTTTTTTAAATGAATAGGTTGCTGTTATGCAGAATTATAATTGCTGTTTTTTTTTGAGATAGGTTGCTGTTATGCAGAATCTTGTTGTTGCTGTTTTTTTATAAAAACAATGCTGCTGTTGCAGAATTTTAATTGGTGCTGTTACTGTTAATTATGTGTTGCTGTTGCTGTATAGTAGTTATGCTGTTTGCTGTCAATAAAGTGTGCTGTTTTCATCAAAAAAATTGCTGCTGTCATGTTGCTGTTTTACCAATAAAATACTGCTGTTTTGTAAATTAAAGTTGCTGTTTTTGCTGCTGTTTCAGCCTATCAAAGGCTACTGTTTTGCGCAAATTTGCCACTGTTTTTCAGCTTCAATTTGATGTTAAGATGCCACTGTTTTTGCGCATAATTACCACTGTTTTTCAGCTTCAATTTGATGTCAAGATGCCACTGTTTTTGCGCATAATTACCACTGTTTTTCAGCTTCAATTTGATGTCAAGATGCCACTGTTTTTGCGCATAAAATGCCACTGTTTTTCCCAAATTTAATTGTGGCGCTTCCTAAGTATGAAAGTGAAATGTTTATTCCATAATTTTAAAATGTAAAGTGAAATGTTTATTCCCTAATTTTAAAGATGTTGTTACATTATTTTTTTTATGTGATTGTCATGAAGAGTGGTGATAATACTATGGTGACTATGATGAATACACTCTATGAGTGTCTTATGGTGATGATGATGAGTACTCCGGGTGAGTAAATTTTGGTGATTGCACATGTGTCCATAGTCTCATAGCATGTGCATCTTATGACGAATAGGCTTCGGCCTCTTAGTGACGGTATGCCCATAGTGGCTTATTTATGACGAGAAAACAGTGACGGTGTGCCCATAGTGGCTTATTATGACGAGTATGGTACCATCATGCATATGCCCAGGTGTGGGTTGCATCTTCATGCGCATTCATTTTTTTTATGACGGGTGACGTGAATTGTGATTTTGTTTGGTGTTGCGTGTAACGACGATGAAGTTGATATTAGTGACGATGTTGTGTGATGGTTTGCTCATATTACTCTGCTGTATGTTTAATTATATTTTGTTGAAAGTTCTCACCCCTTCTGCTTGGAATGTTGCTCTATTGTGGCGACGCTGCAGGTGACTCCGATTGAAGGACATGCTGCCTTCCTTTTTAGCTGTTGAGATGTTCGAGTCGCTCTCTGATATTGTAACACCTAGGGGGCGGGGTTAAAGTTGATGACTTATTTAATTAATTGTTTTAATAATTTTATTGATGTGTGAGACGTGTTTGAGCGATTTTGGTGAGCTATTATTTCCGCTGTGATGAGATTTAATTTTGAAGTTCGACTTTTGTGACGAATGCGTTTTTACACGAATGTTAATGGCGTAGTCGATGAGTTTTACCAATGAAGATGTGACATTCTTTTCTACTAATTAAATTATTATTTTTGAAAACGAAAGCACTCTGATAATGACGTACAAATTAAAGGGGTAGAAACGGGGTGTTACATAAGTGGTATCAGAGCAGTTCGGTCTGTCCGGCCGGTGGTCGAGTTGTCAAGTTGAGTAACATTTGAATTTTGTTACTCGTATCTAAATTTTGTTCTCTATTGCAGTACTAGAATGGCAGGACGGAACGATGCTGCACTTGCTGCTGCTTTGCAGGCTATAGCTGGAGTTGTGGGTAACATACCCAATGCTATTGGTGATGGGACGCGTAGTTTGGCTACGTTCCAGCGCGAGAACCCTCCTGCTTTTGAAGGCGGGTATAATCCTGATGGTGCCCTTGAGTGGCTAAGTGAGATGGAGCGGATCTTCCGCGTTATGGATTGCACCGATGCTCAGAAGGTTCGCTATGGCACACATATGTTGAAGAAAGAGGCTTATGATTGGTGGAGGACTACTAGTCAGGGGTTGACGGCTGCCAATGAGGGGATTACCTGGGCTGTGTTTGAAAGAGAATTCAAGAGGAAGTACTACCCGGAGGATGTCCGCGGAAAGAAGGAGGTTGAGTTTCTAAGACTTGAGCAAGGTAACATGACTGTAACCGAGTATGCCGCAAAATTTACTGAGCTGTCTAAGTTTTACCCTCATTATGATAGAGAGGGTGCGGAGTTCTCCAAATGCATCAAATTTGAAAATGGGTTGCGTGCTGACATTAAGAGGGCCATAGGGTACCAGCAGATTCGTGTGTTTCCGTTGTTGGTTAATAGCGCCAGGATTTTTGAGGAGGACAATAATGCCTTCTCCAGAGTCATGAAAGAAAAACAAAAGAATTTCGCAAGTCGTGGTAAGCCATATGAGGCGCCTGCTGGTAAGGGCAAGGGTAAGTTTGTTGGTGGACCTAAGCGAAGTGGGGGAGATGCTGCAGCCAGTGTTACTTGTTACTCGTGCGGGAAAGTGGGTCATAAAAGTCCAGATTGCCCAGTCGGGGATAAGAAGAGATGTTATCGGTGTGGAAAAGAGGGGCATATATCTTCCGGATGTGATAAGAAAGAAGTGGTATGTTTCAACTGCGGGGAGAGTGGTCATGTTAGTACACAGTGTTCGAAACCCAAGAAGGAGAAGTCCTTTGGAAAAGTGTTCGCTCTGGCTGAGTCTGATGTAGTGAACGAGATTCGAGGTACGTGCTATATCAATAATTTTCCTCTTGTTGTTATTGTTGATACTGGTGCTACCCATAGTTTTATTGCTGCTGCATGTGTTGAGAAGTTAAGCCTTGTTTTATCTGATATGTTGAGGGAGATGGTCATCGACACTCCGGCTAAGGGTTCGGTGACTACCTCCGTTGTTTGTGCCAAATGTCCTGTATCTGTATATGGTAGAGAGTTCTTAATTGATTTGATCTGTTTGCCGCTGAGTGGAATGGATGTCATTCTGGGTATGGACTGGTTAGTTGATAACCATGTCCATATCAACTGTCGAGAGAGGTCCGTGAGTTTTGAGTCGCCTGAAGGGGAGTCTGGTCTGTTATCTGCGGGTCAGCTGCATCGAGTGATGAGAGAAGAGGTTCAGCTGTTTTCTCTGTTGGCGTCGTTGTCTGCTGAGAGCCAAGCGAAGATCGATGTGTTGCCGGTAGTGCGTGAGTTTTCCGAGGTGTTCCCTGACGAGATTCCGGATGTACCACCAGAGAGAGAGGTGGAGTTTGCTATTGACCTGGTTCCCGGCACTAAGCCTGTGTCTATGGCGCCATATAGAATGTCTGCATCCGAGTTGGCAGAATTGAAAAAGCAACTAGAAGATTTATTAGAAAAGAAGTTTGTAAGACCGAGTGTGTCACCTTGGGGAGCTCCAGTGTTGCTAGTGAAAAAGAAAGACGGTAGTATGAGGTTGTGCGTAGACTATCGGCAGTTAAATAAAGTTACAATCAAGAACAAGTATCCGTTGCCAAGAATTGATGACTTGATGGATCAGTTAGTGGGTGCCAAAGTATTTAGCAAGATTGACTTAAGGTCTGGTTATCATCAGATCAAGGTTAAGGATGAAGATGTCCAGAAGACGGCATTTAGGACAAGATATGGGCACTATGAGTATTCTGTTATGCCTTTCGGTGTGACTAATGCGCCGGGGGTATTTATGGGGTACATGAACCAAATCTTCCGTGAGTACTTGGATAAGTTTGTCGTAGTTTTCATTGATGACATTCTGATTTACTCTAGGTCAGAAGAGGAGCATGCGGAGCATCTGAGGCTGGTGTTAGAAATTCTGAAGGATCGAAAGTTGTATGCGAAGCTGTCCAAGTGTGAGTTTTGGTTGAAAGAAGTCAGTTTCCTCGGTCACGTGATTTCTAGTGAGGGAATTGCGGTGGACCCGTCCAAAGTTGATGCAGTGTTGCAATGGGAGTCTCCAAAGTCAGTTACTGAAATCAGGAGTTTTCTGGGGTTGGCTGGCTATTATAGAAGGTTTATTGAGGGGTTCCCGAAGTTGGCTCTGCCATTGACTCAATTGACCTGCAAGGGTAGGGCTTTTGTTTGGAATGACCGATGTGAAGAAAGTTTCAATGAGCTGAAGAAGAGGTTGACTACGTCTCCAGTGTTGACCCTGCCTAATCCGGTTGAACCGTTTGTGGTTTATTGTGATGCGTCTAAGTTGGGATTGGGTGGTGTACTTATGCAGAATGGGAAAGTGATCGCTTATGCGTCTAGGCAATTGAGAATTCATGAAAAGAATTACCCTACTCACGACTTAGAACTTGCTGCTGTGGTATTCGCATTAAAAATTTGGAGGCATTACTTGTATGGATCGAAATTTGAGGTGTTCAGTGATCACAAGAGTCTACGGTATCTGTTTGACCAGAAAGAATTGAATATGAGGCAGCGCCGGTGGTTAGAACTATTGAAGGATTATGATTTTGAATTGAGTTATCACCCCGGGAAAGCGAATGTGGTTGCGGATGCGCTGAGTCGGAAGACTTTGCACATGTCAGCATTGATGGCTAGAGAGCTTGAGTTAATTGAGCAGTTCAGGGACATGAGTTTAGTGTGTGAAGTTACGCCTCAGAGTGTCAGGTTAGGTATGTTGAAAATTGGCAATGATTTTATGGCAAGTATCCGAGAGGCGCAGAAATTAGATGTGAAATTAGTTGATCTGATGAGTGGGATCGGTCAGTCTGAGAATGAAGACTTCGTGATAGACACGCAAAATGTATTGAGGTATCGAGGGAGAATTTGTGTTCCCGAAGATGAGGAGATGAGAAAGGCAATTCTTGAGGAAGGGCATAAGAGTAAATTGAGTATCCATCCTGGAGCGACGAAGATGTACCAAGATCTGAAGAAGATGTTCTAGTGGCCTGGGTTGAAGCGCGATGTGGCGCAATTTGTGTATTCGTGTTTGACCTGTCAGAAATCGAAAGTCGAGCATCAGAAGCCTGCGGGAATGATGCAACTGTTGAATGTTCCAGAATGGAAGTGGGATAGTATATCCATGGATTTTGTGACCGGGTTACCCAATACGGTGAGAGGGCATGATTCGATTTGGGTGGTTGTGGATAGATTGACGAAGTCGGCTCATTTTATTCCTATCGGCATTAAGTATCCAGTGTCGAGATTGGCTGAAATCTACATTCAGGTGATTGTGAAGCTGCATGGGGTTCCTTTGTGCATTGTGTCTGATAGGGACCCAAGGTTCACTTCGGAGTTTTGGAGTAGTTTACAGAAAGAGTTGGGGTCGAAATTGAGGTTGAGTTCAGCTTATCATCCTCAGACTGATGGGCAGACAGAAAGGACAATCCAATCATTGGAAGACCTGTTGAGGTCATGTGTTCTAGAGCAGGGAGGTGCGTGGGATACTCATCTCCCGTTAATTGAGTTCACCTACAACAACAGCTATCATTCCAGTATCGGGATGGCGCCGTTTGAGGCGTTGTATGGCCGGAGGTGTAGGACTCCGGTGTGTTGGTACGAAACTGGGGAAAGTTTAGTACTTGGACCTGAGCTAGTCAGAGAGACTACTGAGAAGGTAAAGATGATCAGGGAGAAAATGAAAGCGTCGCAGAGTCGGCAGAAGAGCTACCATGATAAGAGAAGGAAAGATTTAGAATTTGAAGCCGGTGACCACGTATTCTTGAGGGTCACGCCTATGACGGGTGTTGGGCGAGCGCTGAAACCAAAGAAGTTGACTCCTCGATTCATCGGGCCGTATCAGATTACGGAGAGAGTTGGAAATGTTGCTTATCGGGTGGCCTTACCACCTAATCTTTCGAACTTGCACGACGTGTTTCACGTGTCGCAGCTTCGGAAGTATGTTGCGGATCCGTCTCATGTGATTCAGTTAGATGATGTTGAGGTGCGGGACAATCTCACCGTGGAGACAATGCCAGTTAGAATTGACGACCGTGAAGTAAAAGTGTTAAGAGGCAAAGAGATTAATTTAGTGAAAGTGGTTTGGTTGGGAGCCGTAGGCGAGAGCATGACGTGGGAATTGGAAAGTAAGATGAAAGAAGCCTATCCAGAGTTATTTGATTCAGGTAATTTCGAGGACGAAATTCTCTAAGTGGGGGAGAGTTGTAACGCCCTAAAATAATTTAATTTATTAATTAAATTAAGTTATTGGAGGGATACAATATTTACTTAAGTGGAATAAATTAAGTATATTTGTTTTATTGTAGGAGGTGAAAAGAATTAAAAAGGTGGTGTAAAAAATGGGCCCAAGCCACTTAAGTGACCCAAGCCCATTCCAATTATCTCAAAAACCTAAAAACTAAATTCATTCCACCAAAAGAAGAGAATCAGCGCATCTGAGAGAGTAAGAGAGAGGGAGGCGCGACTTCAAGCTTAGAGGAGGAGAGGAACTTGTCTTCATCTTGGCTTAGGTAAGCCTTCATTGATCCTTTTCCCTTCCATTTATTTTCCTCTTCCAAGTGGTGATCTCAAACCCTTCCTTTCCATGTTTCGATTTTGCCCCATAAATTTGGTGATGGATGCGAATTGGATTAGAAGAGGAGGAAGGGGGCTGCTGCGAATTTTTGGTGACCGTGGCTCGTCGTGTTGCGGAGTTTTGCACGTGACGCATATATCGTGGTTTCGGGCATATAAAATTCGAGGTAAGGGTGAGCGGTTTTCAATTTAATATAATTGAGTATATGGAGGGTTTGTGGGTTTGTGTTAGTGGTTGAATTAGAACTTATAGGTGAAGAGGAATGATAGATTGAATTATTTCGTTGATGTGCGAATTACCCTATGACGTGAGGAGGTGAATAGTTGCTGTTTTTTTTAAATGAATAGGTTGCTGTTATGCAGAATTATAATTGCTGTTTTTTTTTGAGATAGGTTGCTGTTATGCAGAATCTTGTTGTTGCTGTTTTTTTATAAAAACAATGCTGCTGTTGCAGAATTTTAATTGGTGCTGTTACTGTTAATTATGTGTTGCTGTTGCTGTATAGTAGTTATGCTGTTTGCTGTCAATAAAGTGTGCTGTTTTCATCAAAAAAATTGCTGCTGTCATGTTGCTGTTTTACCAATAAAATACTGCTGTTTTGTAAATTAAAGTTGCTGTTTTTGCTGCTGTTTCAGCCTATCAAAGGCTACTGTTTTGCGCAAATTTGCCACTGTTTTTCAGCTTCAATTTGATGTTAAGATGCCACTGTTTTTGCGCATAATTACCACTGTTTTTCAGCTTCAATTTGATGTCAAGATGCCACTGTTTTTGCGCATAATTACCACTGTTTTTCAGCTTCAATT
Organism: Astragalus membranaceus; assembly: GCA_039519185.1. Lineage (NCBI taxonomy): Eukaryota > Viridiplantae > Streptophyta > Magnoliopsida > Fabales > Fabaceae > Astragalus > Astragalus membranaceus. Next base: position 120,409,607 of record CM076850.1, read on the forward strand.
TGATGTCAAGATGCCACTGTTTTTGCGCATAAAATGCCACTGTTTTTCCCAAATTTAATTGTGGCGCTTCCTAAGTATGAAAGTGAAATGTTTATTCCATAATTTTAAAATGTAAAGTGAAATGTTTATTCCCTAATTTTAAAGATGTTGTTACATTATTTTTTTTATGTGATTGTCATGAAGAGTGGTGATAATACTATGGTGACTATGATGAATACACTCTATGAGTGTCTTATGGTGATGATGATGAGTACTCCGGGTGAGTAAATTTTGGTGATTGCACATGTGTCCATAGTCTCATAGCATGTGCATCTTATGACGAATAGGCTTCGGCCTCTTAGTGACGGTATGCCCATAGTGGCTTATTTATGACGAGAAAACAGTGACGGTGTGCCCATAGTGGCTTATTATGACGAGTATGGTACCATCATGCATATGCCCAGGTGTGGGTTGCATCTTCATGCGCATTCATTTTTTTTATGACGGGTGACGTGAATTGTGATTTTGTTTGGTGTTGCGTGTAACGACGATGAAGTTGATATTAGTGACGATGTTGTGTGATGGTTTGCTCATATTACTCTGCTGTATGTTTAATTATATTTTGTTGAAAGTTCTCACCCCTTCTGCTTGGAATGTTGCTCTATTGTGGCAACGCTGCAGGTGACTCCGATTGAAGGACATGCTGCCTTCCTTTTTAGCTGTTGAGATGTTCGAGTCGCTCTCTGATATTGTAACACCTAGGGGGCGGGGTTAAAGTTGATGACTTATTTAATTAATTGTTTTAATAATTTTATTGATGTGTGAGACGTGTTTGAGCGATTTTGGTGAGCTATTATTTCCGCTGTGATGAGATTTAATTTTGAAGTTCGACTTTTGTGACGAATGCGTTTTTACACGAATGTTAATGGCGTAGTCGATGAGTTTTACCAATGAAGATGTGACATTCTTTTCTACTAATTAAATTATTATTTTTGAAAACGAAAGCACTCTGATAATGACGTACAAATTAAAGGGGTAGAAACGGGGTGTTACATAAAGACTTCAAAATACAACATCACAACTCTTCTCCCTACCGCCCAAAGATGAATGGGGCAGTTGAGGCAGCTAACAAGAATATCAAGCGGATAATACAGAAGATGGTCGTGACCTATAAGGATTGGCATGAGATGCTCCCCTTTGCCCTGCATGGTTACAGAACCTCAGTACGCACCTCAACAGGAGCAACCCCTTACTCCCTGGTTTATGGGTCAGAGGCAGTCCTCCCCATTGAGGTTGAAATACCATCCCTGCGGGTGTTAATGGAGACAAAACTTGATGAAGCAGAATGGGTTCGGTCTCGTCTTGACCAGTTGAATCTCATTGATGAAAAACGGGTGGCCGCAATGTGTCATGGACAGTTGTACCAACAGAGGATGAGGAGGGCTTTTGACAAGAAAGTCCGTCCTCGTGAATTCCAAGAAGGAGATCTTGTGCTCAAGCAGATCTTGCCGATTCAGACGGACTCTAGGGGCAAATGGGCTCCCAAATATGAAGGACCTTATGTGGTGAAGAAGGCATTCTCAGGAGGAGCTTTAATTCTGGCAAACATGGACGGAGATGAGATCCCAAATCCAGTGAACTCAGATGTGGTCAAGAAGTATTACGCCTAGAAAAATAGACGAAAAAAGAGAAAGATAAGCCAAGGAAAAATCAGCTCGCTAGGTTGAAAACCCGTAAAGGGCGACCTAGGCAAAATCAGAGCGGCCCGGTGGATTGAAAACCCGCAAAGGGCGACCCAGGCAAAAATTAGGGTCAGAAAACTTGGGCTTGAGAAAAGAAAAAGGCAATCAGCGCTCCAAAGGTTCTGATAAAGGGGTGATCAGTATTATGAGTATGGACGGTGGGCACCGTTACTTCAGAGATAGAATCACGAGATCTGTTCCTTTTGCTTGTATTTTTTTTTTTGTAGTTTAAAAGAAAGATTGCAGTGCACTTTCGATTGGCGTGACTTTCTGCACGTCCAATTTCTATATCAATAAAAGTCCAACTTTTCTTTCATATGTGTGCTTTTCGTGTCTCTGCTTTCATCTATTCAGTTTCTTTCAAAATAATAACTTTTATGATTGATGAAATCGAATTGCAAAACATGTGCACATTCAGAGCATTACAGGATCATTATGAAATCTTTGAAAAAATACGGAAAGAAGTGATTCCCCAAGTGATTAAAATCGCGAAAAAGGCAGTCGTGACGAACCAGTGTGCAATCCTCGCAGATCACCGTCCTGGAACAGCCTTCGCCCGGCAGATCGATTTAACCAAAAAAAAGAGTGCTAAACAAAAACAAATAAGCAGAAAAAAGAAAGCTGCTTAAAGAAAACAAACAGAATAAACAAAAAACAAAAGAGAAAATCACAAAAGACGGAACATAAAAGAACACAACATCTTCATTCATCATACCATCCATACCATTCGTCATCAAACAGTGGTGCATTACACTTTCAAATTCGCATCTCAGAAGAGCGAAGAATAACAAAAGAAAAAGAAATGAATGAGGAATCAAGCGGAAAAAGCATCCCACCAAAATCAATCATTGCACTCATGTGCATCCAAATACCCAAATGCATGCATTTCATGCACCATCCAAGAAGTTGCTTCGGACCAGAGGGTCCCAAAAATCTCATTTTTTAGAAAATCACCATCAGCACCGAGTTAGTAAACTCCATCAACCCAGAGTTAGTAAACTCCATCAACACAGAGTTAGTGAACTCCTTCCACATATCACAACATCGTGTACGAGCACGCGATGGATCCATCAGACTTCGTTAAGTCCTTCGGATTAGTTGTGTCAGCCTAAGGCATAGCGTAAATCCATTGATCAAATCAGTTCCGGACCTGATGTTGATCGGCCGCTCGAAAAGGCCACCCCCAAAGCTCGGACTCGACCAGAGTTCGTTAGAAGGTTTTTAGGCAACCTCCGAATCCCCAATTTACCGTTTTTTCCAATTCACCGCTTTTCCCAATTTACTGCTTTCCCGTTAATGCGACAAGTGTTAACCCCCGTTCTCAAAAGGAAAATAACAAAAAGAAAATTTGAGCTTTTCTGGAGCGGACAAAATTAGTGTTATTTCTATATCTTTATTTCCATTTCACCAACAAATATGAAAGGGCCAAGTCATATTTCTTGGCGAAATGTGAAATAAAGAGGGGCAGCTATAATACCCTAATTTTGTCCTATCCAAGAATAAGGAATTTTATTTATTTTTAATAAAAAATAATTATTTTATTTTCATGCCATGTTTTATTTTATTTTAGTTTGCTACAAGTTTTAATCTTTGAAAAAAATAATAATTAAGAGTATCAAAATAAAATAGGCAAAGGAGCATATGGGGGGGTCTGTTAAAAAAATATATAGAGGTGCAATTAGGATTGGGCCATCTAAAGCCCACTCCTCCACCAAACCTTAACCCAATTCGCCTAACCCATGTCCAAAACCTAACCCATGTCCAAAACCTAACCCATATCCAACCCATAACCCACAACCCAACTCACCAAAACCCTAAAATCCCTCCTCTTCTAACCCTAATTCGCATACCTCCCCCCTTAACCCTAAAATGTGTCCACATTCACTCTCCCCCTAGCCCTAAAAAATGTCCACATTCATCCCCAAACCCTAGCCTAGAAATCCGCCCCCCATTCCCTCTTTTCCCTCCTTGGAACTCACAATCCCACTTCCACACACTTCCCACTTCCCCACATCTCCTCTCCCCATACACTCCACCCTTCCCATCACTCTCCCCAACGGCTCTCTCTCCCTTCTCCACGCCTCTTTTTCTCTCTCCCTCACACATCACTCAACTCACTCTCTCTCACACACTTCCCCTTCCAAACCCTAAAGAAATTCGGCACTCAACCCTCTCTCTCCTCTCCCTCACGCATCCCTCACACTCAATTCTCTTTCTCTCTCTCTCATACACTCCCACACTCCATCAAAGAAAAGAAAAAAAGCAAACATCACCTCCACCTCTCTTCCCTAGCCGTCCACCCTCCCTTCTCCATCTCCACACGTTTCTTCTTTCTCTCCTCTCCCACGAAATCGCCATCTTTGGGCATCACCAACACAAGAAGCCGTTGGTCACTCAAAGGCTCGCGGGTTCATCCAAGGAAACATGTTTTCCATTTCGTTTTTCTCAAGGTTAGCACGCCAACGGGTCTATACACAAGGCTTGGTGGAAAAAACCGAAAAACAAAGCACACAACTACAAGATCAAGTTTTAGTATAAATAGGGGTTACGGTTTTGAGGGAAGAGGGACGATTTTTGAGAGAGAAGAGTGTGAAGGGTCGAAAGCTTGAAGGAGATCCAGAAGCAAGAGGAGCAAAAACGGGTTCTGGAGATATTGGAGTGAAAGAGTGAGAGAGAGAAAATTTTCGTTTTTCTTTTTCTAAATTTATCATACAGTTTTTATTTTCTTGTTGGTGAGATTTGAGAAGAGAATTCCTTGTCCAAGGTTTGTTGTATATTTACTCTTCTATTATGTTTTTTTGAGTCTTTTATTTGATATTCCGTTCATCTTCATGTATATGTTTTTTTTTGATGTTGAATGTTCTATTATCTTTCTTTTGAGTAAAAAAATAGAAGAGCATGCATAGACTATTTAATGTGTTTTTAGTTGTAAAGGATTCAGTTTATTTTGAATGTCACGTTCAATTTTATTTTTTCCTATACCTTCCTAAATAAACAAATCATGTGCATAACCATGAGTAATGATAGTTAGTTAAAGGATTTTCTCATCAACAATAATCATCATCATCAAAATAATAACAATAAGAAATGTAGCAATTTTTCTTCTAATATCAAAAAAGGATTTAAGGTAAAATGTTTCTTTAAATAATTAATAGATCTCTTTTATACCAAATGCCAACAAAAAAAAACACTTCATAAAAAAATCATTTTTCGGAAAAACTCAAGAAAAACGTTTCCTAGTAACTAACAAAAGAGGGTATAGTCAAGACATTTCTTTTATTATCATTGAATAAACAAGTAAACTAATTTTTATGTTTTTTTTCTTTTATTTATTTATTCGTTTTTTTTATTTAATCAAAATCATTTCAACCAAAAATGATAACCAAAGAACTCTAAAAACAAAAAAAAACATTTCCTAGTAATTAACAAAAAGGGGGTAGTTAACCCATTTCTTTTACTATTATTAAGTAAACAAATAAACTGTTTTTTTATGTTTTTCTTTTATTTATTTATTTATTCGCTTTTTATTTAATCAGAAATTAACAAAAAAAACTTTTCCCTAGTAAAAAAGGAGTGGTAAGTAAAACATTTTTTAAAAAAAAAACAAGTAAACTGCTATTTACACCCCCCAGGCTCAAGCATAAGGCCCCTTTTGTCACTTAAGCCCAGTTTCGCTAACTGGGCCCTCCCATGCGAACTGGGCTTTCTTTTTCCCACACCCCCTAATTTTGATAACTTAACCCCCTTGAAAGAGCCCAGCTTTTACGCAGCCCATTGGAACAATTTCCTGATTTCTGCACCCCCTCTTTTAAAAAATGCAACCCTCATCGCTGTTTACACCCCATTTTTGATAATACAACCCTCCTACCACTTGCACCCCTCATTTTACTATTTCACCTCCTGTTTCTCTTTTTAAATTTCGTTTCTTTTCTCTAAGCGAACTTATTTTCTTTTTTCTTCACAAACCCTTTTTTACCCATAAATGTCTCACAAACCAAAATTAATTCGATTGCGAAAGCCCTTTTTGATCATCTAAAATAAAAACCGATTATCATTAATGATCACTCGCGCCATTGCCGTTTGGTTGTTAATGATAATTTCATTTTCAAAAGAGTTAGTAGCGCGGCCACTCTAAACCGTTGTTGTTTGGTCGTCGCGAACACTCGAATCAAAAGTAAAACCGATTATCGTTAATGATCACTCGCGCCGTTGCTGTTTGGTTGTTAATGATGATTTCATTTTCAAAAGAGTTAGTAGTGTGACCACTCTAAACCGCTGTTGTTTGGTCATCACGAACACTCGAATCAAAAAACAAAACCTTTTTAAAAAAAACCAGAACTACGTAGCTTTGAATTCTCCATCGCACCGGGAGATACGTAGGAGCGGATATCCTCCGTCAAGCACAATAAACTAAAAACATTTTTCCTTTTTAAACAAAAAACGAACACTTTCGCCAAAAATAAAAATTTTTATTAAGTCTTTTCATTCTCTTTTCAAAAAAGGGCAAATTTAAGTATTTTCCAAATCAGCACTTAAAACCACACATTTAATTAAAGGTTCCCTTTCGGTAGAAAGGAGGCGTGGGGTGCTAAAACCTTCCCCATGTCTAACCGACCCCCGAACCCAAATCTTCCGGTTTTCCAAAAGGCCATCCGCTTTCCAAAAGGTTTTTCTTCAATATTTTCCTGATAAAAAATATTGGTGGCGACTTCATTGATTTTCAAAAAGTTGTAAACGAAGAAAGATTCCCTCGGGGACTTTTTCGGGCGCAACACTCTGTAAAATGAAACACATTTTCAAAATTGCTAACTAATTAATTAATGTAAAAAAACACACAGAATTTTAAAATAATTTACCAATCTAGAAGCATGTTGAGCCTGGTTGCTGGACCCGCCGCTGTGAAGCGAGCCACCCTTTTCTGAGTTTCTATTATTCTTGGCTTTTGCAGCATTTCTCTTGAAAGTCTCTGTAGCCCAATCGTCCTTGATGACATTCCAAATTTCACCACTCATGTAGTCACACTTCTTATCTTTACACCGCAACTTATAAAGCAAATCTGATATTTGAGCTCCCATCCTTTTAAAAAAAAGTCTCTGCACATTGTCATCATCTTCTATGTCCCATATCACTTTGGTCTGTATTAAGTAAAATGAAAATATGTATTAGTAATTATATTAAACGTTATTAAACGTAAAATTTAAACTAACAATATAAGTAATGACAAAATAATTGACACTTACCCTAAAGAAGTCCAGCAGACCCTTCCTGTCATTTTCATCGACTTTACTCCACTTTTTATGGAACTTTTGAAAATACTTTTTGCGGATAACATGAGTGATACTTGATGAAGCTGCCTTTGCAGGAAGAAGCTTGCATAATGAAAGATATATCAAACAATCAAATATATATAAGTTGTTGCATAATTAACTTAAGAATTCCTCTCATTCTCCTCCTCTGTTGCATGTTTGTGCAATCAGAGCTCGCTCGGTGCTAGGCTTCACAGAATTCCTCTCATTCATTCTCTGTTCGCGCGCTTCTAGTGATCCTTGAAGTTTTTCTAATTTCATTGCTGACATATCCTTCGATTCTTCAATCGCTACGACAACATGATCAAATCACGCAGCAAGAGATCTCAAAATTTTCTCAACAATTGCTCCATCAGTCAACGTTTCGCCACAAGATTGCATCTGGTTTGTCATTGTCTAAACTCTAGTAAAGTATTTCGCAATCGTCTCGCTCTCTTCCATCCCTAGCAATTTGTATTGTCTTCTTAGGGTTTGTAACCGCACCTTCTTTAATTTTTGATCACCGGCGTAGGTACTTGCGAGAATATCCCACGCTGCTTTGCTCGTCTCTGATTTCGCAATTTTCTCAAAAATTGCTTGATTCACGCACTGATGAAGAATGAACAATCCTTTGCAGTCCTTCTTCTTCGCTTCTCTGTGCGCATTTTGTTGCGCAACAGTTGGATTCGCAGGCAACGCCTCGAGTCCATTCACCACCAAATCCCACACATCCTGGTAGCTGAGAATCGCTTTCATCTTCATGCACCACTGATCGTAATTTCTTCCATCGAGAACTGGAAAATGTCCATTCGTAGTCGCCATTGTAGAATTCCTCACTATTCACTCGTGTTTAGGTTTGATTTGAAGGTTTCTCGCTCGCTCACCGTTCACTCGAAGTTTCTGGTTTCACTCACTGATCTTCGGCGTTGTGCTCCAACAATCTCGCTCTGGATACCATTTGTTGGAACAAAATCGCATTGAGGAAGAAGAGCCCACATAGAGTGTAGAGAAGAAACGGTTGTAACTGAATTTGAAAGAATGATTGATAGATTGGTTTATTCCACCGCTGTGAGGTATATATAGTGACTTACAGGTATTGAAAAATGAATACACTATGAAATGACACTCATCAGTATATTAGGATACTGAGATACTACTTACACACAGTCACTTGGACACTAATACGTACAACTTCTCTTTTATTCAAAGCACAAAACTAGATTATCAACTAACAATGCGAAGCCTTTGGGTCTCTTACATGGCCTTTCTATTTGTTAGGAGCAACGGATCCAGAACTTAGTTTGTACCACGAACTCATTACATGTGGTTCATCTTGTTAGTAAGACACATACACGTTTCCATATATATGGTAATGAGGTCTCGGTCATTCGGGATCTTCTCAACAGAGATTGGAATTGCCAACTGCTTCATACTCTTAGGGAAGGAAATAGTTTCAGTGATTTGCTAGCTTAAATGGGCTCTAGTGGGAATGATTCGCTTGTCCAATTGGTTACTCCTCCTTTAGCTTTAGGTCCTCTATTGCTAATTGATGCTAGAGGCGCTACTTTTGTAAGGCTTTAAACCTTCCTTTTTTGTTATCCTCCTTTTGCCTTTGTAGACAAAAACACATGTTTTATTAATTTAAACTTTTAACGAGAACAATTAACATAAAATAAGAATAACAGTTTTTTTTGCCCGGAAATAGAATAGAAATAGACTACAGTAACTCCAACGGTTTTTTTTAAGGTTTTAGAGTGTATTTATGGGTTCCTAATGAACTTATATGGTTGGAGTGACTCACTTGGATGTCAAGGTGGAGAACGGATTCTTCGGTACGCAATGGTTCTTGAAAGTTCTTAGGATTAAAAATATATTATTAGAGAGAAAATGGCAAAAAGTTAGGTAGAAATGTGAAATAATTTGTGAGACTAATTATGAATTCTTAAGAGTTGTACAAATCGAGCAAAAAATTGATGAGTTGCTTAAAAGTGATGTGGCATGGAAGAAACCCAAAATGAGTTGTGCCGTCGTAGATGCTCATTGTTGTGTAAAAACGTGTGCAAGTATACACAGTTCAACAAGTAGTATAATGATAAATAGATATCGTTCCCACGAGGATTGAAGTCTAAAAAGTGTTTAAATTGGCTAGCAAATTGGTGATGTAAAATAAGTGACACAAGTTTTTGAAAGCATTTTTAAATAACAATTTAAGTAAAGGGGTGTGAAAATCAGAGTTGGGAATGAGTTGGAATACACTACAACATTTGGACCCTACGGCAACGCTTAATTTTGCAACGGCAAAAAAACTGTTGCCTTAGACATCAATGGCAACGGTTTTTTGCCCTCGTTGCTGATTCATTTTTTTTTAAATATTTTTATTGGCAACGGTTCAAAACTGTTGCCATATAGTCTATAGCAACGGTTTTTTGTTTAATCATTAGGCAACGGCTCATAAACGTTGCCATATGGTCTACGACAACGGTTTTTTGTTTTAGCTTTAGACAACGGCTCATAAACGTTGCCATAGAGAAAATTATTAAAAAATAAAAAAAATAGAAAATCCATTACTTTCTCTAACCCACGCATACGCAGCCCTAAATCACTTCTCTCACAAATCTCAGAAACGCAAATCGTCTCTTATTCTATATTCCAAGTTTTTTTCCCTTTCCCAACCAAAGAGCACAACAAAATCAGACCCTGACCTGCGTGACGAGAGAAGGCAGCCTACCAGCTGATGACAAGCTCCGATATACAAAGGTTTGTTCTTCCCCCAACCTGCGCAGCTTTCGCTTCGATTTCGATCCCTCCATTTTTTAACCTAGCGGTGTCGCTAGTTTGCGTTTGCTCCAACAAGCACCATAAGGTTCTCTGCTCATCTCTTCTCACCGCCCAACAAGCAGGATCTTTTCTCATCGCATTCACGTTCGCTCTTTTGTTCGTTAGGTTTTCCGTAAACAGGTAAGCACATCTCAAGATGAAACTTACAAATTTTTTTCTTTGATTTTTTGCATCTGCTATGAAGTCGCCAATCTACTTCATATTACTTTTGTGGTGTTTTGATTTTGGAACCCTAATATGCCAGAAACCCATTTGTAAAGAAAAGTTGATTTAACAAATTCATGTTTGGGAACCTAAATTAGGCGCACAAGTGTTTAATTAGAGAGAAGTTCTTAATCAGTGTTTGTCTAATTCTGAATCAATATATACAATATAATTGCAGTTGGTGATAGTGTTAATTTGAAGAAATGGATGATGTTGGAAAAATACTCACATACTGGTTTAGTACTCTAGTTTAGTAGATTTCATTTAAATAAAGTTACTATTTTCTTGTTTTGACAGTTTGAATATTGAGTTTTAGTTTGCATTAACTTGTGGATACCTAGTTGGCATTTTCTGAATGTAATCAGGAATCAATTAATCATTGTGTGGATTTGTGGAGGTTATTGGCCTTATTCATTTTTTGTTCTGATTTCATGATAGGCCATCCATCTAGAGGTGGTTGAAGGAAGGCCACAGAACATTTCCTTATTCATTATTTAGTACTCTACATTGTTGTTTGAATTGGAATTTGGAAGGGAAGGTGCATGATGCAAAAGACAATTGCAAATTACATCATGAATTCTAACTATTAGAAAAAGATTTTAATGTTTTGCAAGCTTTGGAATTGAAGGTGCTATGATGTCTGGAGTTCTTGTTTCAATGATGGAGGTACCTATTTTCATTCCTAGTTATCTTTAATCATATTTTGTTTCCATTTCTCACTAGTCTGGTAAGGCGGATGATTTTCTGGTTGGCTTTTGGCTCATTTTCAGAACTTTATTATGTTCACTTCTCTTTGAAGTCAAATGGTGCATATAAAGCAGCATTTTGTCTGGCGATTGCTACCCCACCTCTTGCTTATGTGTTGACTGTTGAGTTGAGGCATTTGTTAGTAATATACGTGGTGGTGGGATCACAGTTCAATTACTAATATGGAACTGCCTAAGTACTGAATGTAAATCTATTTTTAGTTATATCTGGTACTATTAAATATAAACATAAATATTTGTATACAATTACAATGCAATTAAATCAGTGAATTGAAGATATGGCCTCTATGAAGTATGTAATAGAAAATGTGTAGTACTTCACCTTGTTTTTGTTAAATATTAACACTTGATATCATATTCTAAGGATTTGACATGGCTTAACCTTTTGTGCAGGTTAACAACATTGATGCTCAGGGAAGACTTACCCTGGGAGATGCTCTGGTATATGCTTGTATCTACAAACTTTTCATCTGCTGTCTCCTTATTTTGGTTTTTGGTATCAATTTATACATGCTTGAAAATTGTTTGTTATATGGTTTGGTTTTAGATAATTGCTAACTGGTAGATCAAATCTTGTTCAGATTGTTGACTTGGCAACATAAACAAGGGCCTGTGTAGTTGCTCTTGGCCACTCAATTGCTGGTAATTTATAAGCTAAAATGTTATATTATGTATGGTTTCCACTTTCGACCTATTTTTTACGACCATATATCAATATTTGCTTGTGAAAACTTGGAAAGAGGCCCAGAATTTTAGTTAGCACCGAAAGCTCTTAACTTTTCTATTAGGCTAAAAATATAATTACAAAATGTCATCTGATTATTATTATTGCAAACTATTGTTGTCTTCCAAGGTGTGTTTACACCCAATAATGACCTAGAAGTTATTGAAGCTTCTGAAGTGAGTGGGGAGAAACTATGGAGGCTGCCACTGGAGGAAAGTTACTGGGAATCAATGAAATCAGGAATGGCTGATGTGGTGAACACTGGTGGTAGGAAAGGTGGTTCTATTACTGCTGCTCTTTTCTTAAAACAGTTATGTGCTTATTTTGGGGGTGTTCTTATTTTGCATTTTTATTTGGTTTTGCAGTTTTGTGGCTGTTATTGCTATGTCTCCCAAGAAATTTTTCTACATAGGGAAATTGTTAGTGTCTATCGTAATTAAATTTTCATTAAGAGCAAATTTTTCATTCTCAATATCAAATAGTTGCTTCACTGATTTGATCATTTCTAAAAAATTTTAAGTGTTAACTCTAAATCAATCCAAGTAGTATAACTTACATTTCACTTCTAGGTTCCAAAATCAAGCACACTTAAGCCAAAAAGTAAAACTAAAAACCAGAAAGAATTTTGGAATTAAAACCTTTCCCTATTACTTTATATTGCCAGTTTTTTGTTCTTATAAATGTTTATAAAATCTATTTGAGATAATAAATTTTCTCATGTAACTAATCCTTATACTGATGTGGGTCTTTATTGCATACCCTCCTTCCATTTGGTTTTGATACTAATTAGTTTTTCTTTTTCTGTTCTGTTTGCCAATTAGGCAGCTATTTGGTTTTGGTACTTATTATTGTTTTGTTAGTATAACATACATGCTCAATGATTGAACTATATTTTGCACTTGCAGGACATTCTTATCAATGGCCAATTTCCAGACCTTGAATCTAATTTGTTACCGATGAAAGTCTCTCTTTGGCTCATTGTTGGTATATCTTTCAAATTACAAAGCGGTGAGCTTATTGACTTTTGTTTACTTTCTTTTCTTTGAATTTGGTGAAATGTTGATTTGTGTTTGGCATTATAAATTTAGACATAGCAATTTCGTAACTTAGATTGCTAATTTGCTATGCTAACTATTTACAACTATATGTTCATATACATTCGTCAAATTTACATTGTGAGCTTAGAAACCTAAATAGATGTTAGTTTACTTTACTCTTTATTCAGATTTCTTGATATATAAATCCATTAATTTAGTTTCTTATTTGGTGTTCATCAATTAAAAAATAGCTTTCACCTCAACTACATGGCATCCAAGACTTTCTCCTCTTTCATCATTAGGTGATTGATTATATGATTTAGGTTTCATTAGTTATTATTTGTTAATTTGTTGATTTGGTTTTCAGTAAATTGATTAAGGCATGCAGCCAAATTGACCAAAAAAGACTCGATGCACATAGAAGATTTGAGGGAGAACAGTGCTGAAGCTCAAGTTTCATGTTGGGATATAAGCCCAGTTGACAGACATATCAAAGTAAGCATTGCCATTTTCTTATAAACCAGAATGGTGGTTCCTCTTCATTCATTTTCAGTCTTTTCTGTAGTTTACCTTTGTTGTGAGTTACTTTCTTGTGAGTTACTTATTCCCTTCATACCTATGAATCAATGGTTTGGCTTTTATGCTCTTGTAAACTTGCTTTTTGTATTATTAAATATAAATATTATGAGAATCAGAATATATTGCTTTTTTATGTGAGAAATTTGATTCTCTTCAGAATTTGTTACATATGTTTCCTTTTATGTGCAAACATTATTACATCACATTACATTCTGTTTTGATTTTTCTTTTATATAATTCTGGAATTCTTGTTAATTTCAATTTCAATTACACAACTTGTGAACAGAAAATGAGGTTATCTAAGGACTCATGTTGTGTTTCTCTACTTCAACTGTTCTCATTGGCCTGCCTTGTCTTCCAAGTGCATGCTGTTGACCTCAGCACCACTCTAATTGTGAATATGCATATTGCAATTCCTCATTGTTATTGTTTCTTGATTGAATAATGATGTTTATTTGGCCTTTAGATTTATCTAATTAGGCTTATGAGTTATGAGAATAAAGTCTGTTGTGCGAGTTGTCAAGCAAACTTGTCTTATCTGTTAAACAAGATTCACTTCAAGTTTAACAAAAACTTTGCATCAGTTATACACGATAAACCTCAATTTGGCTGATAAAAGTGCAATGCTATTTGAATTCTGAAATGCCTATACCATTTTCCATTAAAGAGACATTACTTTTGTCAGCAGATTAATAAATAGCTTTGTTTTGTCATAATCGCTTTCACTTGCACTATCATAATTTTGAAGCAATTAACTTTTGCAGGCTGTGAACTTTGGTGCCAGCTCTCTGAATCTCAAGATTTATTTTGATGGATTGGACCAAAATTCATTGCAGTCATCTGGGTCAACAAAGACTGTGCTAACATCTGCAAATGTAATGGATGAGAATTCCTTCTCACAGCCAAAGAAGGTACCCTCAATCTTTCCAAATTTCTTGTTATAATGTCAGCTTGTTCTCCCCCATGTTTTAACGTTTGTTTTTAATGTGGCTACAGGTGGTTCCAATCCAGAATCTACTTCAGAGTGTTGGGTTGAACCTGAATGTCACACTCCCACCATATTCATTCACATCACTTGATTTGTTGAAACAATCCAATAATCTGAAGAAGACAGGAAGCTAGATGGATAAATGTTCATTTCATAGGGTTGGGTTGAACATGAATGTCATACTCCCACCATAAATGATGTGAATTGTTTCAGTTTATCCACTTGATTGTTTCACTAGAATTATTAAGTGATGGGCATATATATATATAGGCCTTTATATGTCCATTTCATACTAAAGTTCATAGACACTCTCATCTCCTGGAGTATAACATTACCACTAATTTATAGATGCACTCTAATATTGTTGATTCCTTAGTATTGTTGATTCATATACCAATATATTCTGGTCTGTTTATATGTTCTGGTTTGTTCAAAAAAACACTCTAATATTGTTGATTCCTTAGTATCCTTAGTGTATGTACATATGTATATATAGTGCATGAATCTAATATTTTTTTTTTATTTTTTATTATCTATGGCAACGGTTTTGAACCGTGGTCTGTGCTGATTATAGACAACGGTTATAACTAACGCAACGGTTTTTCAGTGTTGCCTTATTTGGCAACGGTTTTTAAATGTTGCTATAACTAGCAACGGTTTTAGCCTGTTGCCTTTGTGTGAAAATAAAAACCGTTGCGTTTAAGCTGTCATTGGCAACGGTTTTAGGGTTACATTGCCTTTGGTCACAAAAAACCCTTGCCTATAGTTTAGGCAACGCCCGCAGAAACAACGGTTTTAAAACCGTTGCCGAAAGTAAATACAACGGTTTTTCGGGTTTAGACAACGGTTTTCAAACGTTGCCTTAGAGTCAAAATGTTGTAGTGAATGTGTTCAATATGCAAATCCATTTTAATGCACTAATGTTGCATCTAATGCTGCAGCATTAGATGCTGTCGCAATAGTTGCTATTTTGTAAAAATACTTTCACTAGGGTTTCGCTACAAGAGTCTATGTCTAGACCCTAAATAGGTATACCCTAGGCTGCTTACGCACCCACAATGCTTATCTTATGGATTTTGCCCTCCTATGTCTAGGGTTTAAGCAAGTAGCATTAAAGTGCCATTTAATACTAACTATCCATATTATCTTTTGAGATCTATTTGCAAACCATGTTTGAATTTAGAAATGCTACTTAAAATTAGTTGGCCATTCCTAACTTAAGATGGAAATATTAATTTCGCAAAAGATAAAATGCTTAAACATCAAACACACTTCATTAAATGCATTAAAACTTCATTACATTGATCCCAACATTCCAACTATGAGTATTTAGCTCATAATGATCAAACAACACAAGAAAAATAACACAAGAAAAATAACAACACTAAGATGAAGAACATTGCCTATCAAAAAAAAAACAACACAAGAAAAATAACTTAAACATAAATGCTAAAGTCATAACTAAGAAATACAAGGAAGAAGTTACACTAAGATGAAGAACCGAAGGTAGACTCCAAGAGTTGAAGGTTGGAGATACGAAATAGCTCCCAAAATAGAATTTCCCCAAGTATTGCTAGCTCCTATCGTTGCTGCAGCAACACTTTCAGCAATGATCTTCTTAATTTGGTAATGAGAGGTAGCTTTGGTAAAAATGGTAGAAAGCTATTTCTAAACTTTCTCCTTTCAGACCTCGATCGCATCAGAAAATGAAGAGGAAGGCTGTCATTATATAGCATTAGGGTACATGATCCAAGAAACCCTAAATTTGAGGCGCCTTTTGTCCTTATGTGTGACCAAAAGTACATGTGCCCAAGGAAAAGGTGGAATATTCTCTGCTCAGGTGCTGGCATCCTAGGTAGTGCGCTTGTCCTTGATTGACAGCTGAAATGCGCTCAAATTAGCGCTTCCAGCATTCTCTCTCATCTTGCGCAGAAATGCATTGTTGTGGCAACTGTTGCTGCAACAATAAGGCACACAAATCAAAGCACACAAAGGGCATCAAAGTGCGAAATATTTCTTAACACAGGGGTACAACCATCATTAATCAAAACATGCTATTTACAAACATAAAGCAATTAATTAATTAAGAACACATATTGAATTAGGCTTAAGAATGCATAAATAACTCTTATAAATAAGAGTTATCACTCATACCCCAACATCCAAGTTTACACACAAATAAAGCAAAATGGCCAAAACACCCTTAAATATTTCAAATTTCCCAAATATACCATTCTCCAAATTTATCCATCTCTCATTTCAGGTTCCAATTTGTTGTGCACGTGAAGGGTTTTTACTTTGTTTCGTGTTCCAGTATTTTATTTCTTAGTTTCTGCGTGGAAAAGATATACGTGAATTGAGTTCACGTACATACATATTATCTTAGTTCATGTACTTCACAACTAGATTTAGATGCATACATGAACTCATTTCACATACATCTACGTATTTCAAGTTCACGTAGGCATTAAAATAGTTGTTGTCACTTATGCAATCTTTTTTTTGGTTCCCGTGTCACTTATGCAATCTGATGTCACATATATGTACATGAATTCAGATAACCCAAATCAGCAACTTATTTAATTTTCACGTGAACTCGAATCACATACATGCTTATTCCATGAGTGTATTTCTGGAACTTACTTCATGCAAGCATATATGAGCAGAATTTACTTATGTCTTCTTAGCTCATTTTTTATAGCCTGTCGTAACTAATTTCACGTATGTATTTCGGTGAAAAAAATGCACGTATGTGAACTCAATTCACGAATAATTCTCAAACGCATAGGAAAAAAAGAAAAAGTCGAAAATATTACTTGTGCAAATGAATATTTTTTTTGTCTACATAGATGAAATGACAAATAAACACCAAGCACACACTCGGGTTCGAACCCGGGAGCCGACGTCCCTACGTCACTGAAATTTCCGAGATAACCACCAATAAGGGACACTAAATATGTTTTGAAAGTTGTTTGATCACAACTTTTATTCAAATTTTGATGAATTTTTGTGAAGAAAAATATAAAGGATGAAAAAGAGGTGTTATTAAAAGTAAAAATGAACTATGAATATTTTAACAATTTTAGTTTAGTAAAGACTTAAATATATCTTTACCAATCATCCACATCGCTTATTTTAACCGAAGGTTAACAACAAGGACGCAACTAAATGCGTTTTGTTTTTGCGGAGACTAAGCTAAAACTTTTTGAATTACTTTTTTTTATAATCAATGTTAGTGAGGGTGGGGAAATATTAGTTTCCTGGGTTTGAATTCAGGACATCTTTATTACACTCATTTGGTGCACTCCTTCGGTATCTCTTAGCTCGCCAACTGAACTACCTTCTTGGGATACTTTTTGAATTACTTGACCAAACTAGATGAGATGTATATTTACAAGTACGAAACTATTGTGAATAAAGTGGATGTCTAATGCAATTGTAACTCCTAGGCATTATTCCTTATTATTATTCATCATTTTATATGTTAAATGCAAATCATATGTTACAATACTTGAGCCTATATATAGGACTCATATGACATTGTAGAAGCTACATTTGAAGAGTACAATACAATAGCTCTATTATTCTCTCATCTTCTATTCTTGTTCTTGCTCTATTTGAGTTTATTTATAACACGTTATCAACACGAAGCTCTACCAAAATGATGGCTTAATAAGCTTGTAGGCTATTTGGCAAAGATATGTTTTCTTCTACTATCTTATAGTTTATCTAACTCATGTTATCATGTTTTGTTTTCTTATAGCTTTTATTTTATCATGCTAATATAGAAATTTTATTGAGAATTTTATTTAGCTACCACGATTATCATGTTTCTATTCTTGATGAATTCCTGAAGAATTCAACATTCATGCATCCCTAATGGATTGCATAAGGACAACTATCATGTTTGTCTATTCTTGATGAATTCCAGAAGAATTCATCATTCAAGCATCCTAGAAGGATTGCACAAGAACTCAATAAAGAGATAAAGCTTAATATTCAAGAATCTCTGCAGGATTGTTCAAAGCATTTTTTTCAATGCTTAGTCTCGTGATATAGTTCTTGAAGAACTGAAAGGAAAAAAACACAATATTCGAGCATTCATGTAGGATGGCTTAAAAAATCTTTTTCTTTATCATTGTTTGTGATGATTTGTTATATATAGTTCTTGAAGAACTGAAAAAAAAAATGAATATTCGAGTATCCTTGTAGGATTACTCAAAATGTGAAGATTTGTGATAGTTCTTGAAGAACTTCAAAAAAAAAATTAATATTCAACCACTCGTGGAGGATTGTTCAACGAATGATGGTAATCATATAAACTCGTGGTCAAGTTCTTGAAGAACTAAATCTTAATATTCAACCATCCCTAGAGGATTGTTTCATGAATGATGATTTTTTTTTTATCATCACTAATGAAAAATTTGTAGTCAAGCTCTTGAAGAACTAAATCTTTAGACCATGATTGTAATCTAAAAGATCTATTTGATTTTAGTTTTACTTGAAACAAAGAAAAAAAATGGAAATGTCTTTCTTTATCCTACTCGAATATGCCCCTGGAGTAGCAAAAGTGAGAAAATATTTTTAGAATATTTTGGAAAATTAGTCACAATTGTGATTGAACAAAGGACTTATGAATGATTAAAATGTGAAAGATCACATAATGGATTGAAATTGATTCCCATAAGTGAATAAGTTACGTAATGATCAGTACTTTATTCCCTTGTAGGATTGCTTAAAGTATGATTTATCTTTGGTCATTGTTTAGATGTGAGATATAGTTCTTGAAGAACATATGATCATAAAATATGACTTTCTTTGATAGAAGTTTATGGCGAGTTCTTGAAAAACATAACAAAAGGTCCGTTTTTCCCCTTTGATAACTCTTTATGATTTTCTTTGCATTCTTTAAATAATGTAACAAAAAAAAGTTGTTATGTTGTATGTGAGAGGTAAATATTGAGTGTGCTACATGTGAATGATGATAAAAAAATCCATTATCATGATTTATGGTTATTTTTGACATATATGATTTATGGTTATATTCTTTACTATTTCTCATAATGGTGTAGCGGTTTTATTATTATGAAAATAATGATGTAGTAACTCATATACATTATGGCAAAGTTTAATTTTTCTGAGTGTAACTTCTCTTTCTACTTACCCTTGGAATTCTAATCTACATGATTTTACTATTTAGTATGTATTCAATTATATTTTTCTAATATAATTATGACGACACATATTAATATTTTTGAAGGACCAGAAGAGTCTTCAATATAATAAGTTTTTGTGTGTCACGTGTTCTTAATGCATATAAACTACCAGAAAGTCATATGGTACGTAGTGTGTTCTTATTATTAATTTGCAACCAAAAGTTTGCAAATGTAATTAAAAACTCCAGAAGAGCTAATTGTATTGTTACCTAGTTTGAAGAACAAAGCATTTAAACATTGATGCCATATTCTCTCCAGTCTCATAGAAACTAATTGAGTTTCAAGGATATTCATCTAAGTGGATATACCATATCGAAAAAATAAATGGAGAAAATCTTCAATGTCTGTATATCACGAGACTTACTTTAGAAAATACAAATGCGTATTAGAAAGAAAAAAAATACTTGTGTTTCTTTTGGTTGATACTAAATGCATATTAGTACAACACATGCTACCTTAAACCAGAAGTTTATGGATTATAATAAATTTATCGTTGGCAAGACCGGTTGGGCCATCCCGAGTCTATTATGATGCGAAAAATAGTTAAATTTTTTAGTGAACGTGTATTGAAGAGCCCGTAGATTCTTCAATCCATTAACTTTTGTGTATTACTAGTTCTCAAAGCAAGTTGAGAATTTGAAAGAATAAGTCCCTCACATTTCTAAAATGTGTATAAGGGGATATTTGTAAACAAATACATCAATCACGTGATATTTTATGATTTTAATTGATGCATCAATTAGATGACCACATATATACTACATATATTTGTCGCCAACTCACAACTTGAAGTTTGTGAGATGGTTTGCTCAACTAATTTGAGTAAGAGGTCATGATGTGAATTATCTTGGAATCATTTGGTAAGTATTGTATGTATATTATAATTGATATTGGACATCACATAGCTATGTTTATCCATAAAATGGTCTTGAAGAACCATCCATTAGGCGTCTAAAGTTAATAATATGGTCAATTCTTATGAGATCAAAACTTCAATTTCTACATGGGAACATGCAATATTGCAAGCAAAGACATTGATACGCATCAAGCCAATAAGGTATCATATGTAAGTTCTCCCTTTTATGATTGATTTTTAGTCAATAATCCAATATCTCCCATCTTAAATTTTTTGGATGTGTTGTGTATGTTCACATTACTACACTACTATACAATAAGAAGTATGCTTAAAGAATGTTGGGAGTACATGAGTATATGAATCTCCATCTATGATAAAGTATGTTGAGCCAACAACTGGAGATGTATTTATAGCTAAGTTAGTTGATTAAAATTGTGATGATTTAGTTTTCCCAATATTAGGGGGAGAGACGAGCAGCTGAAAATGAATATTATTTGAAATAAATTATTATTATCCCATCTTGATCCTCGTACAAACCAATGAGAACCAGAAGTTCAAAGGATAACTCATTTGCAAAATTTAACAAATTAATCACAGCTGCAGTGCTCCAATTAAAATGGATGTCCCTGTTGGACACTCAAACACTCAAACATTGCAAATGAATCATAACCACGCATGAAGCGTGTAGCATGGGCGGTTCCAAAGAAAAAGAAATAATCCCCAAACAAAGAAAGGAGCTTAAAAGTAAGATGGCCCAAAGGAAGATATGGAAGCTTTAAAAGAGTAATTTGACATAATTGATTTTTCAAGTTCCAGAGGAACTAATCAGCTACCTGAAAAAATTCTTAAATTTGTGGAAATGAGATCTCAATAAATTATGTCATGAATGGAGAAAGATGGAACCAAAGTAAAGTCAACGTTGACGATATTTTGATATATAATATAGCGCTATGAGTGATAATGAGGATCATGAACCAAAGTCCATCAAAGATTGTCGACAAAGAAATGACCGGACAAAGTGGAAAATGCAATTGAAGCGGAATTAAACTCACTTTGTAAGAGAAATGTTTTTTGACCTGTAGTCCGAACACCTAAAGGTGTGAAGCCAGTTGGATATAAGTGGGTTTTTGTACGAAATCGAAATGAAAATGGTGATATTTTGAGATACAAAGCTCGATTTGTTGCTCAAAGATTTTCACAAAGACCTGGCATCGATTTTGAAGAAACTTATTCACCTGTAGTGGATGCAAGCACTTTACGATACTTAATTAGTCTAGTAGCACGTGAGGGGCTAAATTTACATATGATGGATGTTGTTACAACATATTTATATGGTTCACTTGATAGTGAAATTTATATGAAACTCCCTGAAGGATTTCATTTTCCTAAGGCAAACAATCCAGGCTCTCGAGAAGATTATTCGATCAAGTTGAATAAGTCTCTCTATGGACTTAAACAAATCTGAACGCATGTGGTATAATCGTCTCAGTGAATATTTGTTAAATGAGGGATATAAAAATGACCCCATATGTCCACGCATTTTTATGAAAAGATCTGGAAAAGAATTTGCTATAATTGTTGTTTATGTGGATGACTTAAATATTATTGGAACTCCTGAAGAGCTTCCAAAAGCTATAGATTGCTTAAAGAAAGAGTTCGAGATGAAGGACTTAGGAAGGACAAAATTTTGTTTGGGATTACAAATTGAATATTTAAGAAATGGAATTCTTGTACATCAAGAAACTTATATAGCAAAAGTACTAAAACGGTTTTACATGGACAAATCACATCCACTGTGTACGCCAATGGTTGTAAGATCACTAGATGGGAATAAAGATCCATTTAGATCTCGAGAAAAGGATGGGGAACTACATGGTCCTGAAGTACCATATCTTAGTCCAATTGGTGCACTAATGTACCTTGCTAATTATACACGTCCTGATATATCATTTGCTGTCAATTTATTAGCAAGATATAGTTCTTCACCTACACGAAGACATTGGAATAGAGTCAAGCATGTACTTCATTACCTTAGAGGTACAATGGACATGGGTTTGTTTTATTCAAATGAATCAAAGTCAGATTTAACTAGTTATGCAGATGCATGTTATTTTTCTGACCCTCATAATGGTAGATCACAAACAGGCTATCAGTTTACATGTGGTGATACAACCATTTCATGGAGGTCTGTAAAACAAACCATAACAGCCACATCATCCAACCATGCAGAAATTTTAGCACTACATGAGGCAAGTCGAGAATGCGTTTGGTTAAGGTCAGTAATTCAACATATATAAGAAACTTGTGGTTTGTCTTTTGAGAAAATGATTGCAACAACTATGTATGAAGATAACACTGCATGCATTGCTGAATTGAAAGAATGGTATATTAAAGGAGATACGACAAAACATATTTCACCAAAGTTGTTCTCCACTCATGATCTTCAAAAGAACGGTGCTATTAACATCCAACAAATTCGCTCCTGTGAAAATTTAGCAGATCTTCTGACAAAGTCATTGCCAAGCAAAACTTTTGAACAGTTAACAAGGAAGATTGGTCTTCGTCGTCTTAGAGATTATTACATGCATGAGGGGGAGAAATAAATTTGTTCTGCACTCGTTTTTCCTTCACCACGGTTTTGTCCCAATGGGTTTTCCTGATAAGGTTTTTAACGATGCAGCCCTCAAGCAAATGATGTTGTACTCTTTTTCCTTCACTGAGATTTTCTCCCATTGGGTTTTTTCTTAGTAAGGTTTTAAGGAGGCATATCCTTAATAGACATCCAAGGGGGAGTATTGTGAATAAAGTGGATGTCTAATGCAATTGTAACTCCTAGGCATTATTCCTTGTTATTATCCATCATTGTATATGTTAAATGCAAATCATATGTTACAGTACTTGAGCCTATAAATAGGACTCATATGACATTGTAGAAGATACCTTTGAAGAGTATAATACAATAGCTCTATTATTCTCTCGTCTTCTACTCTTGTTCTCGCTCTATTTGAGTTTATTTATAACAGAAACACACACACACACACACACACACACACAGATATATATATATATATATATATATATATATATATATATATATATATATATATATATATATATATATATTTAAATCTTGTAAAAAGATGTTAGAGGTGTAATTAGTGTTTTGGGGGGTGTAGTCCTCGGCCATAATATTGATAAACCTTGTCTGCCTTTCCAGTCTCAAGTCTCCACTCTCACCGGTGGTTTGTCACCTCTCACACCGATTATCATCCTCATCATCCATAATCACAACAAGGTACGTAATCTTTCTTTCTTTCTCCATCACTTTCTTATATAAATACCAATACCAATGGCATCTACCGCTACCTTACACTTTTTTTCTCGTCTCCGATTCTTCGCCAAGCCCCAATCTCTCCCATCACTTCATCCAATCCCATTCCTTTTATCCCCCATCCCCAAAACAAAGGTTCCAAATCCTCTCTTTTCAATCTCACTCCTCACCTCTATTGATATTCTATCTTCATCTCTATTTTCTCAATTTTTATTTTCTTTTGCAGAAACCTAGTCGATTCCGATTCTTCTCAATGGCCGCGGAATTGAAGGAGTCGCCGGCTAACAACCCTGGTCTCCATACAACTCCAGACGAAGCTACTAAGGGTTACTTCATGCAACAAACTGTGAGTGAGCTTTTTTCCCCATTCGTATTCACAATTTCACTTCTTATTGTTCTCGTCATTGTTTGCATAACTTTGACGAAGTGTTATTTCGATTGCAGATGTATAGAATCAAAGACCCCAAAGTGAGCCTTGATTTTTATTCTCGCGTTTTGGGCATGTCGTAAGTTATTCTTTAAATTACAACTTTTTTTTTGGTTTGGTTGTTTATTTATTTATTTATTATTGCTTGAAAATGAACTTTTATTACCCGTGACTCACTGATATTGGGTGTTAAGAATAAGTATAGATAAGTAGATAACCACACATAACACATGTCTTTTTGAGGTTTCCTTTTCAAGTTTGATTGCCTATAATCTGATTTTATATGTTCATGAATTTTGTTTGTCACTATGTCTAGGTACTAAATGCATTATATATTTTGTTATATAAAAACATGCATTGTATTTTGATTTTTCTTCTTCGGTTGACAATGCTACCACTTAATGAAAGCTGACAGCAGTTCGTTGGTTTGTTTAGTTTGCTTAAGAGACTGGATTTTCCTGAGATGAAGTTCAGCTTGTACTTTATGGGGTATGAGGTATGGCCTATATTGTTATTTTCTAGTGAAAATTTAGTTGTATGAAGTGGGTTACTGGATTTGTAATATGTATGTCTTTTTGACCGAAATATTGCAATATGCATATATGCTGTGCTGCAATATTGAAGCATATCATCTTCGTTCATATATCCACTTAAGTCCCGAGTATTTTTTATTCATGGATATTCTCTTAAACATTTTCATGCATCCTTTTCTTGTTCAGGACACAACAGAAGCTCCAAGTAATCCAGTTGATAGAACAGTTTGGACCTTTGCTCAAAAGGCTACAATAGAATTGACACAGTAAGGAATATAAATCTGCCATGTTTCTTTATCTCAGTGTCTCTTATCTAACAATAACTTATTTTCAGTAATTGGGGCACTGAGAGTGATCCAAAGTTCCAAGGATACCACAATGGCAATTCTGAACCTCGTGGCTTTGGTATGTGATATCTCATTTTGTTTGATACAGATTTGACTCCAAAGCCTCAGTAAATTTTCTTGATATGCTGGCATAGTTGTTACTTGTTAGAATCTTGCGATTCATGGTTTGGATTACCCGGTTTGATACTTGTTTGATAAGCCAACAATTTGAATCATATGATCACAAATGACTTTGAATTGGTTGATACATGCGTGAATCGGTTTGATTTGTATCACCAATATAAAATTGCACCATTCAGTGATTTTGTCTTTTCTTTTCTTTTTTTCTTACCTTTCTTTTTCCAACTCTCATAGAAGATATTGGAATGTCAAATAAGATTAAATTATTAAATCAGAAAAACTAAAGGGGCAGTATTAAAGACACCGTATTTGATTATTTCGTTGCACTGTGTTTCTTATTTAGAAATAGGGGTCTTATATAACCACTCAATTACTTCCTCGTATACGGGCTTCATACAGTTGCTCACACTACTACACAATACAAACTTGATTTGGCTATACCTTTAGTCTGTTTTCATTTTAACTTATGATATATTAACCACGATTTTGTTTTGTTAGGTTTATGGTCATGTTGTTTTGTTTATTGCTATATTTAAAATTATTACATCAAGCACTATATGTCAACTAGTTAAACCAATTTTATCGTATGCCCGAATCTTACAATTTATGATTCACAATTCAAATGATAGCTTGGCAATCAAGATTCGAGTTGCAATTTAATAACCATGATTTATAAATCAGACTGGATGATGTATAGTGCTCAGTGTAATAATCTGTACAAGGAATCAATAAATCAGTTTAGCCATCAGTCTCACAAAACAGAATCATACATCATGATTTGTAAGTCATAACTGAGACAGATTATTTCTTACACTAGGTTACATTTAAACTATCTATTTTTTAAAATTGCTGTTTAAGAAGTTAATGTTCACACGAGGGTAAGCCTAACAACATGACTTTGTCCTTTTCAGTGTGGTGGCCTAGTTTTATGTCATTCACATGTCTATAAATATTTTTTACTGGTATTTACAGGATATATTTTCTACTAATAGTTTAATTTCATATCGTTCAAATTGATGTAGTTATTTTTTTCGCAATTATTTACTGTATATGTTATGCTGTTTGTTGGTTTTGGGACAGTAGGAAATTGAATTCTAAAACAGAGGCGTTCTTTTGTTTACAGGACACATTGGCATAACTGTTGACGACACCTACAAAGCATGTGAAAGATTTCAAAATCTGGGAGTTGAGTTTGTTAAGAAACCAGAGGACGGTAACAATTTTTCTTAATACTTAGTCATTCCAGAAAGGCTAATATACTTTTCTATGAATATATCATTACCATTTTTAAATTTTATGGATTCATGTTTGAGGTCTGTTGTACAGTAGTACATAACTATCTGAATTATTTTTGTTCCCTACATGGCCATAGATTCTATTTGATTGAGTGGTGTATCATTCCTTTGCATGATGACATCTATGTTTGTAAATATTTCAAGGGATAAGCTGACTCTGAAATATTTATTCAAATAGTTATACTCGAGGATGGAATCTAATTCTAAAAACATGGATTTGAATTAGATGGTCTAAATTGTTATTTAGCTTAGTAGTTATCATAAGGATCTGAATTGCTTGGGATTTATATAATTGTCCAACGAATGAGTGGGAGGGGGGAGAAGAAAGTTATTTAAAACTATGAAGCACAAGAGATGGGGTGCAGTCATAGGCACATAGTAAATCTGATATGTTGCCTAATTAAATAACATAATTACAATGCTTTGTCGCCATTGGAATCATACAACTACTGTTCAGCTGCTGGTGCCACTGTACAGCTGCTGGTGCCACTGTACAGCCATCAAAGAATACAATTGCACAATTTCCTGGCAGTCTGGTTCTCAGCTGTTGAATGCTATTTTTTTTTAAGTAAGTCGTGGTGTACAAATGTTGATGGTAAATGCATGAATTCTGCAGACACCATCAGGAAAATTTCCCTCTGCTTATGCTTCAAACATAAACTTTTAATATTTTATTGCAGGGAAAATGAAAGGGATAGCGTTTATTAAGGATCCTGATGGATACTTGATTGAAATTTTTGATCGAAAAACAATAGGAGATGTAACACAAGGAGCTGCATAAGATACAACCTTCAGGTAAACACCATTGTTTACAATTCACTTGCCTTTATTTACTTGTCCTTACAATATATTACCTGATATAAGATCCAGGTTAGATGCATGTCAAAATTTTGTATCAAGGTGCTGAATTATTATATCCATGTCAAATAGCTCTTTCTCCAAATTTGTTTGCTGCATGCATATCTAGCTCAAAAACAATAAGTCATCTGATTTTTTATGGTGGCTTTTCCTTTAAATTGATCACGTAAGGTGTGTCACCCCTCGGATCAATTAGTAAATTAAGATCGTGTTGCACTGTGTTAAATTAAGGGTGGATAAAAAACTCCCAATGGAGGTTTGATCTTTAACTTGGAAACCATATGGTTGTCTATTTTGTAGCAAAGCTTAAGACCCCAAGTCTCCGTTTAGGAGTTTAAGAGGAGAAGGGAGGGGAGGACTTGGGTCTTTAAGTGTGGGGTTTATTTCTCTATATATTACTAAACCCCATAATATGGGGGAACTCATTGTATTGGAGGGCTTCAGACAAATTCTTCATGTGTTTTCCATCTTATTGTATTATTCACAAAATTAAAATTATATTCTTAAGTATTTTCTTATCATTCTCTAAAAAAACACTCTCAAATGAAGTGGGAGATTTCACTGTCTTCCTTTCTTCTCTCCTCTCTCTCCCCAAAGCCCTCCCTCCTCTCCCCTCCTAACTCTCAATCAGAGCCTAAAATACCTTTCTAAATAAAAAGGGCAATTTGGTGCTATAGATTTCTGCCATAGCAGAGGGCCTAGGGAAGGGCTGGAATTGGATCCAACCTCTGATCTATACATACAGCAGCAATTTCAACCATTGTGCTAACTGCTATGGTTGGTTACCTTGCATAATACTTTCCTAAATAAACGATTAGGGAATTAAAAATATTTTCTGGAAAACAAGATTATATAAACCTATAGTGATTATTATATTGATTTGTACAAAATTTTCTGTGGCCCCCTAGCTGTGAGGCATTTCTTTCTTCCTGGAATGCCTTTGCCAATGCCATATGCTCTAAATTAGGCCACTTGATGCGAATTATATAGATGGATTTGACTCAAGCCACCCTGTGATAGTCATGATACCCACACAAACATTTGCTAACATATGTGATGCGTGTCATCATAGTTTTTTTACTCTCTCTTTCACCTTTTTCCTTAAATCAATGGCTTGTGAAGTGAGAAAATGTTTAAGAAAAAAAAGAACGGGTGTTCTTACTAGATTCAGCCTATTATTCCAGTGCTTTGATATGCTAATGCTATAAAATCTTCAATATTTTGTTGCAGGCTTCCTTGTTAGACAGTCATCAATTTGAAGATCTGTTTGTGCCATTTCGCCACTGTACCCATGGATGACTACTTGCTTTGGTAGAGTCTAGTATTTGTGTAACTTTTCCAAGTAAGAATGAATAATGTGTAGTCAAATCAGAATGCCAAGGATTGTGTTGTGGATCTTTTATTTCTATTTTGAAATGCCCAACAATTAAAACTATAGTAGATTCTCGTTAAAGAAAAGAGTAGATGGTACAAATTTGTGGATTTGGCTTATCTAAAGGGAGCCTCTTAATTAAAAGTTAAAGTTAGTCTGTTGTGTGCTTTAACTTGCTCACATTTGGACAACTAAAGATTATGGCATACAATCCTTTTCTGTATGTTGGTCAGAATTGAGGATATGCATCCTGACAAAAAAAGAGGCTATTTGTTTTTTGGTCTAGAGTCTTTGACCCGGTCCGGTGTCTAGGGTAAATGAGTCCTGAATAATCCGGAGTTTGGTCGAGAGGTAAGTAAAGCCCAACTTCAAATTGTTTCATTGTCGGGGATTAAACTCAGGTACTAGTTGAGTCTGCCCCTTTAGGGGTCTATTCGTTTAATTGATTGGAATCAAACAAATAAGATTGGACAAAATAAAATCAGACTTAGGTAAATATGCCCTCCAATCTCGCTAGCATACACCCCGTAAGAAAAAATAATTTTGGATAGAGGATGTATCATACATGCCAAATTATATTGTTTGGGTATATTTCCATACCCAACTAAAATGAATAGAATATATCGGCCATTACTTTCCCCACACCCCCTCCTACTCTTTCACACCCCTTAACTTCTAAAAACCCTAAAATACTCTCAACTTAAAAAAAAAAAACACACACACACACTCACACCCTCACACCCCTCACTCCTCTCACTTTCCCTTTCACTCTCCCTCTCATTCGAACCCTATCTTTCACTCTCCCTCTCACTCAACTTCTCACAACTCACTCAATCTCACCCAATCTCCCACTCAATCTTCTCCACAAACACCCTCAAGACCACCTGGGTTTTGTTCGCCTCCTCTCACTCTCTCTAATCGTTCCATTTTCATTCAGGTAACCCTCTCTCCCTTCTGTACATTTGGGTTTTTTTTTTTCTGTGCATCTGCTGTGTTCGCATGACCTCATGCGAACACGTGACAACGAAGGTGTTCGAATGAGGTCATGCGAACACCTGTTCGAACAGGTGTGACAGTATTGTTTCTGTTATTTTGCTGGTTATGTTGCTTAATTGGTTTAATGGTTGTTGTTTCAGATATGGTGAGGCATCGTGGCGGTAGTTCGCAACAGCTGGAGCGTAGGCCACCCCCGACGGCTTCCGAACGCAAACGGAGGCAAGATGGAGCTGAACCTTCCCGGAGGGGTAGGCGTAGGGACAGATTAGACGTCTCTCCTCCCCCACCGGAGGTTGATGATATTGGCCGGGATATTGAGCGTGATGCTCAATTTCCGGCATATGAGCTGGCCGGCCCTTCTGGTCATGCACATGAGGAGGTTGGTGCTCAACATGAGGAGGATGTTGAGCCTCAGGAGCCTGCTGCTGCTCCTAGGGCTACATTCCCATTCCCTGGTGGACCTGTTGATGGTTCTGTCTTGCCCACATACGGGTCTCATATTTTGACTGAGTTCTATGCTGGCCGGGTAAGTTATTGTTATATAATAGCGTGTTGTCAATTTTGTTTCTTATTTTGTTGAACATATTGGCTTATTGTGCCTGTGTCATTTGTCAATACAGGTTCGGCCGGACATAACTACGATTCCACATGGACCGGTTAACCTTGTGGTCCATGCTAGGATCAGGGAGACTCTTATCCTATCGGAGTTGTTCCCTCTCATAGGACTTGGTTTTCCCCTCACTCACAAGGGGCTGCTGAACGCATTCATAGAGCGTTGGCAGCCGGATACATCATCATTCCACCTTCCTGTGGGTGAGATGTCTATCACCCTTGATGATGCACATTGTTCGCAGACAAGTCAGGAAGCAAGGTTAAGCTTGGCTACCTAGGTATGCTTCTTGATTTGAACAATGTTGGAGACTACTGCTGGGGGGCAATGGCCCTTGCCCATCTTTATGATCAGCTGAAGGATGCTTCAAGAAAGAAGACGAAGAAGATGGCTGGTCATATGGCTCTACTACAGGTATAAAACTTACTCTTTTTTTTTTATAAGTTTGCTTTAGGTTTACTTTCAGATTTATAATCAACCAATGATATGTTCATTACAGGGTTGGATTTTTGAGCACTTCCAGAGTGCCAATTTTACATCTTGGGTGGTGCACCCAGAATATGTTGAGAGTATGCCACGGGCGAAGAAATGGCTGTGTAGGGATGGCCCCGGGGCCATTAAGTCACACACCATCAAACTGTGCCTTGACCGGCTACACCGTGAGGAGGTCACCTGGGACCCCTACACAGGCCATAGGCAGGAGAGACCCTTTGAGGAGCTGGCCAGGTTCAGAGGGTTCATCCGGAGTGCTGGCTGTATGGTGAGCCATTTGCCGGATAGAGTGCTCAGACAGTTTGGCCAGGTACAGCCCATCCCGGAGGAGCCCAGACCTGCAAATCGGGCCGTATGTACTGTCACGGAGTGTGATGAGAGGTGGACACAGTTCCAGGACCACTTGGTGGCGCGGGGGCCTCCCTGTGTGCCGTACTCCTCAAACACGGTGCCGGGCTACTTTCCATGGTTTTCTAGGGTCTCACATCCCTTTGCCTTCCCTGAAAATTATGTAGAGCTTGTGGATGAGCCGGATGTCAGTGTGGTACGTGTTTTTTATGTTAATTACAGTAATAAGTTTCTTCTACTTATTTAAATCTACTTATTTAAATAATGTTATGTTATTTGTTTGACAGATGCTGCCAGAGCTCCTGGATATGGTGGATGAGATGGATGGGACCATCAATGATAATGTCCCAGAGCCAACCAGGAGCGTCTTTCAGCGCATCAAGAGGTTGCTCAACCCCTTCCGTAGGTTTAGGAGGAGGATCGTCAATGTGTATCAGAGGAGGGGGCGCAACACCCAGTAGGATGATTTCATTTTCCAAAGGGATTGACATCCACTCCTTTATCTGACACACATTTGACTGATTGTAAACCGTTGAACACCTGTTCGCATGACCCCATTCGAACACCTGTTCGCATGACCACATTCGAACCTGTTCGCATGACCCCATTCGAACAGGTGAAAAACACCCAAGAGGGTGTGTCCCCATATTTAACACACGCGAATGGCCTCGTGCGAACCTGTTCGAAGGCCCGTGTTCGAATAGGTGAAAATTCGTGAAAAAAAAGAGGTTTGGCCTGGCCTTTTGGTCATTTCACACCCTTATAGGGGTGTGTTTTGAGTAGGAGGGGTGTGGGAAAAGCAAACGCCAATATATCAAGCAAGAATATACCAAACCCAACAACCAAACTAATCCAGCCTAATTAATGGGCAAACTATTGATACCCCTCATTTATGCTAATACACCAAAACTGTAAACGGGGAGGGTAAGTGAGTGCCAACATTGAGGTCGTAATAGTTACACCCAACAAATAAGCCAACTTCAGCAACAAAGAGAATCATACCAATCTAATACAAACACAATCATACAAAAAGGCTCGTAATTCGTACAACCCCCGAGCTACTCACTGGACACTTCCAAACTTTGTGAAAAGACAAAAATATCATTAATGAAACACACGCGTTGCATTTTTTTTCTTGGGATTAAGCAGGTTCAAAAGTTTGGTTCCGAACCCATTCAGAATCAAAGTACCGAGTCTTACGTATTTATAGACACCCCATTTTATACAATTTTAACTGGTTTGACACTTTGTTACCGAATCGATACGACAATAAAGTACCGGACCTTCCTTTTCCTTTTCGTTCCTTTCCTTTTCTCCATTTGCATTTGAGGTACAACACATAGTGGTTACTGTTTCAAAGTCTATCAACAAATTTTACAAAAGCTTGTTAAACTATTATTTTTCTTTTGATAGACCTGCTCCACCTCTACCACAGTTGCATCTGTCAGAGGAGATGGTAAATGAAGTGGCAGCTTTTATCCGAACAAGAGTTAATAATCCGACTTTCTCACCCTTGTTGCTACGCACCTCTTAAAATTAAATCTTGATTTTAACAAGCCAAAGGGTTTTGGGACCGCGTTTTACATCGGGGTATTTTTGGAATATTTAAGGGTTGGGGTGTTTAGTGAATAGTAAGGGGTTGTAAGAAATATGGACCTTAAAAAAAGGGTTTTACTCGGTCCAAACAAGTCAAATCCAACCAATCCAACTCATTCGAACCCAAATACAGCAAAAAATCTTACTCTTAGCCACTTATTTCTTTCAACAAAAAAATCTATTTTCTTATCTTGCGTTTGTCTTTTATTTTCTAATGATGTTCGTTACTTATTTTTCATTCAAGATATTCTCATTTTTTGTGACAATTTACTCATGATATTCTTACAATTGATTTGATGATTAAGAATATTCTTAAACAAGTTTTGAGTTAAGTGTTACACACGAGACAAAACACTAATTTCAATTTGAATAAAGTTAGTATCTATTTTAATACATTTTACAGCATCATATCAAAGTTGTTTTTTTAGTGACGGTGATAGAGGAATATATTGAGTTGCTTAGGAAGGGAACGAATTGTCACAAACAAACAAAAAAAGAAGAAACAAAGAATTATTGGTGGAAGAATTTTTGTTAGAACATAATAGATTGATGGACATGAATCAGAATTGACTTCAAAGGATAAACTGTATGAACCAGAATTTTCTTACATAGATGAATGATTGCAGTTACATAGTTTAAAAACAATTTAGTCATCAGACATCATTGCTAAAGTTGAATAAATGAAAGTGGACTTCAAAGGATAAACTGTAACCTTGGGAATATGCAACAGGTAGATAGAAGTAAGAAACATCTAGCTTGCAAATTTCTTGTAAAACTTTTTTTTTGACGTGTATTTCTTGTAAAACTTTGCAACAAAGAAACACATATGTCACGAGCATAAGAAAAATCATGGAATAACAGAGTTGAGCAAAACTATTTTCATTATCATCCCTGATCTTTAACTACCTAAACTCATAGACATAAATATAAATTAACTTACAGAGAGGGATGATCTGAAAAGACTATAGTCACCATCCATCGTTCTTAAACTTGAAAAACCCAAAATGAACTTCAAAGGATAGGCTGAAATATTGAGATTATGTGAAGACTAAGAAGAATAAGGAAAGATTTCTATTAATATATAGGTAAATATATATATATATATATATATATATATATATCAATCAAAGGATTCCATAAATGTAACAAAGTGTGCACTTTGAGCCTAAATGTCATGGTCAAAGTCATTTGTAAGACCAATTTTTATAAAAAACAAAGAGAGAAATATCTATATAGCTCTTTAGCACCATCCTAGCCTAAATTGCAGAAAAGTATAATGCTCTCCAACTATGACTCTTGCCCCTTGTTTTGAAGCACCAGAAAAAAGTTATTTCTCAGCACCACTGAGTCCAACTACAACTCTCACCCTTTACTTTGAAGCACTATTACACCATTCGAGTAATGTAAACAATAAGCAAATATTTTACCATATAATTATGAGCAATATATCAATTGGTAATATTACTAAGTTGACATAAAAATGAGGAAACAATGGAAGAGTATAATAAGTTGTAGCAGCCTATATGATCTATCAAAATTTGAAACAAAACATAGCTCACTTACTAACATGTCCAAAAACCAAACCAAGGTAATTTAGAGAAAATCACAGAAGTATGTAATAGAAAATTGACACAAAAAAGAAGTATAAAATCCCTTTTTGGGACACAAAACAGAAGTATGTAATACATAGCACCACCCTTTACCTACATTTTATAGCCTTGCAGTTTCTGTAGCAGCCCCTAATGAAATTTCCAACTGCATAAAACACTTGTATATCTGTAAGTTGAGTTTTTTTTATCAAATCTGTAATTGTGTTGATTAGTACAAAACATGAAGAGAGAAATTGGTGTTAAGGGAGAATTCGTATATTAATTTATAAGGAAAACCGTAAGGGAGAAATTGGTGTTAAGGGAGAATTTGGGTTTCGTATATTTGGTTTAAGCCTTTTTTTTGTGACTTGTCACATTTTCTTTGGTGACTAATATTTCTTTAATAAGCGAGTTAGCATTAAAGGTAACAGCCTGGGCCCTTTTCTTTCTAGTAGGCTACCCCAGCACTGCACTCATGACCTTCTCTACTCCCTCTGTAGAGTTTTTGCCTTCCGTGGGAATCGAACATTGTACCCTGGGGCTCAAGTAGATCAATTGGTAGTGGGAATGCATTGAGATTGTACTTGAGCCCCAGGGTACAATGTTCGATTCCCACGGAAGGCAAAAACTCTACAAGGGGTAGAGAAGGTCATGATGTACAGTTCTGGGGTAGGCTACTAGAAAGAAAAAGGCCCGGGTTGTTACAAACTTCAGCGAAAATTTAATCCCCAATTTCAGCAATATTTACAACAATTGCCACTCCTCCATTTTTTAAACTTTTACCACCCATTTCAATCATATTTACAACACATGCCATTCTTTTATTCTAAACTTAAACCTTTTTGCTTTTTTTTGTTGCATATTTTAATGTTGTGAAAAATAATAGTTTCGTGACAAAATACGTAAAGTGCGATGCTTAGAAGTGTGTTTGGGGGTACTTTGGCGGTCGGAAAAATATTAAACTGTTCAAGTACTACTTTAGCGTTCGTAAAAAAATTTAACTGTTTAAATACATAAAGTGAGATACTAAACTGTGTCTTTTGATGTACTTTATGGTTCCGAAAATAATTTAACTGTCCCGATGTGCAAAGTTTGTTCCTCAATAACTAATTTGGTGAGAAAAAAAAAATTCGTGTCAGAATACATAAAGTTATATGCTAAGTAGTGTCTTTTGAGGTACTTTAGCGTACGAAAAAAATTTAGGTGTTCAAATATGCGAAGTTCAGTGTCTTTGTTAATATTCTTTTTTAACTTTATACTCTTCTTATTTAATTTTTATTCACGGGAACTTTTAGCCTCTTCAACAATAGAACCTTATATCATATTCTTTCGACTTTGTATAGGTGGTTCTATTTTATTTATGATTTTCATCCAGCCTTGCATGATACCCACGTGTTTCACTTTCTATAATTGTGTTGTCTTCTATATTTTTGTCATTTCGCACCAACAGTATTAGAAGCATACTTAAATCCGAATTTATATTTTAATCTTTCTTTTATATTTTAGCGGTCGGAAAAAATGTAACTGTTCAAATACTACTTTAGCATTTGGACAAAAGTTTAAGTGTTCATGTACGCGGAGTTCGCTATGACAAAATACATAAAAGAGGTGTTAAGACGTATGTTTTGATGTACTTTATGATGCCGAAAAAAAAATAATTGTTCCAATACACGGAGTTTGTTTCTCAATAACTGGTTTGGTGAAAACAAATAAATAATTTCGTGTCAAAATACGTAAAGTGAGATGCTAAGCAGTATGTTTTGAGATACATTAGCGTTCGAAAAAAAATTAAAGTGTTCAAATATACAAAGTTCAATGTCTTTGTTTACATTACTTTTTAACTTTATAATCTTCTTATTTAATTTTGTTTCACGTGAACTTCAGCTACATCAACAATAGAACCTCACATCATACTTTTTTTGGCTTCCTATAGGTGCTTCTATTTTATTAGTGGTTTTCATCCAACCTTGCATGAGACCCACAATTTCACTTTCTATTTGTGTTGTCTTCTATGTTTTGGTCATTTCGTACCAACTTTTATATTTGAGTACCGCGTTGCATTCATCAATAACCGGTTTGGTAAAAAAAATAATAATTTTTTTTAACTTTACAATAGAATCTCTATCATCTTCTTTCAACTTTTTTTTTGACATGTTTCACTTTCTTATGGCGTTCTCTTCTTTTCTATCTAATTATTGGTTAACCCGCGGGAACTTTAACCACATTTACAATAGAACCCCTATTGTGTAAAATATACTAAGTTATAATAGAACCCCCATCATCTTCTTTCAACTTTTGTATTGCTGCTTCTATTTTATTGGTGGTTTTCATCAAACTCTGCATGATACTCACGCGTTTCGCTTTCTAATTGTGTTGTCTTTATTTCATTCTAATTAAGTTTTTATATTTACATTTGATGAATATCGAGTATGTTACTACAATTATTTATACATTTTTTTCTTATTATTTATGAATGTTCAATCTCAATGTCTTTATTATGTTCTTTTTAATTTTATAATCTTATTTAATTTATAGTTATAATTTAATTTTTATTCACGGGAACTTCAGCCACATTAACAATCGAACCCCACATCATCTTCTTTCAACTTTATATAGTTGCTTCTATTTTATTGGTGGTTTTCATCCAACAATATATGATACCCGCCGCCTGTTTCACTTTCTATTTGTGTTGTCCTCTTTCTTTTGATCATTTCGCACAAACACATGTTAGAAGTATATTTTTCCATAAAAAGTATTAAAAGTATATTTAAATTAGTGTTTATATTTTTACATTTTTATATTCTTTTATTTTCGAGTGCCGTGTTGCAACATTTACTCCCGCGGGAACTTCAGCCACATTTACAATAGAACCCCGTGTTTCACTTTCTAATTGAGTTGTCTTCCTTTCTTTCTAATTATGTGTTAAGTTTTTATGTTTACATTTGATGAATATGAGTTATGTTATTAAAATTCTCTAGACTTTTTCTTCTTAATATCTATGGATGCTCAATTTCAATGTCTTTGTTAATGTTCCTTTTAACTGTATAATCTTATTATTTAATTTATGGTTATTATTTAATATTTATTCCATATTATCTCACTATATCTTTTACAAACCAACGTTATTGACGAGCAGGCATAAGCTACCCTGGAACATTAGTGTCAACCTGATGCTCTTGAACTCGATTCCCACAGTAAACAAACTTGGTATTAGCCAGTGCGAAATTTTCTCCTAAACACAAGCGAATATTAGTCTTTAGAATTTTATGTTGTCTTCTTTATTTCACTATAGCGCAGTCCATGTATCGCACGGGACATAAGACTAGTTAGGTTTAAGCTTGTATACAAAGTGGCTTGTCACTATGATTAGGGAACTTAATAATCTAACTAGTAACCTATAATTATTAAAAATGAACAAATATCATGTGAAGAAATCTAAGAAAATAGTTTATCAAAAAGGGAGGAATTGTTACAACCAAGACAATTGATAAGTCAATTGATAAGTTTTGTCAAAAAAAAGACAATTGATAAGTCTTTGATGAACTATTTCCAGCAAGATACATACCATACACGGACGACTAACCAAGAGAAAGGCAAAAGCTTTACAATCAAAAATCAGTGAAGAAACGACAATGTCGGAAAAGCAAAGCACAAAAGCAGCGCACGGGAACTTTCGCAATTCGTACTGGCCAAGGAAGAAGTCGAGAAATAGAAAACATATAATAAAGGACAAGACTTAGGTGTTGTTCCATAAGTGTGGTTGGGGTTCTTCTCCAATGATATTAAGCTTGTATACAAAGTTATAGAACATAGTTTCTCCAATCATATTACACATGAGTTGGTTTTTTAAAAATTAACAAAAAAAATAAATAATAATATTATTAACAAATCCACGTGTGATTGGAAAACAAACCCAACCACACCTATAGAACATAGTTTTTTCCTATAATAAATTACATTTACAATGTATGTTTAGAAATCTAGCCCAAACCACTTCTCTATCCCATATCTTGAAGAAACGATTTACTCTGTTACTTACCGTCAATGTTTTAAAACTCGGACCGGTGACCGACTCGGTGAAGGTACCGTGTCACTGGGTCAAGGGTCGGATCGAGGGGTCGACAGTTGAACTGCATGACCAAAACCGGAACCGGATGACTCGGACCCGGTCTCTATTTCGAGAATTTTCAATACCTATATAGTATATAATATAAATTTCGTCCCTGTAAAATTAATAACTATGTTTATTTTATATCTACTAAAATATAAAAAATTCCCAAATTTTCAGGACCTATATATTTCATACTTGTAAAACTTAATTTGCTAAAATTACACACCATGCCTATTTTATTTTTATTTGCTTGGTATATATTAAATAAATTTTAAAAGTTCATATCATGCTTCAATAAATATTTAGAACAAATTTCATAAGTTAACAACTTAATATTAAATAAATATTTAAAAAAATACTTAAGATTAAATAAGTTTGTTGAAACAAAATATTAATATTACAAGCTAATGCCATGAGGATGAGCGTACTTGACTTTTAGGAAAAATGTACCAATTATATATATTTGAAATAAATAATATTCTCAATAAGATTGGTAGTCTAATGGTAGCGCTCAGCATTTGCTTTCAACAAGTCAGGGGTTCAAACCCCACTAATGACATTTTGTTGAGGTTTTTAGTCTCTTTTGTTTTAAGTAGTTTACAAATAGGCGCGGCCCCTCCCAATTACAGTTCAAATATTTTATAAAAAAAAAAAAAGCAAAATGCCCAACCCGGTCCGGTTTGAGCCGGGTCACCGGTTTTTTCAAAAACCGGCCGAGTCACACGGGTTCCCACCGGTTTGCTGCATGGCCGATCCAAAACCTTGACCGGCTCGGTTACCCCCCGGTTCGACCAGTCCGACCGGCCGGGCCGAGCCGGTTTTTAAAACACTGCTTACTGTAGCTTTTATTTTGATTTTGATTGTTAAGAAAAAAGCTACCTAGGAAACCTGTTCCAGACCGAGTAGCGACTCGATCCCGGATAGTATAACTATCTCAGAAGTCGACTACGGCAGGGATCCATGCGTAATGCAAATGGACGGCCAAGATCCATTCAAGGCATAGGCACGAGCCAAATCAATGCGGCCACAGAGGCGTAGTTGATGCACAAATCGCTATCCATGCGACCTAGCCATCAAAGGATGAGATTGTGCGCCATAATCCGACGGTGCTAGACGGCGCACCCACCAAATTATTGAGCCAGTATGCATTCATTCCTACCTCACTTCTAACTCCCCTACACCGACTTGGACGTTAGAGTGTGTGCAGGTACTCCATCCACGTCAGATCAGCACATGGAACCCAGTCTTCGAAGGCAATGTCGATCCTCTAAACCGGCACGACATCAGGCTCGACTTCTGGACAAAACCAAAGCAAAAATAGGAAAGTTGAGTTTCAAAACAAAACAGCCCTAATGCTTCTGAAAGGCATATACTTCTGAAATGCTCGACTTGTGGCTGCCTTGGCGCCCTGCCAGGCGTCCTTCCGTGTGCTGCCTTACGTGCTCATGCACTATTTAATTTTCTCGGATGCTCATGCATCGTTCAACTTTCCTAGGTGCTCGTGCACCATTTCATTTTCTCATGTGCTCGTGCACTATGTTATTTGCTCACGTGCTCGTGCACTCTCAATTTGCTCGCGTGCTCGTGCACTATGTCATTTTCTCACGGACTCGTGCACTTGCATGCATTCTTTAATTTTCTTATGTGCTCATGCACTAGTTATCTGTCTTGTGCGTCATGCTGGCTGCCTTCGAAGCAGGATTTGGCGCCTTCCTGGGCGCCTGGATGCCGTCTTGCGCTAGGCTGAATGCTAGCTTGTGAGCAGGGGTTTGGCGCCCTCTTGGGTGCCTTGAGTGCTGGCTTGCCTTCACGGACACTTGAATTGATGCCTTCTTGGGCGCTGGGTGCTAGGGTTGCACATGCCTTGTTATGGTGCCGTCAGCTTGCTTCCCTTCCTGGGTGTGGAGACGTACGAATTGGATTTCGAGTTTAACATGATAATTGTACCTCTGCTTCTTAGCTTTCCAATGCATGCTTACACGCCTCAGTCGGATAAACACAGATGAGGTTATGGCCTGTAGACTAGACGTCATTCTTGTAGGTAGGTATCTCTGGTGTCTGTGACCTCACGGTCTCGTCATTTGCTTGACTTCCGCGCCTTTCTCGATGCCTGCTACCCAAGACCTCGTGTTCTCATGCTTTGCTAGTGGTTTCGCTTATCCTAGGCCAAGACCTCGTGGCCATCCGGCTCGAGCCTCTTCATATATGCTTGTCACACTTGCCTCGTTCCACTCCTGACTATGGAGTTAGGCCCTTTTTCTTTCTTGATCTTAAGGAATTTTTCTTTGTAACAAGTGTTGATGCTAGCTAGCGCCATACATTATGCTTTTGTGCTTAAACAACAAAATTCATAACTAGATCTAGCCCTAGGCTCAGGTCCTGATGCCCTGCTCCCTATTCGGAGTCACGAGTTTCATCCTCTTCCTCCTTGTTGCCAACCTTGGCGTCCTCTTGGTACGCCATGTTGTCTTCTTCATAGTTCATGTACTTTTGTGGCTTCCGAAGGAACTCGTACAGGCTACAGGCTTCCCTTCTTGAGGCCATCCTTCATCCAAAAGAGCCTCCTCTTGTCTTCATGGTCCCTGACGTTGGTAGCCTCCTTGTTGAACCTTTCCAGATATTCTCTAAGTGTTCCCATGAGGAGATGGAGTTCGGCCCTAGCTCTTGAAACAACTCTAATGCGGAATTTTCGAGAGTGAGGGGGGAGATTTTGCAGTGAACAGGCTCCCTGACGCCTCTATGGCTCATTATCGGGGAGAAGTGTGCCAGACGGCGGTCTGGATATCTGGTTCTATCATACGTCTTGAGGGCTGGCAGCTTCTCCAAGGCCCTTGGGTTTGGCATTCACCCCCCCTTTTGAGTGAAAGGCCCTTCATCGGAAAACCTTCTTGAGTTGCGGGGGGATGTGTCTTCATAATCCAAATTTCGAGCCATGCGCCGGTCAGGGGACCTCCTCGATGGTGATCCCTGGTGGTGTCTCCGGTGGGGGTGCCGGAGACGTCCGAATTGGATTTTTCTCTTAACATAATAATTGTAGCTAAGCTTCTTAGCTTTCCAACGCATGTTCGCATGCCTCCATCGGATAAGCATGGACGAAGTTACGGACTGCCGACTAGAGCACCCTCCTGGGTGCCGGGTGCCAGGCACCTTGTATGGTGCCAGGTCCTTCTTGTTGTTGATGCCTTGGTGTTGGGCGCTTGGGTGCCAAGCGCTAGGCACCCTCTATGGTGCGCCACTGAGTATGGAGTTAGGTTGGCGGGGGAGATGTTCAACACTCGCAGTAAATCTTCAAAAATAACGTCTATTGAGCTTCCTTGGTCAACCAGGATTCTTCTTACTTCACTATTAGCAATAACGGCGGTGATGAGGGTGGTCTGGTCCCTTCCTATGGGTGTCCTGCCAGGCGCCCTCTTGGGCACTGGCTGCTTCATCACAGGCGCCCTGCCAGGCCCTCATGGGCGCTGGCTGCTTTATCATAGGCATCCTGCCAGGCGCCCTCATGGGTGCTGGCTGCTTCAACATAGGCGCCCTGCCAGGCGCCCTCATGGGTATTTCCACATTCCTAAGGTATTTCCAATAACTACTTTTCATGACTTTTTTTTTAACCCAGGGGTGTGGTTGAGCAGTTGGGGCTCATCCTCCCTTAACCAAGTGTCGAGGGTTCGATTCTCGCATTAGGTATGGAGCAGCTTTAAATCCCTGGGCCAGCTGTCCCACCCTTCGAGGTGCCTCCAATCCAGCGAGGGGATTAGTCACTGCGTTCGGCGGTGGATACGCTCATATATAAAAAAAATGGTACTTTTTTTTGATCAAAATCAAAGTGGTACTTAAAAATACTTTCCTATTATGGTTTTTGTCTAGAGGATTCATATATGATTTTTTTATAGTGTTATTGATAATTTTTTTAATTATTTGAGATAAAATAAAAATATATAATTTTTTATTAATTTTTGAATCAAACAATTTTTTAAAGTACCTTATACGGAAAAATAACAAAATTGGTTTTTATAATTGAGTAAATTGTGCATTTTTATTTGATATGCATTATAAAAATCAAAGGCGTAAAACGTTTTTACAAAAATGAAAGGCGTTAAACTTATTTACAAAAAAAAATGAAAGGCATAAAGCGTTTTTTTATTTTATTTTTGTCGTCAAAAAATTTAACCAAACCAGGTTTATACATGTCCCTCTGTAATCAGTTAATGTACGTGTTCTTTTGAATAAAGATCACTTAAATACTTGCAACATGTGTGTGCCTTTAAATTGCAGGAGTGCCTTTTCATTTCAATCACCTAATAATCATTTAATACATATCGAGTTGTTAAAAAGGTTGTATTATATTTTATATACTTCCTTATATAGTAGGGATGGCAAAACGGGCTGGCCCGCCCAGCCCCGCCTTCAGCCCGCTAAAATAGAGGCGGAGTGGGTTGGCCCGCCAATTAATCGCGAGTCAAAATACTGGTCCGTCTAGGTTTTTTTTGCAATTTTTTTAACAAAAAAATCACCTATTTTTAACATTTCATTTTCAATTTGATTTTTCACATGCTTTTTAAAACAGTTTTTTTTATAAAGCTTTTTTTAAGCTATCTTTATTTTAAAAACTCTTGCATATATTCAAAATAAAAGTATAAAACCATAATAGCATTAGAATTACTAGGATTAACTATATAGCAATAAGCAACTAAAATCATCAAGAAATTTACCTATAGAACCATCAACCAAAAGGTCCAAAACCATAATTCAAGTATTGACCTTCAACTTCAAGTAACTAAAATAAGTATTTTGATTGCTTGATAACTAGGGATTAACCATCAAGCAACCAAAATAAATATTTTTAAGAACCAAAACACCATAATAATTAATAAGTACAACGCCAAAGTCTAGAGATTCAAATTACATAACATTGTCTAACAAAACAAGAGTGAAGCATCTAAATTATAATCTTCAAGGTCAATAACATTAGATGCACTCTTAGAACCACTTGGGCCCTCCTTTTCATCTTCATTGTCATCATCATTTCCATCTACATTATAAAACAATGAAATCAATATGGTTGGAATAAAATATATATAAAAAATAATAGTTAACCATAAATAAATTACCATCATCAAAGGCATGAATCCAATTGCGAGAACATATCAATGCTTCCACATTTTCAGACAATAGGCGATTTCTATACTTGTTAAGCACTCTAGAACCAATGCTAAAAGAAGATTCTGATGCAACGGTGGTAATATGAATGCTTAACAAGTCTCGAGCCATTATTGAAAGTTCCGAAAATCTTTGTCTATTGTTCCTCCACCATTGTAGTACATCCAAATCTTCCGAGTAATCAAGACTCAACGCCGGTTCTTCCAAATACATGTCAAGCTGACTTTGTCCAGTTTTAGGAGCAATACCAGATTGTTGTCCACCCACTCTAATTTCCTAAAATAATGACAAGTATAAATCAGAATCTGAATACTATAAGTTCACTAACTCATTAAATCAGAATACTATAATTTCACTAACTCATTAAATCAGAATACTATAAGTTACTATAATGAATCAGAATACACTAGGCTTTAGAGTACTATCAGATTCAATCAGAATACACTAGCTATAATTAATCAGAATACACTAAACTAAGTTACTAGAAGTTACTATAATGAATCAGAATACACTATAATGAATCAGAATACACTAAACTAAGTTACTATAAGTTACTATAATGAATCAGAATACTATCAGAATACTAACTCATTAAATCAGATTGTTACATAGGTTTTAAAGTACTATCAGATTGTTCACTAACTCATTAAATCAGATTGCTCACTAGCTCATTAAATCAGAAT
Organism: Astragalus membranaceus; assembly: GCA_039519185.1. Lineage (NCBI taxonomy): Eukaryota > Viridiplantae > Streptophyta > Magnoliopsida > Fabales > Fabaceae > Astragalus > Astragalus membranaceus. The sequence continues at coordinate 120,453,684 of CM076850.1, forward strand.
ACTATCAAAATACTAACTCATTAAATAGGCTTGGCTCAGTTGAAACCAAAATAGGCTTGGCTCAGTATAAACTACAACTTGCTATAAGTTACTATAATGAAACCAAAAAATTAACTTACATCAAATAGGCTTGGCTCAGTTGAAATGATAAGAGTCTTTGCAGCAATGGAAGAAGGAATGGAATATTCTGAAAAGAGCTTGTACAATTTTTGCTTTATGTTGTCCAATTTCAACTCCGAAGTTAATTGATCAATCACTTCATAGCAAAAACCCAATGAGTCCAACTTTATTATTGGATCTAATACAGCCCCAAGTGCAAGAACAACACTATATTCATCCCAATACTTCTGAAATTTCAAAATCATCATTTCAGCCATGCTTTTGATAACTCCATCTACATCTTTTTGGTTGTCTATTAAAAGACGATGAATTTTCCAAATTTGCAAAAAGTACAAGTTGGAAGTGGGATAGCTTGTGCCGGACATCAAGTAGACGTGTTTAATTTTTTGTCTTTCTTATATTTTCTTAAAAATCCTTCTTTCTTTGGTATATACTAGGGTATCCACCGCCGAACGCATTGACTAATCCCCTCGCTGGATTGGAGGCACATCGAAGGGTGGGACAGCTGACCCAGGGATTTAAAGCTGCTCTATACCCAAGGCGAGGATCGAACCCCCTCGACACTTGATTAAGAGAGGATGAGCCCCAACCGCTCAACCACACTCTCTGGGTTTTAAAAATCCTTCTTTCTACATAAAAGCAAGAGAAACAAAAAAAAGTAATCATTAAAGAGAGTTACTCACATCATTTTTAATTTTTTTTAACTTTTGGCCTGTTACACATAAATTAAAGTACAATTAATTTGTGTTAGTTAAATAGTAAAATACCTCATTTCTAGTTGTCTTGAGATAATTGAAATCAAAATAAATGAGTTAATAGTTGTCTTAGGTCTCTAAAAGAATCAAAATATATATATATATATATATATATATATATATATATATATATATATATATAAATAATATGTTTGGAAATATTAGGTGAATTGTACATTGGATTTTTAAAAGTACTATTGTTTTGGAAAAAAAATAAAAGGCCAAAAGAACCAAAGATTGAGAACAAAGATAGTATAAACTAAAAAATATAGCAAATGAAAAATAAATAAAAACTAATGTGATAAGATAGATGACAAAATATAGAATATATTTGAAATTACTTCTAGATTAAATTGTCACTATTTAAAGTAATTTTTTTAAAAAATATATTAAGAAAAATATTATGTAATCATAAATTATTTGTATTTAAAACTATTTTACAATAACTTCGAAATTAAGTTTTTTAAAAATATTTTTCAATTAAGGAAGCAATTGTTGAATTCTTGACCATATATTGATTTTCTTTCATTGCAGGTTGTATTTAGCAGCACAGCAGGTGCAAGAAGTAAAACAAAAAAACAGGAAGGCCCAACTTTGAGCAAAATTCACGTGGGTCCAAAAATGCCCATGTGGCACCCAGAAACCCGTCTACTGTTCAAGTGCGCGTATCTGCTTCCGGATATGGGTATGACCCGGTTCTTTTAACAAAAGAACCAAACCCTAACTATTCCTCAGTTTCGCTCTTTCTTCTCTCTCTTCTCTCTCTTCTCTACTTCGTCTCTCTTCTTCTTCACGGTGAACTCTGCTAGGTTTTCTTGATTTCTCACTGAATCTCTGTGTTTGAAGCTTCGTTCTTGCTTCAAACACCATGAAACGATGACTATACACTGATGTTATTGAGATCCCTTCTGTTTTTGCACGGATTGAAGGTTTTCTCAAAAACCCTAACTTCGTAACAGTGGATTTTAGGAAGATCTGTTTGTGAGGGTTTCAACCGGACTTCTACACAAAGGTAATAGGCTTAGAAATTTTGTGATTTGCTGCTGTTTGAACCTATTGCTCTCAAACCCTAACTATGTGCTTGTGTTTGTGTATATTTGTGCTTGGATGTGAGTATGAAGACTATGACAGGAGCAATCAACAAGAAACAGGTATAAATCACTCTTCTCAGTGATTTATTTAACTTCTTTTGTTGATGATTGCTTTCTGATTGGTTTATTTTTCTGTTTATGAACTTGTAACTGTGTTCTTGAAGAATCACAAGAACATAAACTGAGTTTGGTCTTCTTCTCAAGACCTCGAAGGTAAACTTTCACTACTCACGCTTTGTTTGATTTTTTTCTGTTGTTTCAGTCATTGAAACACTTACTAATTCCCTACTTTCTCTTTTGCAAGTCCAAATCAACCACTTGTTGATGGAGATGTACAACCAGAATTTGAGGGAAGAAGAAGATTGAGAACAGAAAGAATATGTAACACCTCTAGGGTAATGAAAGGGCTTTTTTTGAATTTTTATTCACTTGTAAAAATTCTGTGTTTGTACATAGAGTTGAGAATGTATATATATACAGGTTTGAAACCCTCTAAGGGTCAATTTAAAGTTAGTTACATGGTTTTGTAACTAACTTAACAAATAAAACAGATTGTAACTACTTCATAACAGAATAGCTGTTATGAACAAACTGCTGGGGTAACAACTATCTGATTTGAATGATATAGCTGTTACCAAATCCAGAGGTATTTTAGGTTTTTATTAAAAAAACCAATATCCTCCCTTAATACAAAACCTAAAAAACACTTAGACTTAAAATCTAGGATAAGAGGAATTAGGAGTTCCAGGACATGCCCCTGGTTTAGCAATTAAAACAGTCTCCTAAGACAAGCCCTTAGGGATAGCTTTAAGGCACAGTTGCTTTCTTTAGAACTTGAAGGCAACCAGGCCAATTTCCCTCCTCATCCTGGTAAACACTTCACCTTTTAGAGGTTTGGTGAATATGTCAGCCAGTTGTTCTTTAGTGGAGCAGTAATCCACCTTCAAATTACCTTTAGAGACTTGATCCCTAAGATAGTGAAACCTTGTTTCTATGTGCTTTGTCCTGCCATGTCCGACTGGGTTCTTGGCAAGCCAAAGTGCAGACTTGTTGTAAATCCATAGGGTAGTAGTTTGACTTAGATTGACCTGTAGTTCCTTTAGGAGAGCTTCTAACCATGCTGCCTGGGTG